>JBAMJV010002356.1:0-45000 GCA_037951105.1 Echinarachnius parma | reverse complement strand
CTGGTTACTCGCTACAGCCAACTACGGACTGTGTCCGCTTAGGCCTAGCTAGCCACCCCTACCGCCAGGCGCCAGGGGCTCCGGCCCGCGGCCCGTGGTGCTTGCCTAGCAGTACACGGTGAGGTGGCCAGCTGTTATTACCGGGTTTAGTTAACAACACAATTACTTCAAGGGTGACAAGTTACCAATTTGTTTTGAGCGTCCCTTTGGCCCTGTGTATGCATACTTCAACAATTATTAATTAGGCTCATCTTCAAATCAGACGGGTGTGCAAATTATTTCATTATTACTGCATTATCAGAAATCTTTATGTACATATGCAACACAGCCAATCCTCGAGCTTACACTACAATACATGCCAAACTTCAAGTTCAAGATTACAGACTATAAGATTTTTTTCTTATATTTAAGCCACCTATGAGGTGTCTTAAATTTAAGAAAAAAATCTTACGCTGAATGTTTATGGAATACCAATGCTTGTTGCTTAGCAAATTTGCTTATAATAAGCAAACAAACTTAGCAAATTTGCTTATCGAAAGTGCGTCTAAAATGTAAGCAAATTTGCTTACGAGGGAATTTAAGCAAAAATGCTTAGATCTAAGCATTTTTGCTTATAATAAGCCAAATTCTAAGATTTCTTGCTGTATGTGTTTATGGAATACAGGCCCTGATGCGTCGCGACGATATCGACGAGATTCGAGAGCGAGGCCAGGCGGGGCGAGGCACAGTTTGACGACGCGGCGATCGAGTAAATTGCAGGCTAGGCGCCGGATCAAAACAACATACAACGAGACAAAACTCAGAAACTAACCACAATCCTTGTAACAATTATATGTTTTTTCATTTCCAACAATATGTGAACTTAAATTGCCACATTTTGACTCTTGTGAGTTGTGAAAAGTGACAACTTTGCCTTTTCACTCTCATGAATGACTTGAAAAATCAATTTTATCAGTGGGCGTAGCTACGGGGGGGGGGGCATATATTCTGAAAAAACAATAGAAAACATAAGGGCACATTTAGGTGTGCCCCCCAATAATTTTGGGCGACTGGACCTGGTCTAGACTTTTTGCTTGGTCCTGGACTAGATATCTTCCACGGTCCTGGTCCTGGCTACAAACATTGGGACTGGTCCTGGTCTAGGCCTAAAAAAGGTACTGACAAAATTTACGACTACCCCCCCCCCCACCCCCCCCCCCCCTCCTCCCCCCCACTGAGACAGGATTTTATGGTCCTGTTTGAACCGGTCCTGGTCTAGGCTTCGAAAAAATATTACGACTAAGCCTACCCCCCCCCCCCCCTCCCCCCGCCAACTACTTGGTCCTGGTCGATCTAGGTTAAAAAAAAACCTTGAAAAAATCGTGGGTTTGCTAGTGATTTTGTTGCCCCCCAATCATTCCGACCACGCTACACCACTGAATTTTATTATCACACACTAGTAATCAATACGTGTAGAAACAAGTTATTTTGCTCAAAACCTATTCGTTAAAATTATTTCGCTATTTTTATAAAGGGGGACTTTCATTTGTTGTTGTTTTTATTACATGTTTGTTTTTGTGTACGTATAATTTGCGTGTATGGGAGGGTATAACCTATACCATTGTGTCTGGGTGTGCATGCATTTGTCTAGCTGTGTCATTAGCATCCTTTGATAAGTGTATGCGCTTTTCCTAACACCATACACAATACTTTATTATATAATTTATATTTTTAATGTACATTATATATTTGTACATTTCATTGTATTAGTTGTCACTAGCATTAGCTGCATCATTAGTACACTGAGTAATGGTAGCAGTGGCCGCACACATGTTTTTTTTTTTCGTCAGCCAAATTTCTTTGAGCGGGGGGGGGGGGGGGGGGGCGGGGTTAGCTGTAGATATTTGGAGTCAATTAAAAACAGCCAAACAGTATTTTTGGGTACACCCCCCCCCCCCCCCCCCACCCGCCCCCATGGGTACGCCTATGAATGGTACATTTTGTTTCATTCATTTCACATAATCTATACGACATCTTCGGCCTGAACCAGCTATTTTGCCATTAGTCTCTTCTCAATGACAATTTACGTTATTTTTTTAAACGCCAGTGGCAATTTACGTGAGCTTCGTAGATTGCATATAGCAGGTCAACAAATTGTTGGGTCACGTTACCCTACACTTCGTAGATTTGGGTGACCTGTTTCACAAAAGGTACAGAACCTGAACGTGACGTGAACGTGACTGTTCGTAGATTTGGGTGACCTGTTTCACAAAAGGTACAGAACCTGAACGTGACGTGAACGTGACGTGAACGTGGACTGTTCGTACCAAGCCGAATTTGTAATGACACACTGGATTCCTGACAACTGGTTGTATGCACTATAAGACACGTTAAATAGGATGATTATAGTCCCTGCAAATTTGAGCACAATTGGTGAAAAGATTAGAAAGCAACGGCTCTCTGAAATATAAATTTACATGTATTTGTATGAGTGATTCAATTGGCAACACTCTGCCAAAGTTGTGGACTACCAGTCTACTGTAATGAACACTCCCCATACGTTTTGTACACATAATTTCAATTTTGTTCAATGTTCTCAAAATATAATTGTTTCCCATTCGTTTAAATATTCAACTGTTTGTAGAATATATTTATACACAACATATCATGAGTTTGGGGAATGGAAAGTGTGACTATATGAAGAAAAACGGGCAATTTGTGTACAAAACATATATGGCGATAGCTAGTAGTCCAAAAAGTTATTAGAGTGCATTGCTAATGCGACCTCCCCATATGACAAATTTGCATCTTTAAATAACCACAGTCACCATTTAGTCAGTGGCCCGGTCGAGTCAGGGAAATAGTTAATTCTCCTATTCTGGTGGCCCGAAAGAAAATGTACAGGCCAACAACATTGTATTTCATGAGTAAGCTTTTTACCTCAAAATACGACTCTTTCCTAATCAAACCTGTAATTACAGATGAAGCATTACAGGAAAAAAAAAATCATTTTGTCAATGTCGGGTTGAAAATCTACTTGCCAATCGGGCTACCAAAATATGACTTTCGTACTCGCTGGCCCGGGCCTAGTGAAATTGCAGTTGGGGCTACCCAAGTGCAATTTCACTAGCCCCGGGCCAGCGAGTGACGAGCCTGAATTATTTATCGTCTAGAATCTCTTCAAGTCTTTAAAACAATAGTCTGATTGGGTTTCATTGCCCTTGTGATGTACGTAACATTTCACAACATGAGCATGTGTGAATACACATAAATTGTTGAATTGTGTCACAAAAATTCAAATATTTCGAAAATACAAGAGATGGTCGTATGGAATGTTTTTCATTACGTTCCTGAAACATGGATTTACGAAATAAAAAAGAACATAAACAAAGTATAGCAAGATACCACATTATGAAATAATCTTTTACGAACAATATATGCTCAGAATTGTTCTGGCTTAGTATTTAAATTTATTAGACTAAAAGTGATATGATACGCGAACTACATGATGTTTATATTACAAAGTTGCCTATAGTTTCCATTCAACATACATGAACCCTTTTCCTGTATAGCAAAAGTATATGCCATGGATTGTAAAATATAGTACACACTATCATTACGTTTCACCCAAGTTAGAAAATATCCGCTTCTCAGGCCTGAGGAGAGGTTGAGAGATTCGTGCCTCTAGTAGAATTTATCACCGTTTACACCGTTCTTATCGGTTTACTGCGTGTAACCGGAGGAGATTATCTCTATAATACCACTAGGTCTCGGGGGGGGGGGGGGGGGCAGTTAACAGGGCATGGAATGTTGACGAAAGCTATTAAAATGGTTGAGGTGATTTCCACCGTGGTGGAGATCACAGCTAACTTAGTGAAACGTAATGCATGGTTTATTATGCACTTACTACATCATTACAGGGGGTGCTATGCATATAGTACACACATCAGACATACAGAACAGCAGTTTATCTATAATTGTTTACACAAAAATAAAATAATATTATCATTGTAAAGCGCTTAGAGATGATTATCAACAATATAAGGCAATATTAGGAAAGTGTAGCTGCAGTACTCTTATCAGCTGGATTCTGTGCCAACTAGGGCTGACCACATGTTTACAGAAAGCGAGAAGAAAAAAAAAGACTTCACAACTTACATGCACTATAGACACTCTGATAGCCAAGACAGTATAATGATATTGTCTACATCATGTAAATTTAGGATACAAGGATCAAATCATTTTCATTTGGCTTTGGCTATAATAAAGACCATCACTATTCTGGCATGGCATATGCAATTAATGACTACGTCTGTCAAGGACATTCTTCACAATATCTTGGATTTGGCACGTACTGTTATCAATAAATTGTAATGTGGCACGAGGATAATTTTTGTCTTCTTCAAATGGTATGTACAGTTATGTACAACAGACATGTGCATAATGCCAACCAAGATAAACAATTGGCTATGCACGGTAGACAGGTGACAGGTTCCTCAACACTGTTTTATTATGTACAGTAACACTTTTGGTGGCCACTATAGGCAGGTTAGATGCTATAGACAGGTGGCCCGTAGGACAGGTCTGACTGTATTATGCATAGCTTTGCAGGATTTTGTTTTCTTTGTTATTAATTTTGGCTGCTGAGCAAGGTGAGGCGATCGCCTAACCTTGGTAAGAGCAGGTGTGGCAATTGACGAACCTCGGTAACGGTAAAGTATGGCGATCGACGAACCTTGTTAACGGTAAAGTGTGGCGATCGACGAACCTAGGTAAGAGCAGGTGTGGCGATCGACGAACCAAGGAAGATCAAGGTGTGGCAATCGACGAACCTTTGTAAGAGCAGGTGTGGCAATCGACGAACCTTGGTAAGAATAAAGTGTGGCGATTGACGAACCTTTGTAAGAGCAGGTGTGGCGATCGACGAACCTTGGTAAGAGCAGGTGTGGCAATTGACGAACCTTGGTAAGAATAAAATGTGGCGATTGACGAACCTTTGTAAGAACAAGTGTGGTGATCAACGAACCTAGGACAGATCAAGGTGTGGCAATCGACGAACCTTGGTAAAACTAGTAAGGTGTGGCAATCGACGAACCTCGGTAAGAATAAAGTGTGGCGCTCGACGAACCTAGGACAGATCAAGGTGTGGCAATCAGCAAAACTTTTCAAGAGCAGGTGTGGCAATCGACGAACCTCGGTAAAAATAAAGTGTGGCGATCGATGAACCTTGGTAAGAGCAGGTGTGGCGATCGACGAACCTTGGTAATGGTATAGTGTGGCGATTGACGAACCTTGGTAAGAGCAGGTGTGGCAATCGCCACGCTATACCCTTACCAAGGTTCGTCGATTGCTACACCTGCTCTTACCAAGGTTCGTCAATCGCCACACTATACCCTTACCAAGGTTCGTCGATCCCCACACCTGCTCTTACCAAGGTTCATGGATCGCCACACTTTATTCTTCCGAGGTTCGTCGATTGCCACACCTGTTCTTGACAAGTTTTGTTGATCGACGAAACTAGGACAGATCAAGGTGTGGGAATCGACGAACCTCGGTAAAAATAAAGTGTGGCAATCGACGAACCTCGGTAAAAATAAAGTGTGGCGCTCGTCGAACCTAGGACAGATCAAGGTGTGGCAATCAACAAAACTTTTCAAGAGCAGGTGTGGCAATCGACGAACCTCGGTTAAAATAAAGTGTGGCGATCGATGAACCTTGGTAAGAGCAGGTGTGGCAATCGACGAACCTTGGTAACGGTATAGTGTGGCGATTGACGACCCTTGGTAAGAGCAGGTGTGGCAATCGACGAACTTTTGTAAGAGTAAAGTATGGCTGAGTAAAGTAAGTACTGTTTGATTATGTACAGTAACACTTTTGGTGGCCACTATAGGCAGGTTGGATGCTATAGACAGGTGGCCCGTAGGACAGGTCTGACTGTATTATGCATAGCTTTGCAGGATTTTTTTTTTTTTGTTATTAATCTTGACTGCTGAGCAAGGTGAGGCGATTGCCAAACCTTGATAAGAACAGGTGTGGCAATCGACGAACCTCGGTAACGGTAAAGTGTGGCGATCGACGAACCTAGGTAAGAGCAGGTGTGGCGATCGACGAACCTAGGACAGATCAAGGTGTGGCAATCGACGAACCCTGGTAAGAGCAGGTGTGGCAATCGACGAACCTCGGTAACGGTAAAGTGTGGCGATCGACGAACCTTGGTAAGAATAAAGTGTGGCGATTGACGAACCTTGGTAAGAGCAGGTGTGGCAAATGACGAATCTCGGTAAGAATAAAGTGTGGCGATCGACGAACCTTTGTAAGAGCAGGTGTGGCGATCGACGAACCTAGGTAAGATCAGGTGTGGCGATCGACGAACCTAGGACAGATCAAGGTGTGGCAATCGACGAACCCTGGTAAGAGCAGGTGTGGCAATCGACGAACCTCGGTAACGGTAAAGTGTGGCGATCGACGAACCTTTGTAAGAGCAGGTGTGGCAAATGACGAACCTCGGTAAGAATAAAGTGTGGCGATCGACGAACCTTTGTAAGAGTAGGTGTGGCGATCAACGAACCTAGGACAGTTAAAGGTGTGGCAATCGACGAACCTTGGTAAAACTAGTAAGGTGTGGCAATCGATGAACCTCGGTAAGAATAATGTGTGGCGATCGATGAACTTTGGTAAGAGCAGGTGTGGCGATCGACGAACCTTGGTAAGGGTATACTGTGGCGATTGACGAACCTTGGTAAGAGCAGGTGTAGCAATCGACGAACCTTGGTAATAATAATAATAATCTCGATTTATATAGCGCCTAATATGATTGATAATCATCTCTAAGCGCTTTACAATGATAATATTACCCCCGGTCATAGGATACAATGCAAACCAGCACACATTGTGTGCACCATCTCCACTCCCTGGGGAGCATTCCTTCCATTTATACACCTGGGGTGGTATTCTGTAAGTTCATCCTAGAGTTGCTCTTAGGAGTTGCTCTTAAGATCAACTCTAAGAGCTCCCTAAGATGTGCCTAAGTGGTATTCTGTAAGTTGCTCTTAGGACGATCTTAGCATGAATAATGAATAATTAATTAGCTCATAAATATTCATGAGCCACGCCCATTACTAACCATTCGACCAATCATCGTCTTTGTTTTCATTGATGAACAACTAATCATTTTGCAGAATTGTCAAGTAGATACCACGTGGCCACATCACGATTGATTGATTGATTGATTGATTGATTGATTGATTGATTGATTGATTGATTGATTGATTGATTGATTGATTGATTGAGTGAGTGATTGATTGAGTGATTGATTGAGTGATTGATTGATTGATTGATTGATTTGGTTCATATCGTTCATGGATATTCTTTTTTTCACATTGTTGCAAAGTATATTACAGTACTACAACATATCTTTTAACAGTATGACATTATAACAGCAATCATATTACTCATTTAAACAAACTTCAGTTAATAAAGAAATGTGTAATTGAACAAACTCTCATAGAAAATATATATAAGTTTAAGTGTCCTTTATTTCCTTGAGATGGAATTAAGATGCAATTGAGATGTAATAATATCTGCTTATCTATATAAGTGTTTGAAGAAAATATTTGTTCATATTTATTGTTACATGTTTTAAATACGGACACGTATACAATTTATTGCTCAAACTCTCAAGGAGCAATAATAAAAACGTGCATTTATGAAGTCAATTTCAATCAATCATTATGTTACTGAGCAATATAGATGGTACATGAAAGTGTGTTGCGCGCATCGTGCGCGCACCGACAACGCGCAATAAGTAATTTGCGCGCAAAATATGCTTATGCCTTAGCAACTGTGTATCCCATAAAATTAATTATGAATACAGTAAACAAACCAACCCGTTTATAAACGGGTTTGTTTGTTTATTCATATCATAATTCTATGGTGTACCCACTGTACCACACCTAGTAACAGAATAATTCGTCCAAAATTGCATTACGTCAACTGCAGTCAAACATGTCATCAAAGTGCGTTGCGAAAATGCAATGAAAGTTGTAGATAGGAGCATCATAGAGGGAGAATTTTCTTCTACTTTTTAAAATTGACCTTTGCGATTTAGCTGCTCCTACCGCCGCCCAAATTGATATAACAATAATTCGTCGGCCATTTTGATCACGCGTTCTAAAAAAAATTTAAAAAAGTAAGTTCCCCCCCCCCCCCCCCCCCCCTAATCAAAATAGCGTAAAAAAAGTTTTGAGCAAAATAACTTGGCAGAATTGTTTCTACACTTATTGGCTAACTTCTCTGTGAAAATGAGATTGATCCGTCAAGCTTGTCATGCATTAGTGAGCACACATTAAAGGCAAAATTGTCACTTTTCAAAAGTCACAAGAGTCAAAATGTTACTCACTCATGCATGACTTGACGGACCAATTTAATGTTAAAACAGAAGTTAGTCAATAAGTGTAGAAACAATTCTGCCAAGTTATTTTGCTCAAAACCGTTTCGTTAAAAATTTACGCTGTTTTGATGAGGGGGGACTTCCTATTTTTGTTGTGT
Source organism: Echinarachnius parma (assembly GCA_037951105.1). Taxonomy (NCBI): domain Eukaryota; kingdom Metazoa; phylum Echinodermata; class Echinoidea; order Clypeasteroida; family Echinarachniidae; genus Echinarachnius; species Echinarachnius parma. The sequence continues at coordinate 36,474 of JBAMJV010002356.1, read as the reverse complement.
TTAATTCAAACTAAGACTGGTTGTAGGCAGTCTTAAGATAAGATCAAAAAGTTGCTCTTATCTTCATCTACAGAATACCTCTTATCTTAGGATGCTTATTTGCATATATTTGCATACATTTACATATTCGAAAAGTTGCTCTTAAGTTAAGAGCAACTTTTCAGAGTTGGTCTTAAGAGCAACTCTAAGAGCAACTTACAGAATACCAAAGTTGCTCTTAAGATCAACTTCACCTCCTAAGATCCTTACAGAATACCACCCCTAAGTAGAGAGCAGCAATTGTGGATAAATTGTCTTGCCGAAGGACAAAGGCAGTGGGCAGGGTTCGAACCCGGGATCTCATGATCGGAAAGCGCGCGCTCTACCAATCTTGCCACACCACATCCACAAGGGAATAGTGTGGCGATTGACGAACCTTGGTAAGAGCAGGTGTAGCAATCGACGAACCTTGGTAAGGGTAAAGTGTGGCGATCGACGAAACTAGGACAGATCAAGGTGTGGCAATCGACGAACCTTGGTAAGAGTAAAGTGTGGCGATCAACTAACCTTGGTAAGAGTAAAGTGTGGCGATCGACCAACCTTTGTAAAAGCAGGTGTGGCAATCGACAAACCTCAGTAAGAATAAAGTGTGGTGATCAACGAACCTAGAACATATCAAGGTGTAGCAATCGACGAACCAGATCAAGGTGTGGCAATCAACAAAACTTTTCAAGAACAGGTGTGGCAATCGACGAACCTCGGAAGAATAAAGTGTGGCGATCCATGAACCTTGGTAAGAGCAGGTGTGGCGATCGACGAACCTTGTTAAGGGTATAGTGTGGCGATTGACGAACCTTGGTAAGAGCAGGTTTAGCAATCGACGAACCTTGGTAAGGGTATAGCGTGGTGATTGACGAACCTTGGTAAGAGCAGGTGTGGCAATCGACGAACCTTGTTAAGGGTAAAGTGTGGCGATCGACGAAACTAGGACAGATCAAGGTGTGGCAATCAACGAACCTTGGTAAGAGTAGAGTGTGGCGATCAACAAACCTTGGTAAGAGTAAAGTGTGGCGATCGACGAACCTTTGTAAAAGCAGGTGTGGCAATCAACGAACCTCAGTAAGGATAAAGTGTGGTGATCACCGAACATAGGACAGATCAAGGTGTGGTAACCGACGAACCTTGGTAAGAGTAAAGTGTGGCGATCGACAAACCTTTGTAAGAGTAAAGTATGGCGATCGACGAACCTTGGTAAGAGTAAAGTGTGTCGATCGACGAACCTTTGTAAAACAGGTGTGGCAATCGACGAACCTCAGTAAGAATAAAGTGTGGCGATCAACGAACCTAGGACAGTTCAAGGTGTGGCAATGCACAAACCTAGGAGAGATCAAGGTGTGGCAATCGGCGAACCTAGGTAGACTAGTAAGGTGTGGCAATCGACAAACCTTGGTAAGAATAAAGTGTGGCGATCGACGAACCTTTGTAAAAGCAGGTGTGGCAATCGACGAACCATAGTAAGAATAAAGTGTGGCGATCAACGAACCTACGACAGTTCAAGGTGTGGCAATCGACAAACCTAGGACAGATCAAGTTGTGGCAATCGGCGAACCTAGGTAAGACTAGTAAAGTGTGGCGATCGACGAACCTTGGTAACGGTAAAGTGTGGCGATCGACGAACCTAGGTAAGAGCAGGTGTGGCGATCGACGAAAATAAGACAGATCAAGGTGTGGCAATCGACGAACCTTTGTAAGAGCAGGTGTGGCAATCGACGAACCTTGGTAAGGGTAAAGTGTGGCGATCGAAGAAACTAGGACAGATCAAGGTGTGGCAATCGACGAACCTTGGTAAGAGTAAAGTGTGGCGATCAACTAACCTTGGTAAGAGTAAAGTGTGGCGATCGACCAACCTTTGTAAAAGCAGGTGTGGCAATCGACAAACCTCAGTAAGAATAAAGTGTGGTGATCAACGAACCTAGGACATATCAAGGTGTGGCAATCGACGAACCAGATCAAGGTGTGGCAATCAACAAAACTTTTCAAGAACAGGTGTGGCAATCGACGAACCTCGGAAGAATAAAGTGTGGCGATCCATGAACCTTGGTAAGAGCAGGTGTGGCGATCGACGAACCTTGGTAAGGGTATAGTGTGGCGATTGACGAACCTTGGTAAGAGCAGGTTTAGCAAACGACGAACCTTGGTAAGGGTATAGCGTGGTGATTGACGAACCTTGTTAAGAGCAGGTGTGGCAATCGACGAACCTTGTTAAGGGTAAAGTGTGGCGATCGACGAAACTAGGACAGATCAAGGTGTGGCAATCAACGAACCTTGGTAAGAGTAGAGTGTGGCGATCAACAAACCTTGGTAAGAGTAAAGTGTGGCGATCGACGAACCTTTGTAAAAGCAGGTGTGGCAATCGACGAACCTCAGTAAGGATAAAGTGTGGTGATCACCGAACATAGGACAGATCAAGGTGTGGTAACCGACGAACCTTGGTAAGAGTAAAGTGTGGCGATCGACAAACCTTTGTAAGAGTAAAGTATGGCGATCGACGAACCTTGGTAAGAGTAAAGTGTGGCGATCGACGAACCTTTGTAAAACAGGTGTGGCAATCGACGAACCTCAGTAAGAATAAAGTGTGGCGATCAACGAACCTAGGACAGTTCAAGGTGTGGCAATCGACAAACCTAGGACATATCAAGGTGTGGCAATTGCCGAACCTAGATAAGACTAGTAAGGTGTGGCAATCGACAAACCTTGGTAAGAATAAAGTGTGGCGATCGACGAACCTTTGTAAAAGCAGGTGTGGCAATCGACGAACCATAGTAGGAATAAAGTGTGGCGATCAACGAACCTAGGACAGTTCAAGGTGTGGAAATCGACAAACCTAGGACAGATCAAGGTGTGGCAATCGGCGAACATAGGTAAGACTAGTAAAGTGTGGCGATCGACGAACCTTGGTAAGAGTAAAGTGTGGCGATCGACGAACCTTTGTAAAACAGGTGTGGCAATCGACGAACCTAGGACAGATCAAGGTGTGGCAATCGACGAACCTTTGTAAGAGCAGGTGTGGCAATCGACGAACCTTGGTAAGAATTAAGTGTGGCGATCGACGAACCTTTGTAAGTGCAGGTGTGGCGATCGACGAACCTTGGTAAGAGCAGGTGTGGCAAATGACGAACCTCGGTAAGAATAAAGTGTGGCGATCGACGAAACATTGTAAGAGCAGGTGTGGCGATCAACGAACCTAGGACAGTTCAAGGTGTTGCAATCGACGAAACTTGGTAAAACTAGTAAGGTGTGGCAATCGACGAACCTCGGTAAGAATAAAGTGTGGCGATCGATGAACCTTGGTAAGAGCAGGTGTGGCGATCGACGAACCTTTTTAAGGGTATAGTGTGACGATTGACGAAACTTGGTAAGAGCAGGTGTGGCAATCGACGAACCTTGGTAAGGGTAAAGTGTGGCGATCGACAAAATTAGGACAGATCAAGGTGTGGCAATCGACGAACCAGATCAAGGTGTGGCAATCAACAAATCTTTTCAAGAACAAGTGTGGCAATCGACGAACCTCGGAAAAATAAAGTGTGGCGATCCATGAACCTTGGTAAGAGCAGGTGTGGCGATCGACAAACCTTGGTAAGAATAAAGTGTGGCGATCGACGAACCTTTGTAAAAGCAGGTGTGGCAATCGACGAACCATAGTAAGAATAAAGTGTGGCGATCAACGAACCTACGACAGTTCAAGGTGTGGCAATCGACAAACCTAGGACAGATCAAGGTGTGGCAATCGGCGAACCTAGGTAAGACTAGTAAAGTGTGGCGATCGACGAACCTTGGTAACGGTAAAGTGTGGCGATCGACGAACCTAGGTAAGAGCAGGTGTGGCGATCGACGAACCTAAGACAGATCAAGGTGTGGCAATCGACGAACCTTTGTAAGAGCAGGTGTGGCAATCGACGAACCTTGGTAAGAATTAAGTGTGGCGATCGACGAACCTTTGTAAGAGCAGGTGTGGCGATCGACGAACCTTGGTAAGAGCAGGTGTGGCAAATGACGAACCTCGGTAAGAATAAAGTGTGGCGATCGACGAAACATTGTAAGAGCAGGTGTGGCGATCAACGAACCTAGGACAGTTCAAGGTGTTGCAATCGACGAAACTTGGTAAAACTAGTAAGGTGTGGCAATCGACGAACCTCGGTAAGAATAAAGTGTGGCGATCGATGAACCTTGGTAAGAGCAGGTGTGGCGATCGACGAACCTTGGTAAGGGTATAGTGTGGCGATTGACGAAACTTGGTAAGAGCAGGTGTGGCAATCGACGAACCTTGGTAAGGGTAAAGTGTGGCGATCGACAAAATTAGGACAGATCAAGGTGTGGCAATCGACGAACCAGATCAAGGTGTGGCAATCAACAAATCTTTTCAAGAACAAGTGTGGCAATCGACGAACCTCGGAAAAATAAAGCAGTAAGAATAAAGTGTGGCGATCAACGAACCTAGGACAGTTCAAGGTGTGGCAATCGACAAACCTAGGACATATCAAGGTGTGGCAATTGCCGAACCTAGATAAGACTAGTAAGGTGTGGCAATCGACAAACCTTGGTAAGAATAAAGTGTGGCGATCGACGAACCTTTGTAAAAGCAGGTGTGGCAATCGACGAACCATAGTAGGAATAAAGTGTGGCGATCAACGAACCTAGGACAGTTCAAGGTGTGGAAATCGACAAACCTAGGACAGATCAAGGTGTGGCAATCGGCGAACATAGGTAAGACTAGTAAAGTGTGGCGATCGACGAACCTTGGTAACGGTAAAGTGTGGCGATCGACGAACCTAGGTAAGAGCAGGTGTGGCGATTGACGAACCTAGGACAGATCAAGGTGTGGCAATCGACGAACCTTTGTAAGAGCAGGTGTGGCAATCGACGAACCTTGGTAAGAATTAAGTGTGGCGATCGACGAACCTTTGTAAGTGCAGGTGTGGCGATCGACGAACCTTGGTAAGAGCAGGTGTGGCAAATGACGAACCTCGGTAAGAATAAAGTGTGGCGATCGACGAAACATTGTAAGAGCAGGTGTGGCGATCAACGAACCTAGGACAGTTCAAGGTGTTGCAATCGACGAAACTTGGTAAAACTAGTAAGGTGTGGCAATCGACGAACCTCGGTAAGAATAAAGTGTGGCGATCGATGAACCTTGGTAAGAGCAGGTGTGGCGATCGACGAACCTTGGTAAGGGTATAGTGTGGCGATTGACGAAACTTGGTAAGAGCAGGTGTGGCAATCGACGAACCTTGGTAAGGGTAAAGTGTGGCGATCGACAAAATTAGGACAGATCAAGGTGTGGCAATCGACGAACCAGATCAAGGTGTGGCAATCAACAAATCTTTTCAAGAACAAGTGTGGCAATCGACGAACCTCGGAAAAATAAAGTGTGGCGATCCATGAACCTTGGTAAGAGCAGGTGTGGCGATCGACGAACATTGGTAAGAATAAAGTGTGGCGATCGACGAACCTTTGTAAAAGCAGGTGTGGCAATCGACGAACCATAGTAGGAATAAAGTGTGGCGATCAACGAACCTAGGACAGTTCAAGGTGTGGAAATCGACAAACCTAGGACAGATCAAGGTGTGGCAATCGGCGAACCTAGGTAAGACTAGTAAAGTGTGGCGATCGACGAACCTTGGTAACGGTAAAGTGTGGCGATCGACGAACCTAGGTAAGAGCAGGTGTGGCGATTGACGAACCTAGGACAGATCAAGGTGTGGCAATCGACGAACCTTTGTAAGAGCAGGTGTGGCAATCGACGAACCTTGGTAAGAATTAAGTGTGGCGATCGACGAACCTTTGTAAGAGCAGGTGTGGCGATCGACGAACCTTGGTAAGAGCAGGTGTGGCAAATGACGAACCTCGGTAAGAATAAAGTGTGGCGATCGACGAAACATTGTAAGAGCAGGTGTGGCGATCAACGAACCTAGGACAGTTCAAGGTGTTGCAATCGACGAAACTTGGTAAAACTAGTAAGGTGTGGCAATCGACGAACCTCGGTAAGAATAAAGTGTGGCGATCGATGAACCTTGGTAAGAGCAGGTGTGGCGATCGACGAACCTTGGTAAGGGTATAGTGTGGCGATTGACGAAACTTGGTAAGAGCAGGTGTGGCAATCGACGAACCTTGGTAAGGGTAAAGTGTGGCGATCGACAAAATTAGGACAGATCAAGGTGTGGCAATCGACGAACCAGATCAAGGTGTGGCAATCAACAAATCTTTTCAAGAACAAGTGTGGCAATCGACGAACCTCGGAAAAATAAAGTGTGGCGATCCATGAACCTTGGTAAGAGCAGGTGTGGCGATCGACGAACATTGGTAAGGGTATAGTGTGGCGATTGACGAACCTTGGTAAGAGCAGGTGTGGCGATCGACGAACCATTGTAAGAGCAGGTGTGGCGATCAACGAACCTAGGACAGTTCAAGGTGTTGCAATCGACGAACCTTGGTAAAACTAGTAAGGTGTGGCAATCGACGAACCTTGGTAAGAATAAAGTGTGGTGATCGACGAACCTTTGTAAGAGCAGGTGTGGCGATCGACGAACCTTGGTAAGAGCAGGTGTGGCAAATGACGAACCTCGGTAAGAATAAAGTGTGGCGATCGACGAACCTTTGTAAGAGCAGGTGTGGCGATTAACGAACCTAGGACAGTTCAAGGTGTGGCAATCGACGAACCTTGGTAAAACTAGTAAGGTGTGGCAATAGACGAACTTCGGTAAGAATAAAGTGTGGCGATCGACGAACCTTGGTAAGAGCAGGTGTGGCAATCGACGAAACTTGGTAAGGATATAGTGTGGCGATTGACGAACCTTGGTAAGAGCAGGTGTGGCAATCGACGAACCTTGGTAAGGGTAAAGGGTGGTGATCGACGAAACTAGGACAGATCAAGGTGTGGCAATCGACGAACCAGATCAAGGTGTGGCAATCAACAAAACTTTTCTAGAACAGGTGTGGCAATCGACGAACCTCGGAAGAATAAAGTGTGGCGATCGACGAACCTTTGTAAGAGCAGGTGTGGCGATTAACGAACCTAGGACAGTTCAAGGTGTGGCAATCGGCGAACCTAGGTAAGACTAGTAAGGTGTGGCAATCGACGAACCTCGGAAGAATAAAGTGTGGCGATCCATGAACCTTGGTAAGAGCAGGTGTGGCGATCGACGAAGCTTGGTAAGGGTATAGTGCGGCGATTGACGAACCTTGGTAAGAGCAGGTGTAGCAATCGACGAACCTCTGTAAGGGTATAGTGTGGCGATTGACGAACCTTGGTAAGAGCAGGTGTGGCAATCGAGGAACCTTGTTAAGGGTAAAGTGTGGCGATCGACAAAACTAGGACAGATCAAGGTGTGGCAATCAACGAACCTTGGTAAGAGTAAAGTGTGGCGATCAACGAACCTTGGTAAGTCTAGAGTAAAGTGTGGCGATCGACGAACCTTTGTAAAAGCAGGTGTGGCAATCGTCGAACCTCTGTAAGGATAAAGTGTGGTGATCAACGAACATAGGACAGATCAAGGTGTGGCAATCGACGAACCTTGGTAAGAGTAAAGTGTGGCGATCGACAAACCTTTGTAAGAGTAAAGTATGGCGATCGACAAACCTTGGTAAGAGTAAAGTGTGGCGATCGACATACCTTGGTAAGAGTAAAGTGTGGCGATCGACGAACCTTTGTAAAAGCAGGTTTGGCAATCGACGAACCTCAGTAAGAATAAAGTGTGGCGTTCAACGAACCTAGGACAGTTCAAGGTGTGGCAATCGACACACCTAGGACAGATCAAGGTGTGGCAATCGGCGAACCTAGGTAAGACTAGTAAGGTGTGGCAATCGACGAACCTCGGAAGAATAAAGTGTGGCGATCCATGAACCTTGCTAAGAGCAGGTGTGGCGAACGACGAACCTTGGTAAGGGTATAGTGTGGCGATTGACGAACCTTGGTAAGAGCAGGTGTAGCAATCGACGAACCTTGGTAAGGGTATAGCGTGGCGATTGACGAACCTTGGTAAGAGCAGGTGTGGCAATCGACGAACCGTGTTAAGGGTAAAGTTTGGCGATCAACGAAACTAGGACAGATCAAGGTGTGGCAATCAACGAACCTTGGTAAGAGTAAATTGTGGCAATCAACGAACCTTGGTAAGAGTAAAGTGTGGCGATCGACGAACCTTTGTAAAAGCAGGTGTGGCAATCGTCGAACCTCTGTAAGGATAAAGTGTGGTGATCAACGAACATTGGACAGATCAAGGTGTGGCAATCGACGAACCTTGGTAAGAGTAAAGTGTGGAGATCGACAAACCTTTGTAAGAGTAAAGTATGGCGATCGACAAACCTTGGTAAGAGTAAAGTGTGGCGATCGACATACCTTGGTAAGAGTAAAGTGTGGCGATCGACGAACCTTTGTAAAAGCAAGTGTGGCAATCGACGAACCTTTGTAAAAGCAGGTTTGGCAATCGACGAATCTTAGTAAGAATAAAGTGTGGCTATCAACGAACCTAGGACAGTTCAAGGTGTGGCAATCAACGAACCTAGGACAGTTCAAGGTGTGGCAATCAACGAACCTTGGTAAGAGTAAAGTATGGCCATCGGCGAACCTAGGTAAGACTAGTAAAGTGTGGCGATTGACGAACCTTGGTAAGAGCAGGTGTGGCAATCGACGAACCTTTGTAAAAGCAGGTTTGGCAATCGACGAATCTTAGTAAGAATAAAGTGTGGCTATCAACGAACCTAGGACAGTTCAAGGTGTGGCAATCGACAAACCTAGGACAGATCAAGGTGTGGCAATCGGCGAACCTAGGTAAGACTAGTAAGGTGTGGCAATCGACGAACCTCGGTAAGAATAAAGTGTGGCGATCGACGAACCTTTGTATGAACAGGTGTGTCGATCGACGAACCTTGGTAAGAGCAGGTGTGGCAATCGACGCACCTATGTTGGGATTATTTTATATAAACATTAAATTTGGTTCTATTTGAGTGAAAAGAATATATTTTACACCATCTAGAATTGCATGAAACGGTCCATTTTTTAGACTTTTTTTGAAAGTCTACTTTCTTTTTGGAATGGGTTATGTCTTTCTTTCATTTCATTTTTTTTTGTATTTCGTATTCCTTTATTTCTTTTGTTTTAAATGTTTGAATTCATATTTTTTGTAACTTACATTTCTGCAATGTTTTCATGATTGTTTTGGTTTTCATTCACACGGTGCAACATCATCACAATCAAATCATGTAACAGTGTGATTGGGGATTCCATGAATGTTGATCAGGTGGTCCTCTGAGCCATCGTGGGCGACTGTGATGCCATACAATCTACCGACGAACCACCTTCATTATTGTTGGGGATGAAACGGAATTTAAAGCATAATATTATTTCAGCCCTTTCACACATCTCGGACATGTTGCATTAATGATTATGTATAATTATTCAGACTAGGTGTACGGGAGGTGTATACTCTATTTCATTATATGAGGTGCTCGGAGGAACATTATTTTCGAACTTTATTATTCTGTCCGCATTATCTGTTCTGAAAAGGAATTCATGATGCACCACCAACAAGACTATTCACACTATTTCAAATGAAGTGCTACAACATATATATTTGCAGGGGGCCCCATTACGGACCAGCGACATTTACCATGGTATTTAGCATCATTGACTCTAACTCATCGATGTCAATATGCTAGAATTACATTCAAATCAACAGAACGTAGCAGAGCACACATACCGCCCTTACTCATTCAACCGTAAAGCATATCTAGAGATCAGTGGAACTAGGGCTGGTCCTGGGTCATGATCGTACTCTCGGCCACAGGTTCCCAGTAACAGCGTGCAGCAATAACAGCATAAAATCAAATAATGCATGACACGACATCGCAATTTCGAATCTGACATGCATAATGCATGTGTGCTGGGGGATGGGGCGTGGCGGGGCGCGGAAGTGGCTGGACCAAGGTGATGAATCAATTTTAAAATTACCCTACCCCCTCCCCCTCCATACATCCACTAATTATATGCTAAATACTAGCAGAATGTCAGGACTTCACCTAAATGTAATAATTGTGTATTTAACACAAAAACTTTAATTTTAATTCCCATTCCTATGCACAAAACGGTGGCATCTGTTAAAACATAATTTCCTATGAAAAAAAAAAATAATAAATCACTTGCTGTACACAACGTGATGCAAGTTTACCTTAGACTGATGTGCACCAACCACCGACCCAAGAGCTACTTCTGCTTGCTTGACTGGATTTCAACCCTTACTAACGTTCATCTTTTCTAACTTTACGTGATAATGCTATCATGAATATACATTCAGACCGGCTCGAAGATCGTTGACAAAAGGCTAGATACATATTCATTATACTGGATCATTTTGGATGTTTGATGATGCTATTGATACTTTTCTGAACCATGTACCGCCTATACGTGAACTTTTACGGTATATGCATATGAACAAGTGGGAGGGAAATATATGGGGGTTTCCCCCTTCCCCCGTCCCCAGAATAGTGTCGCCCATTTTGCAAGTACCGCGTGACTAGACCCACGACAAGGGTCCCTTGGATTAGGTTTAGTAGACCTGTGCTCAACTGATGCAGAAATCGACTTTGGAGAAGATGACAGATGCTCTTTACCTATACATTTTGGACTAGCAGCTTTGCGCCAATATCATGCATGAGCTATAAAAGCGGGAGGCAGCAGCATCCTGCTGAGACACATGGTAGACGAGTTACCATATAATACGCTATGGCGTACGCGCTCTACTGAAATGCGGTAATAACGGAGCGTCGATCCTCGCACGCGGGACTGACAATTCGCAAAGCGCGCACTAAAGTTGAACTAACCCGCGGCCTCCCACTTGGAAGGATTCTTTAAACTGATAGAGATGCGCTATCGCTACTAGGAAACGACTATTAGTTTTTTTTTTTTATTATCACTGATATCATCATTATCATTCACACATTTAATATAACATGACAAGATTAAATGATACAGACACATTTGGATTAATTTCGGGACGTTCGACATTTTTGTTTTGCCAAACAATTTGGGGGAGGGGCACGTGCCTCCCCCCCCCCCCCCCCCCCCCATGGGCCCCCCGTAGCTATGCCACTGCGCAGGCCCCTAGGTGGTAATAACAAATACAACAACCGCATAAATCATAAATAATGATATTCAGTTGTATGTAAGGAAACACGCACTCGATGAATTTCCCTAATATCGACAAGATTAAGTTGGAGCATAGTTCAATAATCAAAACATGGCTCTTGTCTGATCATCACACTTGTAATACAAACAGAGAAATACGAATGACACCTTGTTATGATGAGACGAATGGGTCTAAAGTTTCAACTCGAGATAAAAACCATACAAAATTTGTAATAAACAGACCCACGTGAAAACAAATATACGAAATAAGTGCGCCAATAGTGTAATCAGTTTAGTTATTTGTACTCGGCTAGATTAATCATCCATTCTGCTATTCCAAAAAAAAATAAATAAAACGATTGAGCGGGTACAGAGTGCAGTAATCAAAGCTCTTATTTTATTAAAGGGGTAGTACAGTTTTGGTAAGGCTGAACTTTAGTAACCAAACCTGGACAGTAACACTATAAACTAATAAATAATTTGATGCAAATTATCATGGTTTCAATCATTTTTCATACAAAACTATGGATGTGATGTTTTATTGAAAATAATCATTAAATAGAGAGATCATCAACAACTATTTAAAAAACGCTTTTGAAAAAAAAAAATCCAAGCATTTTTAAAAATGTTTTTACAAAATCATCTATTTATTTGGACCCCAAATAGTTATAAGGTCAGATATATTTATGGATATGTCAGCCGTTTCTGTGTCGATTTTGACCAAATAAAGTTTATTCTGCCATTCAAATTGCATGTTCTCTCAAATTCGACACTCAGTTTGTCATTACCTCACAAGAAATTGTGATGTGCAGCGCCCTCTCTACCAAAAAAAAAAACAATTCTCGGGGGGTGGGGGGGGGGGGGGGGGGTACTTACCTATGCGAGTTGTGTATACCATAATTATTTGTTTAAAGGTTAATGACAGTAGTGGGAAACGCCCTATCCCATGAAAGTGAAATGTACGCTCTGATTACCAACAATTTTACTAATATGGATTATACAAATTTGGCCAATAAACCGCCTACTAATTGATATAATTGCAAACATTATAAATCGATCAACGCGGAATCGCGGATATGCTACCTGCAAATTACCGTAAGCGTGTTCGCTTTACGAGCTTGTCCCCAGCTTGTCGATATCTCCAGCCAAGCGCGACCAGCGCGGACAGGTGCGATATATACATTCACCGGCGGGTAATGGATTTCTTCCGATATTTCTGTATTTAACGATGCTTAGGTTCGGATTTTACCACACATGCCCTATTTAGATACTTATTTAACAATATTGATCAATATAGATACATGATCAAGATACTCAAACACACAGTACCACTACGACCCATAGTGTAATGCATAGGTTCCTCTGCCTACAACTTCTCAAAGCACCTAGCAGAGATTCTTTCTCCGCTCACCGATTCCACTGAACGTATTCCACTGAACATACGATTCCTAACTCAAGTGGTTTTGCAGAGTTCATAGCAGAGCAAACCATTGGCACACAAGAATGCATGGTATCGTTTGAAGTCGTGTCTCTCTTTACCAATGTACCGATTGAGGGAGCATGCGATGCTGCCTTGCAACGTTTACAGTCAGACAGCAGTTTGGCTACCCGTACTTCACTCTCACCGGAACAACTCACCCAACTCCTTGAGTTTGTCCTTCGATCGACCTACTTTCTGTACAAGGGTTCATACTATGAACAGACGGAAGGGGCAGCCATGGGCAGACCGGTCTCGGCTGTCGTGACCACTTTATAGATGGAGAGTTTCGAGGAAGAAGCGCTAGACACATGTCCCCTCTCTTGCATTCCCCGGGTTTGGAAGAGATACGTATATGATACCTGCATCCTAGTCTCCGGCTCAGAAACAGCAAGTTGCTCAAACACATGAACAGCCGCCAACCATCAATCCAGTTCACATCAGAGATGGAGTGCAAAGGGAAGATAGCATTCTTAGATACGTTAGTTCATAGACACGACAACCAAAGGCTCCCCACCTCAGTCTACAGGAAGCCTACCCACACAGACCAGTATATAGCATTTGACTCTCACCATCCCATATTGGTGAAGAGGTGTCTGGTCAAATGTCTATTTGACAGAGCGTCACGCATTGTGACAAGCCCACAACAGCCCTGCAAAGAGCTGACTCGTGTCCGCGGTGCCTTGAGTCTTAATGGTTACCCACGCCGTGTCGTACACAACACCAAGAAGAGAACGTCAGAACCCAAGACTTTCACGGTCTTACCGTACATTGATAGTGTCTCCCAACAACTCAGGCGCCGCCTAGAGAGTCATGGGATCCGAACAGTCTTCAGATCAGATACCACACTACGCCAGCAACTAACACGCCCCAAGGATCCAAATCCTCAACACAGACGGGACGGCATTGTGTACAACATCCCTCGCCAAGGGTGTGATAGATCCTATATTGGTGAAACTGCCCGACCGATATCTGAAAGAATCTCTGAGCATAAGAGGAACGTCAGGTTCCGCCGAACTGACAGCTCATCCGTAGCCGAACATGCTTGAGGGAACCAGCATCAACCAGACTGGGACGGGGTTCAGTGCCTTTTCCCAAGAACGGCATTGGTACACACGTAGGGTAAAGGAAGCTATCAAGATCCGCGTCATTCCCAATAATTTCAACAGAGACAACGGGATCGATATCCCCGAGTTTTGGATGCGTATGATACGCCGCTATGAAACTCCCCGACCAGCCCGCACCGGAACACCATTGTCTCCGCCCGACAGGCCAGCCGAGCCAGCTGCCCGCTGATTGGTTGAGCACGCCATTGTTCTGCCCAACAGGCGAGTCGAGCCAACAGCCCGTTGATTGGCTCAGCACCCGTGTGCGTCGGCCAATAGGCATTGTCGGTTATTGACTAATTAGGAGCGTTGTCACTCATGCGAGATAGTGAGTTGCGACTCCCGCAGGTTTTATATTCCCTTGCTTGCATTACATTTTGTTTCCGCGTTCACGTCTCGTCGCGGACGGACGTGCTGAAGGGATCGCTCTCGCGTTGAATTATTTTGTTGTTTATATTAGTTTAATGAAGTACTATTATAATTTGGATTTGTGAGTTATATATGATTGTATTTCTTCCTTTGGATTCATTTTTGTGGATTGTATTAACGGACAGGTAAGCAAACCATCATTGTGGGTTTTTTTGTTTTTGTTTGTTGCACATGCACCGTACACTAACAACGTAATTTTCCCGACATTTTACGAAAATGACACTCAAGGTACAGAGACACAAATTACCTTTCATGAACAATAGTCTGAGGGAGTCTGTACACCATTAGTCATTTATGAACCGTTTAATATGGAGGAGTTAAAGAATGCTTTAAAGGGTACCAACACCCAAAAATCGTATTCTTATAAATGAAAGGTAACATCTTTAGTGTTCCATTCCATCAACAAGTTCACAAAAATATGTTTCCAGAAAAAAATATATAATTGGAAACCGCATCACCATTCTAAAGCATGCGTTCATGGGTCTGCATGTACGAAACTACTTTGTCCAGAGCGTCTATGTGAATATTATTGGCGCACGCGCAAATGTTTGGCCCGTTCGTAACCAGTAAATAGTAGTGGTCCCGTAAGTGTTGGAAACTAATTAATTTGTTTAGGAATTACACAATCCTTTGCAAAATGTTGAGTATCTATTTGATATCACAAAACGGTACCAAAACATATTATAATGTGTTGTTCTTTGCCTGGTGGTCCCCTTTAAGATAGTGCAATATGAAGAAATCTGCCCCGGGCATGATAATATTACCTATGAAGTATATTATAATTTACCCCCAAATGGGAAATAATTTTTGTTGATGTTGTGTAATAGAATTTGGGAAACAGAAAACATTCCAAATGTGTGCAAACATTCTAACCCCCTCACACCTTTAGACGCACTACAAGTAGAAACGGGGGAATTGCCATTGGATTTAAGAAGACAAATGTTATCTCTTAAATTTAAATATGCCATTAATATAATTATACACCACGCTTTAATTCCACATATGCAACCATGTTGGCAATTTGGAATATTCAAAATTTAAAAACAGTAATACACCATTTGGATATAGAACATTTTAAGAAAATTCAATAGAGATTGAATCTATAAGCAATATAATAGTGATACATACTTAGACGATTCCATAAGTGACAATGAATTCCGTATTCCGGGTTACGATTTAATTCGTAAAGATAGAAATCGCAATGGAGGTGGTGTCGCTAATTATATTCTTAATATTATTTGCTATGAGCAGATCGCTTCTGACACGATTGAATCACTTGAAGCAATTCTAATAAGAGTTCAACCTAAATCTTCTGATCCATTCTTATTTTTGTCATGGTATCGTAGTAAGATGTGTTGTCTTGTATTGACACATTTTGCTTGTATACTGTTGTGATGGGGGATGTAAATTGTGATATAAGAGCAAACTCTCGGTCGAACGTGACAAAACGGTATGAATAAATTAATACTTTGTATTCAATGCAACAACTAAATACTGATGGGCCCACTCGATTAACAAATAAATCAATGAGTTTGATAGATCATATGTTAACCAATTACATAAATATGGTTGAATCACATGGGGTAATCGATGTAGGTTTAAGTGATCATTATTTATGTTATTTGGATTGGAAAGTTACAATTGTTCAATCACCAAAAATAATTTCATTTAGAAACTTTAAAAATGTTTATATGGAAGTTTTTCGCAATCATTTATCAGTATTAAATCATTCTTGGCACGAAATTATATTAACTGAATCCATTGATGAAGCAGTGGAACTTTGGGAAAGCTTTTTAATGAAGACTGTGGATGAACTCGCCCCAATTAAAAAGAAACGTGTTCGTAAGCAACAAGCTCCGTGGATGAACTCAGACATTATTCAGTTAATGAAAAGAAGAGATAATTTGAAAAGACAAGTTTTGAAAAATACAAACGATAGTATTATTAATTTGTATCGTAAAGCTCGAAATGTACTGACGAAGACAATAAGAATAGTTAACCCGATCACTACGGGGACCGAGAATTCTCGGTCCCCGTTGCGCCTACTCATATACGGGAACCGAGATTTCTCGGTTCCGAGCAAGGGCTATATTAATTGCATAAACATACATGTATGCATCTTGTAAGTACAATATAATTTAGCTGAATACAAAGATTGAACCCTTGGCTACATGTATATCAAGTTTCCCCGACTCTAGTTGCGTGATTATTGTTTTATTACAATTTTATCATGGTAATACACAAGTCTAATTTCAGGATATTTGGATACAAGCCCATACAAGCCAGAATCATAGTTTTCGCATAGAATTTCACTTCGCTGACCCTATACTATGCATATCGATCGCCTCTATTGTGTGAACTACTTGACAGCGAACTCACGCTAGGTTGAATAGAAGCGAATACAATGCCATGGTCAACCAGATATCGATCGGTTCTTTTGTGCGCGCCCAGTGGGGTAACTCGACCGGTCCGTAAAATAATCTCGTATATAGCTATTGAAGCAGTATATCTTTTGCCGTGGTAAAAGGGTTAAGAAAGAACATTTTGCTAACAAGTTAAACAAGGCCTCTAATAATAACTCAAGTGTTAATATTTGGTCAGTTTTAAAACCATTGCTTCCATCTAAAAAAAACTTGTTAATAGCAATACAGTTTATGAGATCCAGCATTTAACTAATCATTTTAATGAATTCTTTGCTAACGTAGGGTCTGAATTGGCGTCTAAAATTCCCACTGTTGAGAGTAAACACGCTGTAAATGATAATGTTCAATCTTTGAATCACTTTGCATTTGTGCTCGTTACTCGGTCATGTAATGTCCATTTAGCTTGAAATGTTCACACAATACCCAGTAACAGCAATTTACATTTAATCAACCATTCATCACTTCATTCATTTCATTTCATTTCATTTCATTTATTTATTTAACCATTATAAAAACAACAACAATATACAAGTTGTACAAAGTAATTGATAAAAAAAAATAATGGTTAGGACCCCTAAGAAGCAATATATGCTTATAATCGGGGCCCTACACAACAACAATAAATACAGTTATAACAAAATTATAGTCATAAACAGGAAAATAATAACAATATATGTACATATATACAAGAGTACAGCATAGTGCAATTAAACACATCGTGTACTCACATAACCACACACACATCCACGCACACACTTATACAAAGGTATACAAAAGGATACAAAGGTAAAGGGACAGGGGAGAAAGAGAGAAAGAGAGATTCTACTCAACCACGGATCCGAATCTTTGAAATACAGAGCGCTTATAAATATGTTTAAACCGTGTGAGTGTAGAGCTAGATCGTAGATCTTCGTTCAGAGAATTCCATTGTTTGACTCCAGTGAATCGTACAGTCTAAGAGATTGTAGTTGATCGAGAGAAAGGTGTATGTAACAATTGACTTTGACGTGTGGGATATGTATGAACTAATTCATTCTTTTGAAACATGGTATTAAAAAGTGGGGGAACAATTCCTTTGTGAAATTTAAACATAAACATCAAAGTATTCAATTTTATCAACTCAAAAATAGTGATGATTTTTAATTTAACAAAGAGAGGTGTGCTTGGGCAAACATAATTACTGTATGTTATTAATCGGAGAGCGCGTTTCTGCAATATATTGAGTTTTAACAATTTTGATTTGTACGTATTACCCCAAATCATATTGCAATAATTCAAATGAGGAAAAAGAATCATATAATATATATTACACAAAATATGTTTTGGTAAGATATTCTTAAGTTTAGACAGAACACCAATACTTCTTGATAATTTAGAACACACATGATCAATGTGAAATTTCCAATCGAGCGTTTCTTCAATAATAATTCCTAAAAAATTAACATTAGTTTTTCTTAGAATTACATCATTTTCAATTTTAATCGAGTTATTATTACATGGAGTCTTTTTACCACTAGAGTGAAAAATAACATATTTAGTTTTATTGTAATTCAAAAGCAACTTATTGCATTTATACCAATCATTCAATTTAATTAATTCATCATTAACAACTGAAATCATATGAGATACATCAGAGTGAGAAAATGCAACAACCGTATCATCTGCAGATAATGAGAACTTTAACAATTTAGATGAGTGAACTATATTATTGACATACAATAAAAACAAAATATGTTTTGGCAAGACATTCTTAAGTTTAGACAGAACACCAATACTTCTTGACAATTTAGAACACACATGATCAATGTGAAATTTCCAATCGAGCGTTTCTTCAATAATAATTCCTAGAAAATTAACATTAGTTTTTCTTTGAATTACATCATTTTCAATTTTAATCGAGTTATTATTACATGGAGCCTTTTTACCACTAGAGTGAAAAATAACATATTTAGTTTTATTGTAATTCAAAAGCAACTTATTGCATTTATACCAATCATTCAATTTAATTAATTCATCATTAACAACTGAAATCATTTGAGATACATCAGAGTGAGAAAATGCAACAACCGTATCATCTGCAGATAATGAGAACTTTAACAATTTAGATGAGTGAACTATATTATTTACATACAATAAAAACAAAATATGTTTTGGCAAGAAATTCTTAAGTTTAGACAGAACACCAATACTTCTTGACAATTTAGAACACACATGATCAATGTGAAATTTCCAATCGAGCGTTACTTCAATAATAATTCCTAGAAAATTAACATTAGTTTTTCTTTGAATTACATCATTTTCAATTTTAATCGAGTTATTATTACATGGAGCCTTTGTACCACTAGAGTGAAAAATAACATATTTAGTTTTATTGTAATTCAAAAGCAACTTATTGCATTTATACCAATCATTCAATTTAATTAATTCATCATTAACAACTGAAATCATATGAGATACATCAGAGTGAGAAAATGCAACAAACGTATCATCTGCAAAATAATAATGAGAACTTTAACAATTTAGATGAGTGAACTATATCATTTACATACAATAAAAACAAAATGGGTCCAAGGATTGAGCCTTGTGGTATACCAATTTTTACTTCCATCTTATGGGATTCGACACCATCGACCACCACATATTTTGTTCTATTGGATAAATAACTTTCAAACCATTGCAGTGATAGACCACGTATGCCGTAGCAATGTAATTTGTGTAAAATAATATGGTGATTTTTCCTTCATCAATTTCACGCAATACATAATCAGTAAAATATAATATACTCATGGAAGTACTGTAATTTTTACGAAAACCAAATTGCTCTGATATTAAGCATTCATATTTCAACAAAAATTTATACAATCTTGTATGCATTTTTTTTTTCTAGCAACTTTGCTAAAAATCGAAATCAAAGCAATAGGTCTATAATTTTCAATATTTTCCTTAACATTTTTCTTATATATAGGTATAATGTTAGCAATTTTCAACTTGTCAGGTACAATACCGCTTAATATCGACTTAAATATAAATTAAAAATATCAACTAACGCTTCAACAAAACATAAAATACAATTTGTAACAACCTTAGGCGAAATAACGTCAGGACCACATGATTTGTTTGATTTTAAGATAGATGATGCTTCAATAATTTCTTGAATTGATATTGGTTGCATATAAAAAGTATTTGGGTTATTCTTGGGGAGATATTCATTGAAAGAATGTGTTGATGGATGAATCAAATTTGCAATTTTATCACCAATATAAAGAATGAATTCTTATGATTCACACTAGGTTTGTTAATACTTATTTCATATAATCTATGTTTGCGTTTGACAGAAGTAAGGATGCCTTGGGTAATCCAAGGTTTCTGAAATCCATTTGTATATTTCTGATTACATGATTGAAAAGGAAAACATTCATCATATATCAAATAAAACTTCTCTAAAAACAATTCATAACAATTATTTGCATGTTTACTTTTATACACATCTGTCCAATAGACATTAATCATTTTTCTTTAAACATTGTTATTCTTGAATCCTTAATCAATCGAGTTCTTACTTGTTTTTTACCAGGTGTATTATAAAATGACACCTCTTTAAATATACTAAATATGGGAAAGTGATTAGAGACATCGCTATAAATAATTCCAGTGTATTTTGGGTATTCAATTATATTTGTAAATATATTATCAATTAATGAGGCCGTACTTTTCTGTGATTCTAGTCGGTTTAGTAATCAATGGATACATATTAAAAGAAAACATGAGATCTAAAAAATCGTTTGTTTTAGTATGTAGTCCATAATTCATAATATTTATATTGAAATCGCCCATGATGCAGATTTTTTTTATTTTCACTTTCCAATATTTGCAAAATATCTTGCATTTTTTCATTAAGGCAAGTAATATTTGTGTCAGGTGGTCGGTAAATACAACCTATTAACATATTTTTAGCCGTTTGCATTAATTCCACAAATATCATTTCATAATTTTCAAAAGAACAGGATAAATCATCACGAATTTTAAAATCCAAATTATTCTTAATATACAAAGCAACTCCGCCACCAATTCTAATCGGTCTACATTTATGCAATATACAATAATTATCAATACTGTACAAGTTACAATTTGTGGAAGATATTAAATCAGGTTTCAGTTATCGCAATTGCACTAAAATCATAATCTAACGAAGACAGTAAAACCTGCAACTCATCAAAATATTTCTTCAAACTTCTTGCATTTAAATGTAAAAATGATAATTTTGATTTGTTATTTTTGGATTTTGTCTTAAAATCATCTGAACACGTGTGTTCACAATCATTTAAATCAGGAATACAATTGAAATTAAGTGGATTGATCTTTAAATGAAGTAATCTATCTATATCAATGTGTTGGTCAAAGTGAAAAAAATCATACATAGTTAAGTTAAATTCATTATCGTCAGTGACATAATTAAATGGAAACGTTTGAGATAATTATACAGTCAATACATAGCCATGGTTGAGAGGAAGAAAGGTGAAAAGAACAACCACACTGAACACAGTGCCAAACCGGGCATGCGTACTCGCGCAGGGGCCTGACGAAACCGGTGTAGACTGTCACGAGGTCGGCTGCAGGAAGTCGGAAATGCATCATCCTCCGTAGCATGTACAAGCGAGATCCAGCTCTTGAGATCATGGAAGCGACCTGGTTGTTCCACTTGAGGTCACTTTGAATAGTCACTCCAAGTAACTTCATGGTGGAGACATCTGTCAAGATGTCCTTGCACAAGGTAAAGTCGAGTAGTAGGGTGGTGTTTTGCAGAAGGCAACATGCATGATGTTGCATTTAGTCAGATTCAAGCGAACGCGATTTCCCTCACACGACTCCTCCAAGTCTCTCAGGGCAATCTGCACGGAAGCCTGACCGTCGCCTCTGTCACCAGCAGCTGCAAGTGACATGTCGTCGATATACCTCCAACGATGAATCGGCGACTCTCGTGTGGCGTCGTCAATGAGGACAAGAAAGAGGAGGGGTCCAAGGCACGTACCCTGGGGTACACCGGCCGCCATCGCTTTCGAGGAGGAAAGAACTCGGTCGTATCGGACTTGATTCTCTCTAGGGGTGAGAAAATCGCATATCCACCAGATCATCCACGGCTGGATGTCTAACGAGATGAGCTTCTGGATGAAACCGGAGTGGTCTACGCGGTCAAATGCACGACTGAAGTCAGTAGATACGATTGACGTGAGGTTTCGAGGACGTTCCGCGTTTCTACAAAGGAAGTCATATATGTCAACCAAACACTGAGTGGTAGAACGACCTGCACGAGCACCGAACTGTTTTGGATCCAATTGGTGATTTAAGTCTAACAGCAGGTGTCGATAGATAAAGAACTCTGGTATCTTTGCGAAGTGGTCTGTGAGTAATATTGACCTCAGTTTGTCTACAGTAGATGCAGACCTTTCCTTAGGAATTGGGGCGATTATTGCTTTCTTCCACTGTGAGGGAACATGGCCTGTCTGTAGAGAAAAATTGATCACCTCACATAAGGCTGGTGCTAACTCAAATGCAAATTCGTTCACAAATCTCGCGGGAATTCTATCGGGTCCACTCGATTTTCCAGGCTTTATGCGCTTCAGCTCTTTGTAGACTTCGTAAGACTGGACGGTGGGAGGTTGGCTTGACGAGGGCAAGTATGCAGGAAGGCTATGCGTATCGAAAGGTGGTATGTCACTATTCACACTTGCGAAGTGGTCATTGACGGCTTCTGCGATACCTAGCTCGTCCAAGTCGGGTGATTCAGGAACACGAATCGTATTTTCGGTTTTCTGTTGAGATGTCATTACTTTTAGATGTTTATACCAGCTAGAACGGTTTTCACGTTTAAAGGAGGGGGAAATCCCGGCTTTGATTCAGGTTTATAGCTTTAAATATGTGCCTTTATTGATAAACCTCACTTTTTTTTCAAAGAAATCCTTAAGTTGGAAAAAAGGTAAATTTCATGCAAAATTGTTGCTTTATTTCGGATCGGCGTTCCATGCTCCTAAAAAAAGTCATTTATAGCGGAGCAGAAATGTGTGCACGTGTCACCCGATTCACGACATCACATGCAGACCGCAACACGGAGGAATGTGCACTGTTTACATGCAGAGCATATGACTTGCTAGTAAAACAAACTCGTTTTTGCTTGTAAATTGAGGTTTTACTGAAAATGCTTAAGAATTGCTAAGAAATGAATTGTAGCAGGATGCAGCTACACCATCTGAGTGTATATCGTCCATGAACCTGAACAAATGTTTGCAAATATTGAAACAAATGGAAATAATATCTCTGTGTCAACGTGAGTATTGCACTCAGCGTGTACGTCCATGACCGAGCTAAACTGCGATTGTCTGCAGGTGACGTCACAAAGATGATGTCATTTTTTGTTCGCCCGGGTCTCATTTTTTTTTACGGGGGTTCCGAAAGTGAATTTACAAGTTGATTTTTTGATTTTACCGGGTTTTCCCACGAGGAAAATATGTTTGTATTTCATCTAATGTATTGTAGAAACTATCACATTTGTCTTGGGTTGAGTCTTTGGATGTTACTTCAGCCCAAGAATGGTCGGTTAGTCTCCGTCCGCATTCTCGAATTGAGGAATCTTTCATGGGCCGGAAAGTTCTCTTGAACGTCTTGTTTACCTTGATGCGTCTGCTAGAAGTGGGTTTCCAGAATACTGCACTGTGATCCCCTCCTACCCCCACAGGTGAAAGTATTTCTGGTTCGGAGTACCATTAGTGGAGATAGGTAATGATGAGATCTAGGGTTGCTGCTTCACGTGTTGGCTTGTTGACAACTTCAGTTGGGATATATCAGCTCTGTTAAAATCGCCAAGAATGATGTCTTCCTTTGGTGTCATCAATGCAATTATATATATTGATGATATTGTGAAACACATAAAGCATTGCAATGTACATTTATATGCAGGCGATACAGTGATTTATTTTTCTCACAAGGACACAAATGTTATATAAGAAACAATTAATTCCGACTTATTGAATATATGTAGCTGGCTGTGTAATTCTAAACTCAGCCTTAGCTTTGATTTTACGGTCAGTATGTTATTTGGTTCTTATAAGATGTTACATAAATGTAATCATTTAAACTTAAAAGTAAATGACAAGGAAATACAATATGTACAGTCTACAAAGTACCTTGGTATGATACTTGATTCAAATTTAAAGTCGAATTTACACATTGAAAATATGTGTTTTTGAATTAGTAAATTGATAGGTCTTCTATCTCGTTTACGATATAATATTAATTGTTTTAACTTGAAAAAGTGTGTATAATGCAATGATTCTCCCAATATTGGACTATGGAGACTTGGTATATGGAACGGCCTGTGCTAAACACACTGTTTAATGCAGAAGCTCCAAAACAGAGCTTGCTGAATTATGTTAGGGGTTAGCCCTTACAGACATACTGTATGTCAATTATAGATTTGCATTATCGAGTTGGTTTAAAATCATTAGCAGCAAGGCGAAGTTCTCATTTAAACTCAATAGTATATAAGGCAACACATGAGTTAACTCCGCCTTATTTAGCGAGGCTCTGGTCCACGTTACCAAATTGCACTTATCTGGAATTCAACAAACTTATATGTATCAAGTTATAAATCATTTTAAAGCTGAAATCCTAGATAATTCATAACATTAAAAATCTAAATTTTGATATTTCCGACAATTAACCGAAAGTGTTAGAGGCGGACACATATACAAAGTAATATAAATGGTCGTGTTTTGTAAACGGATGTACATCTAGTAATTGATAGGGGAGTATGCTATGAGCACAAACTGCGGGGTAGCAGTGTTCTACCATACAAGCCTTTATAAGTTGGATATAAACATACTTTTTTATGTTGGTATTAGTATTTGGGTTTTTATATAAAGAAAAATTAAATGCATAAGTCAATGAAAAGTATAATTAAATAGGCCTGTATGGTAGAAGTACAAGCTGCGGGTGCAGCAGTGCTTCTTTGTAGAGCCCAAGATAGATAGAAAAACACTTGTATTTGTATAAGAATATTAAATGCATAAGTCAATAAAATGCATAACCATACGAGCCTGTATGATAGAGGTACAAGCTGCGTGAGCATGAATGGTTCTTCATACAGGACATACAGGGCATAATAATATTATTTGCATAAGTCAATAAAATGCATAACCATAGTCTCTTAATGTATTGGAGTGGAAATTCACTCTTTTGTCCACTCCTCAGGGAGCCATATTTGTGACCACTTCGTTTGGAGTGGAATCCACTCCTAACCCAGAGTTGACCCCCTTTTCACTCCAAACTAGAGTGAAAATTGTCCACTCTTTAGGGAGTTGAGATCCACTCCATTGTTCACTCCTTAGGGAGCCATATTAGTGACCACTTCGTGTGGAGTGGAATCCACTCCTATCCCAGAGTTGACCCCCTTTTCACTCCAAACTAGAGTGGAAATTGTCCACTCTTTAAAGGAGTTAAGATCCACTCCCTTGTTCACTCCTTAGGGAGCCATATTAGTGACCACATCGTTTGGAGTGGAATCCACTCCTAATGCAGAGTTAATGTTGTTTTAACTCTCATTCTGGAGTGGAAAGCATTCAAGCTGGATTGAATGAAAACATTCATCCACATGGCACACATACATGTTAACAAACATACGCACATAAACACACATAATGTCCCATGTAGGCATACACTCTGAGACATATTAACTTTCCTGAGACAAATTTTAATTTAATTTTAATTCAATTTGAAATATAACATGAATTAAAATACACAATGTACATGCATATAAAAACACACAATCATTAAACAATCTACAAGTTCATGCACAAAAGCAATGTGTGAAGAGAATTTTGCAGAAACTTCAAATTTTTTGCAATATGTAATAGGTAATGTAATTACCTCATTAGTAATATCATGTTTCAGAACAAGATGATTTAAATATTGGTTAGTCTAAAAAGACGAACACTAACGGTGACCATTTAAACCGTTTTACACATGCAGAGATATTATAATTGTTTCCGTTCATTATCCAGTCAACCCTCCAGTTCTGCTTAGGAATTAGAACAATTAAAGGACTCCTTGCCATTTCAGTAATATAATCAGTAATATAACCACCAGTAATACTATACAATATTCATCACAAGTTTCAAGAACAGTTGGGTATAAATTTTAACATTTTCACAATACATTTAAAGGAATAATTCAGATTTTGGTTTACTTTACAGGGCCCTTTTATCAATATGTGAGATAATAAACAACTTTGTGAAATGGCACACAATGTTAGAGACAGTGCGGACTTTGTTTCATAATAATCTGTTTAGAAACAGGTCTAACATTCATTAATACATCCAATAGGAATACATGTTGGGGCCCAACCGTTAGGCAATAATTTAACAGGATAGTATACAATTTTGGAGAAGCAAACAAAAAAATTCAACTTGCAAGTTACCATTTCAACAATGACAATAATACCTAAATACAACAACATAATCATACAGCCTTTCATAAAACAGTGGGCCCAAGTCCTAAGCATCACGTTTTAGCCCAAGCAATGTTCATCCCAATCTTAAGAAGTCTTTTTTCTTCACATTGGAAGTTAATTCGATTTATAAAAACAAACAATTGTTCTTCATGCATTATAAATAACAAATTATCACACCACCTTGCAAAAGGTAAGGAACAATTGGCAGATAATTGATCTATATCCAGGACCTGTTAATATCATAGTTAAAGCCTTTTCATGTTTCCTGGATTTAATCTGGCCCCTCACATAGGCAGATCTGTATCAAAATTGGATTGATTCTGGCTTCGGGGGCAGCAATGTCTTGAGCTACAGTAGGACACATTCAAACCTGTGTATAGTGACCACCTACTGAAAACTAGAAAGGTGGCCACTGTAGAAGGTTGGTGACTACTACAGGCATGTTCTTGTAGGCCTATGTATTTATAATGTATGGATTCATGAGCAAGGAAGGTAACACAACTTTTTCCTTTTGAAAAGTCATTTCAAGTTTATATACACAAATTCAACCAAACCATGCAGTTCAACGTTCACATTCCATATCACAAAAGCATATCCTCCGGTTTGTGTCCTGTGTCGCGAACGTCATGATCGTTGGGCGCTAGCAACAAGTGTCAGCTCTCCACGGACTCTGAAAGCTGGTGTTCGTTCACTGAAGTTGGCTTCGTCAAGGTTACTGTCGAAGCCGCATTCACGGTTGCTTCGCTGGTCTTCGAGTCACTCGTTTTCGTCTTTGTGGCTGCTTCGCTCGTCTTAGTGCTTGTCTTTGCTCGTCTTCGTGGTCGTCTCGATCGTCTTGCTGGTCGTCTTTGTCATCTAGGCGCTTGTCTCGCTCGTCTTTGCGGCTGCTTCGCTCGTCTTCGTGGTCGTCTCGCTTGTCTTGCTGGTCGTCTCTGTCATCTTCGCACTTGTCTCGCTGGTCTTTGCGGCTGCATAGCTCGTCTATGCTCATCTTCGTGGTCGTTTTGCTCGTCTTGATGGCTGTCTCTGTCGTCTTGGCACTTGTATCGCTCGTCTTCGTGTATGTCTAGTTTATCTGCGCGGTTGCCTTTCTTCATTCTATGGTAGGCTGGCACACTGCTTAATACGTTTATGGTGCAGCTTGGTGTGTCATCGGGTATCCCTTTGATCCCAGCTGTCCTTTCTAGGACTACCACAGTCCTTTTCAGGACTTACCAATCCACCCATCTCACATGGTGTACCCGTAAACCGCACGTATTATATACACCACCATGGAAACCGATACTTACAAGCAACATTTAATAGGGAATATCTCGGTCGTCCTAGCCAACGTCAAGTTCACAACGGACGATACATAACAACTTCTACCACGAATCTCTGTCGTCATGCCCGACGTCGATCTCCATGACGAACGACTGACGTCAAGTTTAACAACCGGTGGTGGGTGGTGACAGCAACCGTGAATCTTGGTCGTCATGTCCCGTGTCGATCTCCATGACGCGACGACTGGGGTGAAGTTTGACAACCGGTGGTGGATGGTGACAGCAACTGCGAATCTCGGTCGTCATGTCCCACGTCGATCTCCATGACGCGACGACTGACGTCAAGTTCAACCACGGGTGGTGGATGGTGACAGCGACCGCGAATCTCAGTCGTTATGTCCCGTGTCGATCTCCATGACGCGACGACTGGCGTCAAGTTTAACAACCGGTGGTGGATTGTGACAGCAACTGCGAATCTCGGTCTTCATGTCCCATGTCGATCTCCATGACACGACGACTGACGTCAAGTTTAACCTCGGGTGGAGGATGTTGACAGCGACCGCGAATCTCGGTCGTCATGTCCAACGTCGATCTACATGACGCGACGACGTACGTCAAGTTTTACAACCGGTTGGGGATGGTGACAGCAACTGCGAATCTTGGTCGTCTTGTCCCACGTCGATCTCCATGACGCGACGACTGACGTCAAGTTCAACCACGGGTGGTGGATGGTGACAGCGACCGCGAATCTCGGTCGTCCTAGCCAACGTCAAGTTCGCAACCGACGATACATGACAACTTCTACCACGAATCTTTGACGTCATGCCCCACGTCAATCTCCATGACGAACGACTGACGTCAAGTTTAATTACCAGTGGTGGATGGTGACAGGAACCGTGAATCTCGGTCGTCATGTCCCTCGTCGATCCCCATGACGCGACGACTCACATTAAGTTTAACAACCGGTGGTGGATGGTGGCAGCAACTTCGAATCTTGGTCATCATGTCCCTTGTCGATCTCCATGACGCGACGACTGACGTCAAGTTCAACCACGGGTGGTGGATGGTGACAGCGACCGCGAATCTCGGTTGTCATGTCCCACATCGATCTCCATGACGCGACGACTGACGTCAAGTTTTACAACCGGTTGGGGATGGTGACAGCAACTGCGAATCTTGGTCGTCTTGTCCCACGTCGATCTCCATGACGCGACGACTGACGTCAAGTTCAACCACGGGAGGTGGATGGTGACAGCGACCGCGAATCTCGGTCGTCCTAGCCAACGTCAAGTTCGCAACCGACGATACATGACAACTTCTACCACGAATCTTTGACGTCATGCCCCACGTCAATCTCCATGACGAACGACTGACGTCAAGTTTAATTACCAGTGGTGGATGGTGACAGGAACCGTGAATCTCGGTCGTCATGTCCCATGTCGATCTCCATGACGCGACGACACTGACTTCAAATTTAACAACTGGTGGCGGATGGTGACAGCAGCCGCCAATCTCGGTCGTCATGTCCTTCGTCGATCCCCATGACGCGACGACTCACATTAAGTTTAACAACCGGTGGTGGATGGTGGCAGCAACTTCGAATCTTGGTCATCATGTCCCTTGTCGATCTCCATGACGCGACGACTGACGTCAAGTTCAACCACGGGTGGTGGATGGTGACAGCGACCGCGAATCTCGGTTGTCATGTCCCACATCGATCTCCATGACGCGACGACTGACGTCAAATTTAACAACCGGTGGTGGATGGTGACAGCAACTGCGAATCTCGGTCGTCATGTCCCATGTCGGTGTCCATGACACGACGCCTGATGTCCATAACACGCTGTGCACATTACAGTGCATGATACTAACTCAAATATTTTTTTTTTAGTTTGACATGATTTTGATCAATATCTGATTTATTTGTGTCATTTTCTCGAATGGCTTTTACAGAATGAATAAAGCGATTTTGCAAGATAATCATAATTCATTCCGTCTTTACTGATTGTTTGTTTTGTTTTCATGCTTACTGTGGATCTTCTTATGATTTTCTGAAATGTGTTGAATAAGGATAACAATTAAGTGAGAACATAATGATTGAAGTTGTGCTTGGACTGCTTGGAGAGAATATCATGATACATGGTTGGCATCTGAGTGCAGAATGACGGTGGTACAATAAAATGCTGCACAGTGTTAGGGCATATATATGGATGGAACAGGTCATTAAAAGCTTGATTCATATTTTAAAATAATTATATTCATCACAGGATAACATTAATTTTTAATCTATAACCAACCATACGTATAACCTGTATATTCTGATATCATGCGTCAACATTTTAATTCCAAAAGGCGCTAAATCAATTTTTATTTCCATAAGGCGCTAAATCCTGTGAAAAAACTATTTTGAAAACAATATTTAAAAATAACTACTATAGCAGGATTTCTTTCATGAGTGTTTTTTTAATGTGTTATGATAGGTTTTCATTATGTGTGAAATTCTCCATCATTGAAAGAAGTGAAAGTGGTCTAATAAAAAAAACATTGATTTACTCGAAAAGTCCCAAAGTGGATTTAGCGCCTTTTGGAATTAAACTCTTCATTTGTTAAACAACAGAGAAAATCGCTTCTAAAGTTTTGCATTATTCAGAAAAGCATTCTCACACATCGAGCGATAATTGAACAGTTAGTTTTCACTGATTCGCTTTTCGTGATCGATCAAACAAAATAATACAGCGCGGCTCGCAGTGGCGTAGCGTGGTCGGACTGATGGGGGGGCACGAAAATTATTGGGGGCGGGGGGCACACCTTATGTATTTCTTTGTTTTTTTCAAAAAATGTCCCCTTATGTTTTCTATTGTTCTTTCGAAATTATTGGGGGGGGGGGGGGGCACGTGCCCCCCCCCCCCCGTAACTACGCCACTAGCGGCTCTGTACGATATAATGGTAGGCTAGCTAGCTGCATGCACACACCGCTGATCTTTGATGATGAAGTGGAGTGCATGCAGCGTAGTGCAGTAAGTATATATATAGGCGGATCAGCACAGCGCGGTACAGTACCGGTTTACCCCCATAGAATTAGTCTGACCAATCACTTCACAGTATTTTCGCCATGCCGCCGTGGTTCGCGTTACTGTCGCAGCACAGACACAATAAGCTCTGGCGTTCATGTTCACAATAATATAATCGATCATGAAACGCGAGCGCAGATTTACTAGGATTCTGCTCGAAAGCAAAATGAAGGTTGCTTAGAAAATCATTATTTATGGTATAAATAATCGAATTAGAACCTGCAATTTTCAGAGAATGTAGATGAAATATGTAAGTATCAAATCCCGTAAAGTTGAAACTTTAAACTAGAGACAATTTTGTATGATTTTGATTCTATATGTACTAAAGATCCATAGCGACTTATGACCGAAAGTGTGGTGCATGGGCTCATATCATAAGTGGCTATACAGGGAAACCCCGTTATAACGAGGTAGTCGGGACTATCAAATTTACCTCGTAATAAACGGTACCTCGTTATAAACGGCAAATTAATAACAAACATTTAAATGAACGTATGAATCGGGACCAAATGATTCTCCTCGTTATAAACGGGACCTCGTTATAAGCGAGCTCGTTATAACGGGGTTTCCCTGTACAAACAAAGAATACATATTCAAACACATTGTATACGTATTGCATAACGTTCTATAATTATTACGTAAGAATAAATGTGTCCCGTCTTTCTCAGAGTAGCCAAAAGTCGCGCGAGTTCGAACCTCAGAAATCACGATTGATTTGAAATTGCATTAAAATGTCGACAAAAATATTATTAGTTCAGGCCTTTCCCTGATATTTGTTCTACCAGTAAGCACAATCTCCAGTACAAATATTAAGTGGAAAGGTGAAAATTAAGGAAAGTTTTAAAGAAGGTTTGAAAAGTTTGCTTTCCAAAATTCTTCGCTCCCAAAAGCGATCGATATTAAGCTCCGCCTCTTAACAACCCCTTTGTGCCTGGTGGCTGCACTACCTGTCAATATCGATTAGTCGAACAATAATGAGAGCATGTCCACGGGGGAGCGGACCCCCTTTTGTTAGGTAAAAGTGCTCGCTTTTGTATCCCGTGCTCGGTGTGTACTTGAATCCAAGTTTGTCATTCCAAAATCACTTAAATTTCGATCAAATCTTTACATATCTCTACAAAGCATGGATTATATTCAACAATTTTTGGAGGGATGGTGTAAATCATACATATGTACTGATATGCAAGTTTTCAAGAAAATTGGATAAAGGTTGCTACCACATTCTATTCATGCAACTGGTTCAAGTATGGCCTGATTAGAAAGCTAATTTCGCTCTCGAAACGGATGTAAAACTTCTTGAGGGATTTTCTCTGCATTTTATTTCCAGACCGTTGGAAATTGCCCTAAGAAAAACATCAATAACTCCGCGTTGCAGAGTCACTATAATACAACTTTTATATCATATTAAAGCTTAGATAATGCTGATCCAAACTAGATAAAAATCCAGAAAATTATTTATCCGACTTCTGGTTCTTCTGGCTATGACGGGTCACAAATCAGAAACTTGACAGGCTAATACAACGTATAATGGATACTATTTACGAATAACAAAATGAACATGTACGAATATAAAATATGATTCAATGGACATTTTGTAATAAAAAACAACGATTTTTATTGAGTTGTGTAGGATATAGTATAAAAATCAACAAATAACCGATTAAAAGAATGAGAGTAATAATCAACATTTGCATACAGGCAAACAAAAATCAAAGAATGATGTTAAGTTGTGCAGGCCGGTATAAATGCCCCCAAAAATAATAAATTAAAAAGAATGACAAAAATAACTAGATTTTGAATTCGTCACCCTTGACGAATTAAGGTTATACGTACTGAAATTAAGATATGATGATATTGACTTTGCAAGCGTAATATGATGATATTATGAAATTACTTGGCATAAATGAGATATGAATTCGAATCTACAACTCTTAATTGTTCCGAATACTCAAGAAAATCCGGGGTTTATGGACTTTAAACAAAGTTATGGCCGATTAAAAAAAGTTTATTTTTACTATATTTTGCCAATTTGCGTGCGAGCGCAATTTTGACTTTGACGCGCGCGTTCTTTGTAATTATAAGTCCACAATTACTAAAAATGATAGAGCATGTTAACCCTAAAAAGGCCGGGCTATTTGAGGTCTGCAGCAGGCCGGGGGGGGGGGGGGCATTATGCCCCACGGGGGGGGGGGGGGCATTATGCCCCACGGGGGGGGGCATTATGCCCCACGGGGGGGGGGGGCATTATGCCCCCCCCCTCTAAGATCTCGGCTGCAGAGCGGCCGATCGCCATGAAAATTTGCACGCATGATGAGTGAAGTGTATAGAATACAGCGGTAATTTTAATTTTTTGAAAAATTAATTAATTTGCATATTTATGGTAATTTATGCAAATAAGGTCATACGATTCATATTTGTACCCATAAATCATATATTCTTCATAATTAAACATTGGTTTTCAATACATATATTCTTTAGAGCATTTGGAATAATAATGCGACAAAAAAATTTGGAAGAGCCAGGTTTTTCCTTATGTTTTCTATTGGTTTTTATAATTTCTTATGTATTTCTTTGTTTTTTGTACTTATTTATTTCATTGTTTTTGCTGTTTATTTTATTTCTAACTATAATTCATCAATTTTGAACCCCAAAACAAATATAAAAAATGTAAACAAGACCAAATAACCAATGATATCTTCCTTTACGAAAACTGATATATCCATATGTTTTGTACAAATCACGAAATTGAGCGATTTTCGGGCTGACATGCATAGGCAAAAGGTCACGTGGCTTCGTAACGGTAGGTCTGATTTTCAAAATTCTTGTTTTAAAATATGCGCAAGACCCAAAAGAAAAAAAGTCACCAAGCAGCGGCGCGTCATCTTACAGCGTTTTGGAGCAAAACAAAAAAAAAGCGGAGGGGTGGGGGGGGGGGGGGGGGGCATTATGCCCCCCCCCCCCGGCCTTATTAGGGTTAAGTAAGGTATAAAGATTGCAAAACATGTAAAAAAAAAAACGAATGTGTACTCATCTACGTTACGCGCGCAAATACGCGCGGAAGACAAATCACACTTGTATAGAGACACACTAAATATTTCATATTCCTATTGTTGGAAAGTTTTGACCTCATTTTTCTTTTTTTTACCATAACCTCAGCTACAACATATCAAAATATGGGAGAAAATCGATGAAGAATAAGCAAAGATCCTACATACACAAGATGCTCAACTCTCCCGATTTTACACGGCCGCTGGTGAAACGGAAGCGGAAGCGTATTTGAGCACATGGAGTCTCCCGCCCGCTAGCGTTGAGCGGGTAAACTCGAACAAGCGTCAGAAGACTTCTGGCGGGTGGCGTACGCTGGCGGGTGTCAACCTGGGAATTTTTGAAATTATATTCAGCGCTTTTACTTTCAAACTATTCTTAATGTGAATAAAAGTATACATTTTTGGAATGGAAAGTATAGTCAAAGAATCCATTTTTTTAAATATTATATTTCACTCAAAATGCTAGCTTTTCTTCTTTTTAAAAAAGAAAATGGCAAGAAATATTGGTCAACTTCACTTGTTCGTTGAAATTTTTGATTTTTGAGTTTATAAATGCTAAACTCGCTTGAAAATCGTGATACAACTTTTGAAAGGTTTGTTATATTTTGAATTTAAGCAATTTAAAATCTGAATTTATGAAAAAGGTAATAACTTAATTTTTTGCCTCTTTCCGGTAAAAAAATAAAGCCCAACTCAATCCTTTTGGAAAAAAACAAACAAGCCTGATTTTCTAGCAATTTGAGCATTTTAACTCAAATTATTTAAGTTTCTTAGCCACAACAATTTTTAATTTTTTTGGTTTTGTTTTTGCCATTTTCTTTAAAAGAAAAATATCTATTTTTAGGAACAAAATAAACGGGCCTTTAGCTGCAGCTTAATATCACAGCTTATCATTATGAATATCTCAAGATTTCATTTCAATCTGAGAATTTCATCTGCTCTTTTTTTCAATGGGATGGGTTCAGTTATGTGAGTATACATTTGACCATGCATGGCCAACGTCACCAAATATAATGAGCTCATTAAATGACAATGGTTTCTTTAATTTATTCAGCGGTTTCTTCAATTTAATCCATAGTTCTCAATAGAGTTTTCACACCTTCCCGGGATCCTTCAGGCTACACAACAGGGGCTGTCAGTTCAAACTTCTAACTCAACATGGTATTTACAGAAATAGAGACGGCTTAGATATAAACTGGACCTCTATTTATTTGGATTTTCATGATTGAAACAACTACAATAAAATTATGACAATACACAATACTGATTAAGAGTTACACTTACGTTACTTATTCAGCTTTCTGGATTTGAGTAAAGCTTTTGACTCTATCAATCACAATATTATTTTACATAAAGAAAAATCTTACGAATTAAGAAGTATAGTACTTTCATGGTTTGAAAATTATCTTAAGCACCGCTATCAAATCGCAGTATATAACAATGTTTGTTCTGAACTGTTACAAGTTACATGTGGAGTACCCCAAGGATCAATTCTAGAACCACTTCTATTCTTACTATTCATAAATAATTCAGTTAATTGTCCCCATACTCTTAAATTTGTGCTTTTTGCTGCTGATACCAATATTCTTTTTTCTCACAATGATATTAATACCTTATGTCAAATTATAAATAATGAAATGAAACATGTATCACTATATGGTTCAATTGTAATAAATTGTCTCTTAATACTTCTAAATATAATTTCATTTACTACCATCATAAGCAAAGTGCTATTTCAAATGATTCAATAAATTCCTTGATAATTAAAATTAATGATATTCTAATTCAGCGTGTTCAATCAACTTATTTCTTAGGTGTAATTATTGACAAACATTTAGCCTGGAAAGATTATATACTTGCCATTTCAAACAAAATATCAAAGAGTATTGGTGTCATCAGTAAATTAAGTCATATCTTTCCCCAAAATATATTGATTTCTATTATATAATACCATGATCCTGCCAATTTTAATGTACTGTAATCAGCGCTCACCTGGAAACTTTACCCGCTCACCGCTAGTTGGCGCACTCCTTCAAACTCCCACAATTCCGCGCGTTAGCGTTTCACTTTTTGACCGAGAGTTGAGCATCTTGTGTATGTAGGATCTTTGGAATAAGCAAGATATGGACAGAAGTCCCCTGTGATCGATTTCAAATTCTATTAAAATCGGTTAACATTCGTATTTCAAATGTAACCGTCAATACGATGACTTTATAACATTTACTCGGCATAAATGAGGTATGAATTCGCATCTACAACTCATAATCAGAATCAGAATAATCATAAATCATCATAATCAGAATCAGAATCAGAATATAATAATAATATTATCAGAAAAATTGGGTGTTTGTGGACTTTTTAAAAAGTTATGGCCCATTACCAAAAATATCTTTTTACCATATTTTGCCATTTTGCGTGCGCAATTTTGACTTTGACGCGCGCGTACTCCGTTATTATAAGTCGAGAATCGCTCAAATTGATAGGGTGCATTGAGGAATGTATAAGAATTGCAAAAAATGTGCAAAAACAAAATTTGTTATCTTCATTTGTGTTACGCGCGCAAATACTCGCGCGCCGACGCGCACGCGCGGAAATTTTTGAAACGCTTACAATTTTCTAAAAAAATAGTAAATTAAACGGGTTGAGGTTTTGAGCATTTTACAACTTTATTTTCATTTGACGGACGCGAACGCGTGCGTCTTCATTTGTAGGCGCATGCGCATGGGGTTAAAAGATGCCGATTGACCTGATTAATATTAATGCAAAATTTGAATTGAAATTCATGACTGAGATATGATGATTATTAAAATTTGACAAAATGGCGTCCTGATGACGTCACATTCATGTGACGTCAGTGAAAAGGTTAGCAGATCTAAGTTAGATCACGATCTTTAATCATG
Organism: Echinarachnius parma; assembly: GCA_037951105.1. Classification (NCBI taxonomy): domain Eukaryota; kingdom Metazoa; phylum Echinodermata; class Echinoidea; order Clypeasteroida; family Echinarachniidae; genus Echinarachnius; species Echinarachnius parma. The sequence goes on along the minus strand of JBAMJV010002356.1, from coordinate 102 downwards.
TGAAGATTCATGACAATTGATTTATCTGATCATGAGATATGCGACCCACAAAATTAGGAAGAATAAATAAGAACAATCTTGACGAAATAGATTATACGTATG
>JBAMJV010002355.1:0-153618 GCA_037951105.1 Echinarachnius parma | reverse complement strand
CTTGTTTTAATGATGGGGTTCATTCTAATGTATCTATATGGAATTTGGCATATTCAAATGTGCTACCAATATGTATTCTGTAGTCTGTAAGACATACTAGTTAAGTTGTAAGAGGTTTGGGATGGAATCTTGATTGCGTTAAACGTGTATTTCGTCTTTCAAAACAGCCAAAGTAAAATGTTTTAAAGAACGCAAGATGCACGAGATTCTTCCTATTGTTCGTGATTCGCTGACTCCGCAGTGAGCGATGATTAACACGGTACATTCGCAAAAAATAGAAGCATCGGGTAATTCCCAGGGGCCATAATTATTTTGGAGGGGTAAAAGACCCTTTTGTCCCAGGGTAGAACCCGTATATATTTGGATTTGTTACATTCTCCTCTAAATCGTCATATGTTCATGAATTAGTACGCTTTTCGATGCACCAAACCCCTCTGGGCTGCTGGTCTACTATTTTACTCTACCTGTTTGGATCAGAGAGGAATGTCTCCAGAGCGTTGGTTCCTCGAATCCCATAAAGGGCAGGGTATTCGAAGTAGGTAAAGGTTGATTCAAACATTGTCACTGGGTCGCGAATAATGGTCACATACGCAGCGTCATTTGGCATCACCGACTCAAAACCTGCAGAGTATGACACGATACAAATAAACAAGTGCAGCGGTCAATACTTTTAACTGCTAACAAATAAATGACAAATACAATGTACACAACATATTTTAGCATCAATTATGGACAAAACTTTAGAGAATGACCAAGTATGTGACATAGAAACAAAAACATTTTTCAATACTAAGTATCTACTTTGAATTTCCCCGAGCAGAGATTACCTCTAATAATGAAATGAATGCATCGCAAATTAATTTTGTTTGTTAAGTTATACATTACAATTGTATTTATGGTCATATACAATAATAAGGCATCACTGACCCAAAGCCTGACTAGAAATACGGGACGGTGCACAGTACTATATCAATGAGATATCAATGTTCATAACCAAACAAACATCATGGATCAATGATAGTAATTAGCCTCGAATCATATTAAAGATACAATGTTAAGGTGTAATAATTGTATATGCTCCGTAGATTTAAATCATTTAATTTTCCTCCCAATGATCTTGTGACTATATACATGGCATACAATAATTGATTATTGCGTCCCCGTTTTTAACGAAAATATTACTCAAGAGCAAATATTTTGATAAAATGTATAACGAATTAAAAAGGAGTACTTATACTAATGTTGGGGATGATTATTATGTCAATGCTCTTTCATCGTGTAACTTGACCACACTTGACGCAAGAAGGAAACAACTTTGTGAACATATTGTAACATCTTTAGAAAAAAAAAACCTGTGTGTAATGATTGTTTTTAATGGAAATATAACTCTAGAGCAAAATATTAAATTTAGCTTCAGATATTTCTCTATCAATCGCATCGTACCCAAAGGTCTCCAACTGAAATGCACACCACGTCTCGGCTCTCTCACTGCTCAGTTACAGAAACGCTGGAACCAGTCCCTACGTAATACTTCTTTCCGCCTGATTCACATTCTGACAGAACATTGTTCCTCCCAACTTGATTCCTTCTCAGTAGAAATTGATAGATTAGAAACCGACCTACGCTCGTGTTGTGACGATGAACAGTGGCAAAAGTACAATGATGATATTAAAATTGTGTTTATCCCAACATAGACCCGCTCTCCTTGAACGCAGAAACAAGAAAACCAGCAGCCTCAACAAGAAACACAGAAGTCAGAACCGATTCAAGCAACAAACACCCATCAACCCTAACACTTCACTCCCTGCCGTTGTTAACCTCTCATCCTCACCCCTCTCCCCATCAGAAACCTCACTTTTATCCAAAGGTCTCAAGTTCTGCCCTACGCCGCCGGAGGTCAATCAGATTGCACTCAGTCAAGGCCTCTCCTTCTTCCACCGTACGATACGACTCAAATAGTTCTTCCTAGATGCACCGACCTCCCACCCTGAACCCTTCCAAGAACAGAGTACCCGCCCTTGAAACATATATGCAAGCCACTAATTATAAAGTTCTCTCCACAGATCCTCCTACCAGAACACAAGACAACCTTCCCCGGGACGAACGCCAAACTCTTACCTCCCTTAGGAATAGGACAGACATCATAATCAAACGGACAAGGCGGACACGGGCTCAGCCGTCGTCGTCATGGATCGCCAGCAATACCTCGACGAAGCCATGAAACACCTCGATAACCGCTCCCATTACTCTACGTTAGATTCTGACCCCACTCATGAGTTCTCCCAACATATTCAGTCCACGCTCGATGACATGAAAACACGTGAGCAACTGTCTGCCAAAGCCCACCAATGTTAAACCAGCAAGATTCTACCTTCTCCCTAAGAACCACAAACCAGGTAATCCCGGTCGACCCATTATTTCTGGCAATGGCTCTCCCACCGAGAACATTTCTCTGTATGTTGATCATTTCATTAAACCCCTTGTTCCACATGCCCCTTCTTACATCCATGACACGCCCGACTTCCTCCGTAAACTGGAACACATCAAGGACCAGATACCAGACACTGCCATCATTGGAACTTTTTATGCTTCCTCTCTCTACACAAACATACCTTTTGACGAAGGTATCACAGCCACGTGTGAAGCCCTATCCCTTAGCACCCACTCCAGTCCCCCATTTCAGATCTCAAAACTCTCATGTCCCATGTTCTCTCCAAGAATAACTTCAAATTCATGGATCAAAATTTCTTGCAGATATTCGGCACCGCCATGGGAACTCGCATGGCCCCTTCCTTTGCATGCCTGTTCATGTCCAAGCTGGAAGAACAAATGCTTGACTCTGCCCCCTGTCGACCACTGATTTGGTGGCGCTACATCGGTGACATCTTCTTCATCTGGACCCGCGAAGAAGATAGTCTCCACACATTCATTGACCACATGAATTCCTTCCCCAGGACCATCAAATTAACTTCCGAATTTTCCCACAATCAGGCCCACTTCCTTGATGCACCATCACCACCAACCTGTTCACCAAACCCACAGACACCCATCAATACCTCCACTCATCAAGCTGCCATCCCCGTCACTGCAAAACGAGCATCGCATACAGCCAGGCTCTCAGACTCCGCCGTATTTACTCCAAAGACTCTGACTTTTCCTCCCATGCCAGGAACTTGAAGATGCATCTTGTAACCAGAGGACACAGTGCCAAAAGAGTCCAACAAGCCATCTCTAAAGTGCGTTCCATTCCCAGGTCTGAAGTTCTCCAACAGAAAATTCATGATCAAGAGCCTTCTAACATACTCCCTATGGTGACTACATTTCATCCCAACTTACCTCCTCTCCGCAGAATCCTCCATAACAATCAACACATCCTCCACACTTTGGATCGTCTACGACAGGCTGTCCCCAGTACACCCATTGTAGCATATAGGCGCCCCCACAACCTCAAGGATTTCATCGTTCGTGCTGAAATTCCCTCCTTAAATGATCATCTCTCTCCCATACATCATGGCTCCTTGAAATGCACTTCCAACAAGTGCATTATATGTAAGGTCCATATTCTTCAAGGTGACCAATTCAAAGGACACTCCACCAACCATTCACACCACTCTAAGGGCCACATCACATGCACCACCCCTAATGTTGTATATCTCATCACTTGCAGGGTTTGCGGGATGCTGTATGTAGGGGAGACCAGGAACACACTTAAGAACGCTTCTACGGCCACAGATCTACTGTTTTGACATTCCATTTCAGACATGATTCTTCAGGGCATCGATTCATTCGGAACCGTCCAGACTCAGTCCGCACCAGCAGAGTGAAGCTATGTATGAGACGATTAGGCACCATACAACCACATGGACTCAACATCCAAGAAGGATTTGAGCTGATTTTATTTCCTCTCTCTATCTTCCTCAACAGATTCCGTTCACATATACCCCCATGTTTCGTTGAGTTTATTACATTATGTCTTTTGCATACATATATATAATCACTGTCTCTCTACCTTGCTAATTTCCTAACTAGTTTATTTTCTCAATTTTTCTCCACATATTCAGAATATATAACTTTATTACATTCATCATGCCTTGTTGGTCAGTTTCCATGCTGTATCCATCATTCTGTTTTCACATATAATGTTCGTCCTTATCCCATTTGGTTCCTTTTCCCTCCATTTTTTTCGAATCGGTTTGTTTATTCTCCCTCATCATAACATTCCCACCTAGCGATTTTCCCTTATACACTATATATCGCCATTCTGTATTGTATATCATTTAGCCAGATGCACACTATATCATTTTTGATGTGCACTTGTGTCTCTTTGTACACATCCCCCCCCCCCCCCAATCCCTCTCCACTTTGCACCCCAGCACTAATCTCCTCCCACTTGCCATCCATTGTATCTTTCTACTATCCTCTTGAATACCTCCTTTGTTCCATATCCTGTTCTTTCATTGCTCATCTCATAGATTTCAAGCCATCACTTGACACATTATCCCATCCCCAGTAGCCCTCATCAGCACTATAGCTTTTGCTCCTGTCTACTCTAGCCTGCTACTGCATTTACACCTCCTCCATTGTAACCCCCCATTATTTTGTTCTTGTTCACTCCAGCTTGTTGCTGGTCGCACTTTCCTCCTACCTGTGTATGTTTATAATTCTATGTTGAGTATAGTCAGTTGTCATTCGTTCGCCTGAAGAAGAATCTGCCAGATTCGATAGCTCGCGGCTCCATTGATTTTAATTTTATTACACTTGCCTTTATAGTGGACAAGCAGTTTTCAGCAGTTGTTTACATTTATTTTGTAATATCTTTAGTAAAACACCCTGGTTTTAATGATTGAAGGAACTACAGCGTCTAGATGGCCTAATTTTCACAATTCGGCTCTCTATATGTAATTTTTCCTGAAGAAAAAGAATTTGGCAGTCATTTCTCATGAAATCAATCAATTTTGGGGTAATTAGTAAATATCTAATTGTCCTGGGAACGCCCCTTTTAAATCGCCAAAATGTGACGTCATCTAAAGTACGGACTAATGAACTAAATACTGTAGATGCCGCGTCATGACGTAAGCCAATTAATTGTCAATCACATGTCAATCACGCTGCCGATTCTGGACCCTAAAAGTGGGTGGGGCGTAAACTGGCTGCTAAATGAGATTTGGCATCAGACAATTAGTCTTAAATCACTACTGTGTTTATTTTCATGGATTTTTTTCGGCAGACCTATTTTACAAGTCATCAACTATGGAATAAGTGCCAAAGTACGTTGTATTCTTTAGGTCCTTTAACAGAGAAAATAGATACAATATGAGAAACTCAAACAAATATGGCACCAATCCTCCCTTCTCACATGGTGCAACCGCAAACCACACGTATTATATACACCATCATGGAAACCAATACTTACAAGCAACATTTAAAGGGATAGTTGAGTTTTGGTAGAGAGGGCTGCACACAATAATTTTTTTTGTGAGATAATGAAAAGGTGAGTGTCAAATTTGATAGAGCATACAATTTTAATGGCAGAATAAACTTTATTTGATCAAAATCGGTTCAGAAACGGCGAAATATCCATGAACATAACAATTTGTAATAAATGTGGGGCCCCATAATTATTCAATAATTTTGAACCAGCCGTTAAAATTCGTTTTAAAATGCTTCCTCTTTAAAAAAAATATCAAAAGAGGTTGTTAGATACAGTAGTTGTTGATTATCTCTCTATCTAATCACTATTTCAACCAAACATCATATTATGCACAATATTTTATTTAAAATGGTTTAAACAAATGCATTTTTTGAAAGCGCCTTCTTTAGTTTAAACAGCTCTTTTTTATGATAACATGCTTTTAACTTAGTCGTTTGTAATGTTTTAATTCCTTTTGAGCATGGTGGAGTTATAACTATTACCTGTAATATAATGGTGCAGGTTTTGGTTACTAAAATTCAGCTTGACTAAAACTGTACTCTCTCTTCCAGAACTCACTATCCCTTTAAATATGGCACATGTAAAACTCTAATATTTCAAAATAGTGCTCTTCCCTACTTTATTCGTATTTTGAACAAAATATGTTAATTTTTCCTATTGTGTATTTGCTGGTTGTATATACATAGGCATTTCCTGGGTGATGGGCGCCCTTACTTTGAGTGGTGGGATCTAATCCTAATTGATTTATAGCTCTAGTTCCGGTCGCTGGAAGCTGTGAAGGGTGTGTTTTTGCGTGCCTTTAGTTTGGTTCCATGACATATGCTTCGCCGACATAATATGCTCCGCCGACATTTGCTCCGAAAAATGCGACAAATGTTCCGCGACAAATGCTCCGCGATATTTGATCCGCCGACATTTGCTCCGCCGACATTTGCTCCGCCGACAAATGCTCCGCGACATTTGCTCCGCCGACAATTGCTCCGCAGACAAATGCTTCGAAGATGCGACAATTGCTCCGCCGACAATTGCACCGCTAACGTTTACTCCGCCAACATTAGCTACGTCGACAATTGCTCCGCCGGCAAAGACGACAATTTTCTAATTTCCTGAAGCTGATTTCTAATGTCTTGCTCCCTCTTACAAACCCTTTCATGTGTAATCATAACTATTTTGTCACGGTACCCATACCCTTACAGACATATGCATGCAGCATTATAGATTATATCCCTCATAAGATCGTTTTACCATTGAATTTGACAAATGGTAGTTTTGGACAACACGCGCAATCCCCGTGCAATCACGTGACCGGGCTTGTTAGTAAAAATTAACACTAAAAGTTCGTTACGCGCTCGTCCCATAGATCATGTGTATTAGCAAAATGCACACGCGATCAAATTTGTGCAGTACTCTATGGCGCACACGTTCTAGTCACGTGATTTCCCTTGTTAATAAAAACTACCACCTATCTAGGTCAAAGGAAGAAGAACGCCAAGACAGCCAATAAGCACATCCGTGGGAGCGCTAGCACGCATTCATCGCGTATGTGCGCAACTGCCAGCGTGTTGGTGCGCACTCAGTTTTGCGTCTTTGTGATTGTATGCGCAAAGTGAAAAATGACTTAAGCGTATTAGATGCGCCATGGTTTATGAGGCTCATACTGGCTTCATCAATGTCGTTTAAACCCCCCCCCCCCCCCTTTAATATTTTTGGCCGGTCTCGAGACCATTTAAAAGCGGTCTCGACCGTCATTTACCCCGTATCGGCTTCCAAAATTTGCGACTGGACATGGTCTAGACTGCGAAAAAAATTATCGGTACTGGTCTTGGACTCGATATTTTCCACGACTATCCCCCCCCCCCCCCCCCCCCTTTTTATCAACCACTTGGTCCTGGTCTAGATTCTAAATTTTTGAATGATAACAGGCGTTTTACTAATGTTGTATACCTTTCGAGCATGGTGGAGTTATAACCATTAGTTTATCAAGTAACTGTCCAGGGTTGGTTACTAAAGTTCAGCCTTACCAAAACTGTACTACCCCTTTAGGACCCCTCAATTCCTTAGATTATTGAATTTCAATTTTCTGCTACTTCCTGCCAATCCTTCCGTTTATAAGAATGCAAAATTCATTGGAAGTTTGTGCTTTTCTGTTGGACAATAAGGCAGCCTTAATCGTTTACGGGGTGGGGGGGGGGGGGGGGGGGGGGCGTTTAGAAGTGTCACAAATTGGGCCCTCGTTGCTCAGTGAACGATGAACAAATCTAAACAAAATTGGAACTCCGAAAATTTAACAGTGGGTGAAAATAACGTTCTTTGAATTTTGATAAAACGTGGATAAATTTTGAACTCATGCGGAACAATTTCTTGATTCATAAAGAATCTGAGTAATACAAATGCAGTGATTATAAAGACTTTTATTTGTTCTATTCATGATCGATCTTAAAGGGGTAGTTAGTTTTGGTAAGGCTGAACTTTAGTAGCCGAAACCTGCACAGTAACATTATAAACTAATAGTTCTAACTCCACCATGCTCGAAAGATATACAAAATTACAAACTGACTAAGTAAAAAGTCTGTTATCATTCAAAAAGAGCCATTAAAACACAGAGGGCGCTTTTTAAAAAAGGCATTGGTTTCAACCATTTTTCATACATAATTATGCATGTGATGTTTGATTGATATAATGATTAATTAGCGAGATCATCAACAACTATTTTAAAGCGCTTTTGAAAATTTTTGAAAAAGTGCAAGCATTTTTTTAATTTTTTCTAAAAATCATCTAATTATTTGGGCCCCAAATAATTATAAGATCAGATATATTTATTGATATTTCAGCCGTTTCTCTGGCCGATTTTGACCAAATAAGTTTATTCTGCCATTAAAATTACATGTTCTCTCATAATTCGACACTCAGTTTTCTACGTTACCTCACAAAAAAATTGTGATGTGGCAGCGCCCTCTCTACCAAAACTAAACTACCCCTTTAACACCAGTATCATGCCCTTCGCTTGATGATTGCTTGGAACAGTATACTATTCATCACAGCATTTTCGATACTATGAGGGTCCGTGGTTCGACTCCAGTCGAACTCCAATGTAACATCAAAAACTAAAACCAGTGTTGTGTGTTATTGCGCCTCCCCTTCTGCTACTAGATGCAGGCTGCAGGGTCACGCATCCTTACAAAACACTGGGCTTGACTGCCCCCCCCCCCCTCCTCTCTCCCCCATATTTTGGTGGAACAATTGTCGGCTAAGCAATTGGTCGCATATTCGAAGCATTTTCGGCGGAGCAATTGTCGCATCTTCGGTGCATTTGTCGGCGGAGTAATTGTCGGCGGGAGCACAATGTCGGCGGAGCATTTGTCGGCGGAGCAAATGTCGGCGGAGCATTTGTCGGCGGAGCAAATGTCGGGCGAGCAAATATCGCGGAGCATTTGTCGCGGAGCATTTGTCGCATTTTTCCGGAGCAATTGTCTGCGGAGCATATGTCGGCGGAGCATAATGTCGTGTCACCTTTTGTTTTGCCTAAGGGGAAGGGGAAGGGGCCCACCTCCGGGACATGTGTGCCCCATCACCACGAGAATGCCCACTCATCACCTTTTTAAACTTGTTAAACTTTGAACATTTACCATTGGTTAAGTAACGTGCTTATGAAATTTTTGTTTGTGTATATCTCATGGGCGTCGATCTGTCATTGATACCCATTCATCAGGGGGGGGGGAGGGGGGGGGGGGAGGGGGGTGATATATTCATTCATTCCCCCTGATGAATAGTATTACGTAAGTATCGACGCCCATGGTATATCTCTTTTCAATACTTATCTTGTATATCTTTAAAATGTAACAAATGTGCAATTCAGCCTTTGGCTGCTAATCATTTGATTGATTATACTCCTTTTTGAATTATGAATCAATACAACTGATAATAATGATAATAATAACAATGATAGGTTCGATTATAGATAGCGCATAATATGATACAATATAATATCTAAGCGCTTTACACTAGTAATACCCCGGTCATAGGATACAATGTAAACCAGCACACATCTGAATAGAATAATATGTTCTGTGTAAATACAAATAAATGTTTAAAATGACAAGCATAACCCGAAAAGTGCCAGTTTAATATCCAAAGCCAAGTTCCTGTGCCCATATTCATAAAAAGCCGCTAAACCCGAATTGGTCGATCAAATTCCCATCAGATGTTTGGTAGGCCGAGTGTTATTCATTACAATGCTTACCAACTAAGTTCTTAATCGTAGTTAAGGATGATCCATCATGACAACCAACATATCGACCTTTGTCTGGCAGAAGGCTGAATCTTGAGTGTCGCGCCGGAATCTGAAACGCATTGAAACAATTACTGTTAAGTTTTACATGTTCTTCCTTCTTCTGTATAAGCTTTGGACGTAACAAAGCGGTGTTGATTCTAGTAAGTTAGCAGACATTTGCAATATTATTTTAATTTTAGACATTTATTATCAACTCTATATATATTTGGTTCAAGGACCATTTGTATACAGATACACCCTTCTGCCATACAAATGTGAACAAGTCCGTAGTTGCTTTTGTACGGCAAAGGATGTATCTCGAGATACGTTTAATAAGCAATCCGAAAATAATGCATAACTGCACAAGCAGTAGATGTGTCTACGTCTAGATCGAGATAGTGCAGAGCCACTGCTAAATGTAACATACGGTCTATATATAATAAGTGTAACCTATGATAGCATAACATTTAATCCGAATCAACCCGACCTAACTATTAACTAAGACATATGGAAAAGTTGTGTGCATTATACTCCGCACATTACGCACAGCGCGCTACAGCACGGGGAATGAGCAGAATTTAGCCCCATTTTCTTGCGCTGTGTGAAATAAAACTCTCAGAGCTTAAAGTCGTTTAAACAATTCATACCATCTCGGCTGGAATATTAATCAGTGATAACATTTCCTTTTGAATGGTACCAATTATGTCTCGTTCGTTACTGGGAAAAGGTGGCCTTTTTGTCGTTGAATTTTCGGTAAATTTTGCCAGAACGACTACTTCTCTATGGGGAATACAAGTAATTTGACGAATATGTACCAACTCTCGCTCATTCAGCCGGTCGTTAGAATTTCACACCTGTTACAATTTTATACCGTCTCGCATACCAAAACAAAGAGGACAACATTACCTTTCTTCTAATGTAAGAAACATTTTGATTATTAGAGGGGAAAATAAGGGCCTTGTTTGTGTTCTTGACAACTTGATACACTTGATACGTTTCCGCGCAGTGTATGGAGCGCGCTGCCATTGTCCAGTACATAGTCCATCTCCAACGTGAATTAAAAGCCGTTTGTTGCACGTTTGTAATGCATATATCATAGATTTGAATCGCGTCGTCTGCGTCGTGTTAATCTTATGCGCGTTTTCAATGGAAACTTGTTCATTCAGAGAGATTCGATACTGTGATATACTATCAAAGAGAGAAACAGCTCATCGATTGTGCGATCGCCGCACCAGCTGGCAAAAACTGATCTGTCGGCTGGTGCCCCAATTTGGAGAGCACGGTAAGATCGCTAGGCTTGTTTTACGGAAATAAAATACAGTCATTATTGCTTTCACTTTATAATAATACCATTTGTAATATTTGTTAACATTTGAGTCATTTAATATAACATAAATGGGTAAAATATACAATATTCCCGCCATAAATTCCCATATTATCGATCGAAGTGACGTCAGAGGACTGGATCCGAAAACCTTGAGAACGATACAAACAATCGCGATAATAACCTAATAAGATTGGGAATTGGCTTCATCTCCATGGAAACGATCACAGCTGACTGGTCTGGTTGCCGCGAAAAAAGGGGAAGTAAATCGCAAAAATATCTTTTAATAGGACTCCATTATCTGAAAATTATGTCTATCACTTAAAGGGACTTAGTAACATTGTCCAAATCCTCAAAATAAAATTTTAATTCTAGTGGTTCCCTTATACCTTGTTGTATTCGTATTAACAATAAGATCATGGGACAGGTTTCGGTTTTTCAAATTTCCATTTCCTTACAAAGATATGTATGATTGAAGTATTCAGATAAGAAAAACTCCGGGCGAGTTTTTCTTCCGTGTACAAAGTGAGTGCAGTGAGTTACTGAATATCACTTTGCATTTTCGCCCATAACTTGTCCATACAATGTCCATTTGACTTGTAATTTTCACACAATACCCTGTGGACATATGAGATAACAACAATATACATTGCATCAACCATTCATCACTTTTTGCACATGTCAACAAAGTTACTAGATCCCTTTAATAACCGTTGGAATTTCATTATGCAGATCATCTTGACTATTATCAGCGAGTGAAGGCCAAGGGTAAGTGATTTATTTTTTTATTATCTGGAGGATTGTTAGAAGTAATGATACGAGGCTTAAGTAACCGTAGTCCCATATGCGGTATTTTGTGTTGGTACCAACTGGGATATTGGACGGTCTCAATACAAAATTAAATATTGAATTGGTAATTGATACTCGGTACTCATTTAATCCTCCAAAATACTGCTGGAGATGGGTCCGAGAGAGTAGTTAGCTCCTAACCCTAGTTTAGGCTAAGCCTAACTAAGGACAGAAGCCGGGTCCTAAAATGTTATTGACTATTTGTATTGTATTGTAAATTATGTCTAGACTAGAGACTAGAGTATAGACTAGAGTTGAGAGTACAGTATGTTATTTGTTAACAATGTTATGATTTAATCATTTATCTTAATGTAATAAAATAATAATAATATTCTTACTCTTACTCTTAGTCTTAGACTTATCAAGCGCATTCTCGAATGGCTCTTCTGACCCTGTCTCTAGTCTAGTCTAGTCTAGACTAGTCTACTCTAGGACTAGGTCTAGACTAAACTTAAAGTCTAAATAAGTCTTTTAAGATGAGTATGACGTCTATGACATAATTATGTAAATTAATTGTATGAAGTGAGGCCTGCCGGCCCTGACTGAGGCTGAGCCGCCCCGACGACGGCTGGTTTACTGTAGATTTATTTACAGAAGCGTATTCCATTGACAGTGGATGAGTGGTTGTAGGTACTTGTACTAGTAGTACTAGTTGTACGGACGAGAAACTTGACACACTAAATGTTCCTGAGGTAAGGGTGTGCAAGTCATTTTCCGTGAATGGTAGATAAGGCGTTGCCATGGTAACCAACATTTTGCACCAACAATTTGAAATCTTGTGGAGCGAACTACTTCCACAGTTTTTGAGCAATTTTGATGAAACTTGACACACTGAATGTTCCTAAGGTAAGGGTGTGTAAGATTTACTATGTGAATGTTTGATAAGGAGTTGCCATGGTAACCAAACTTTTGAATCAAGTCGGCTAATAGTCATTAAGTTAATGTTGAGCCGATGTCAATGATCCGACATGAATATGACATCTCAATGATGACGTCAATGCGATATCCTGCCGATGTCAGAACTGACAGCAATGAAACAAGTCGGCAAATGATCATAAAAGTGATGTTGCGCCGATGTCAATAGTCGGACATGAATATGCCATCTTCAATATGACGTCGGGCTAATATCGCGCCGATGTCGGAAAAGATAGCAATTAAGGAGGTCGGTAAATGGTAGTAAAATTGATATCGGTCCGATGTTATTAATTAGACATGAATGTGATAAATATGTCAGGCTGATGTAAGAACTTGCAGTAATGAAACAACTCGGCAAATGGTCATTTAATTGATGTTGTGCCGAAGTCAATGATTAGACATGAATATGACATGTCAATGATGACGCCATAGCGATATCCTGCCGATGTCAGAACTGGCAGCAATGAAACAAGCCGGAAAATGGTCGCCAGTTCCGACATCGGAACAACATTGACCCAACGTCATATTTGAGCATTCATATTTATGTATATTTAATAACATAAGCCCAACATCAATTTTGCAATTTTTGACTGACCTCTTAATTTGCTACCAGTTCCAACATCTGCGCGATATTAGCCCGACGTCATATTTGAGATCTCTTATTCATGTCGGATTAATGACATCGGCACAACATCAGTTTAATGACCATTTGCCGACTTGTTTAATTGCTGTCAGTTCTGACATCGGCAGGATATCGCTTTGGCGTCATCATATAGAGATGTCATATTGAGGTCCAATTAATAACATTGGCCAGAGATCAATTTCACAACCATGTACCGACCTCTTAAATTGCTACCAGATACAACATCATCACAATATCGGACTGACGTCATAGTAGAGATGTCATATTTATGTAGGAGTAATGACATCCGCCCGACATCTATTTCACAACCTTTGACCCACCTTTCAAATTTCGTAAAGTTCCGACATCTGTGCGGTATAGGCCCAAAGTCATATTTTGGATGTCATATTTATGTCTAATTAATAACTGTGTCCTGACATCAATTTCACAACATTTTACCGACCCCTTAAATTTCGAACAGTTTCAACATCGGCGCGATATTAGCCCGACGTCATAATATTGTACATGTCATATTCATGTCGGAATATTGACATCGGCTGAACATCGATTGCATGACTATTTAATGATTAGTTTCATTGGTGTCATTTATGACATCGGCAGGATATCGCTTTGGCGTCATAATTGAGATGTCATATGGATGTCCAATAAAAACATTGGTCCGACATCAATGTTACAACCATTTACCGACCTCTTTAATTGCTACCAGTTCCAACATCGGCGCGAAATTATCCCGACGTCATATTGGAGATGACATATTCATGTCAGAATATTGACATCGGCTGAACATCGATTTCATGACTATTTGCCGACTCGTGTCATTGCTGCCAATTCTGACATCGGCGCGATATCGGCTTGACGTCATATTTGTGATGTCATATTGATGTCCAATTAATAACATCCGTCCGACATCAATTCCACAACCATTTACCGACCTCTTAAAATGATATATTCCGACATCGGTACAACATTGGCCCAACGTCATATTTGAGTTGTCATATTCATGTTGGTTTATTGACATCGGCCCAACATTAATATTACAACCCTCTATCGAGCTCTTAAATTCGTATCAGTTTCGGCATTGGTGCGATTTTAGCGCGACGTTTTATTTGAGACGTATTTTTTTCGTCAGCTTAATGACATCGGCACGACATTCAACTACAACCATTTTCCGACTTATTTCATTTCCAAAACCTCCAACTTAAATTCGACGTTGGCGTAATGTTGGCGCGACGTCTGTTTGCCGACCGCGATCTTGCCGACGACCTGCCGACACCGGTCCTACGTCAGTTAGCTAGCTGGATAATATTTTTGTTAACTTGCTTTGAGAATATTCAATGAATTGAATTTCGTTTGATCGATTACAAACATTAGTAATTCAAAAGTAAAAAAAAAAAAAAGTATTGCTATCGGGGAATTCATGATCGATTATAAGCGATCGTAAGTGAAATGAAAATTTTCGATTTTTGGAATTATTTATATTAAAAAATATACTTTTGTCATGTCCTTGCTGCTGTATATAGTTTAGAAGGATATATAAGAATACAAATAGCACCTTTAAATAGTGTTATGAATATGATTTGAAGGTGGATTATTTCAGATTCAACGCTCTGCAAATACTAACCATTACAAAACATACATGCTAAGAAGAGGTGTATATATATTATACCGATTGCGACCTATGTTTGTAGGACGATATGATGATAGGTTTGGGAGTAGGCAATAGGTGTAGGAATATGATATTTATTGAATTATGATTTATGAATGAATGTGTGTGAAGGTTAAACAAAAAGCATAGATCGGACGTGGAATCTATGCATGTTTTCCAATTTTTTTTTACGTTTTTGATGTTGGTCCTACGTTGGCCATTTGACATTGGGCCATTGTAAAATTTTGATGTTGGTCCAGCATCAGAAAATGACGTTGGGCCAATGTTGGGTTAGCGGACATTCAAACGTCGGGCGAACGTCAAGATTTGATGTTGGCCCAACGTCAACATTTGATGTTGGGCCAACAATAAAAAATAACGTTGGACTAATGTCAGGCTGGCGGACAGTTTTAATGTCGGGCCAACGTCAGAATTTGATGTTGGCCTAACGTCAGGATTTGATATTGGGCCATTGGCGGAAATTGACGTTGGGCCAACATCACAGAATGATCTCGTGACAACGTTGGGCTAGCGGACATTTTAATCTCGAGCCGACATCATAATGTTATGTTGGTCCAATGTCGTGAGTTGATGTTGGGCCATTGTCGGAAATTGACGTCATGCCAATATCACAAAATTACGTAGTGATGATGTTGGGCTGGCGGACATTTTAACGTCGAGCCCACATCAGAATTTGATATCTGTCCTATGTCAGGATTCGGTGTTGGGCCATTGTCAGAAATTGACATTTGCCCCACATCACAAAATGATGTTGGGACAATCAATGTTGGGCTGGTGGACATTTTAACGTCGGGCCAACGTCAGAACTTGATGTTCTCTCAACGTCAGGAATCGATGTTGGGCCTACGTTAGAACTGACATTGGGCCATTGTCAATAATTGATGTTGGGCCGAAATCGCAAAATGACGTTGGGCCAGCATTAAAAAAAGACGCCGAGCTGATGTTGGGCTGGCGAACATTTTCACGTCGCGGGGACGTCGCATGTCGCATGTCGGCCCAACGTCCTCTTAAAACGAATTGTACATCAGTCCAACGTTGGCACGACGTCACGTGGCTAGCTGGGTAGGTGTAAGATTGACCCATTTTTTCTTAGTGTGTATTGGTACATTATCCTGCCACTATTGTATTGAAATATGACACACACAACAACTTAATTAGCCACTATGAAAACAATTTAACTTGTGAATTGGAATACAATTATTTATTTCCAATGAGATACTTTTAATTGACCCTTTTCATAAGTTAAATGAACTGTATATTCATGATGTGTAGCAATGTCAAGCAACCTTGTAACAAATGTTACGCGAACATGTTAACTACTGTGAACAATATCATAACATAAATTAGGTAATCTAATCAGTTGACTTCTTAGCGCTGGAGTTAGTGATGTTTGATTAATTTCAACTTAGCTCTACGCTACATAGTTTTGTTTTCGATGCATTGTATTACCAAGCTCGACCACGCGGTGATTGGTTGATATCAACACTAGTAGGTGTGTGTGCGCACTGGTCCGTGAAGGACAAGGGTAATTACTCAAGCGAGCGTTGCATGTTGTGTACTACGTAGTGTAAAACATGGCATGTTTGCACCGAGATAAGGCTTAGCGCATGGGCCCTGAATGATCCCACAGTGCCACATTATTTTGAAGGCCACAGTAGATTTAGAAGTAATTAATTGGAAATTAAATACCCAACACTTGAAGATAAGGCTGTGCACTTAAAGCGAACCAAAATGATAGCAGTTCATCTATGCTACTTCGTTTGCGACACCGAGAGCTTTAATTTGATATACAAATTACAAAACATGACCCACTGCTGAGGCCACACCAATCTCGCAAAGAGACGACACAAATCTTTTTTTGCGGCGTCCCGTACTAACATGGAGACTGCCATGTTTACATTTTTGTGCAGACCCCCAGCAAAAATGTGACGTTTTTTTGGATTTCAAAGCTAAAATTCCATTCATGATCATGTTGAAATAAGAGACAATGTTGACTTTGTTGAAACACAGGCCACAGCAAAAAGTGTATATAAAAAAGAGAAGATATTAACCAACGACCATTCGAGACGGGGAAGTGTGGAAATGTGACTAAATGTGGTTATATAGCCAATATACCATAGCTTTTTGACAGAATTGTCAGAGGTTGCCATGGTAACAATTGCTTTGGCGTAATCATGAACGTGTACACTACTATATATGATTCGTGCCGAGCATGTACGATTTTCTCTACCATGCCCCCAAACAGCTGCGATAAAACCGAATTACGTACCGAACATTCCTTTTCTTTGATTTGGAAAAGGGTGTCATTCCTCTTTGTCGTACAAAACAAAGGCTTGTACAGTGATTGAACTGCCTACGCGTATTTCTATAGTTACAGTTTTAAGAAATGCAAGTTTGTCATTTACCCATATCAGAATAATAAATACTCGTTGACTAGATTATGCTTCGCTAGGGCGGAAATAAATGCATAACTTCTTGTATCATTATTATTTATATATACCATGATATTTCTAAATGTAACTATTTAATTAAAAGTAGCAACAATATTGCAATTATGGAGGATTGCGAGCGCGCACGCGATCGTTAATATCATTCAGGTGAAAGGTTGTATGAACACCCTCGTTCTGACTAGATAATAAGTACTGTCATGTTTAACAAGTTTTCGTAGTAGAAACAAATAAAACACATACTAGATAATTTGATTAAAAATGCTAAATCAGCAGTGCAATGTATTTCTGTTCGCTCCGATTTTTGATAAAAATACGTTATTACACTAATAGTTAAAATGGCATTTGGCTAGACCAATCAACGTCAGTCCAGAAAAAAACGTCACGCTTTAGCGGCAAACAAAAATCATGGCGCCACTCAGAGCATCCATAAAGAGCCTGCGATAGCAAAACATAAACTATGTCCACTCTTCAAAAGAAATAATGGAGGGGGTGATTCAGGGACATTTGGCATGCGTGAAAATAGGTCTTACTAAACAGTTTGCTTTGTTATGCGTTTTGGTTCGCTTTAACAATAAAGTCACTTACGTATACAACGCAACCGCGCAATACAAAGGGCATGTTCAATACATATATTACTATAATTACGTGCACGCACAGCATTGGCATCTTAGCGATAGCTTTAAGAGAAATAAAACAAAACAATACCATCAGTTTGAAAGTAAGTAATTGGCATTTAAGGTATGGGTTATGCACATATGTCTATGGGGATTTCAGATTATCGAAAGGACCTGGTTATTTTTTGCCGGCAGTGCAGAACCATTATTGATGCAACACAATAAAACATTTGTGCTAATTGGTACGTTTAGCATGCCGGCGAATGTGAAGATTAGCACTCGCACTCGACGCAGATAAGAACCACATTCGCCACATCAAACAAGAAACCTCCAAACTCTGGCAGGCCCCAGGAGTAGATGGACTCCTGTCATCACCCTTCTCTCCCGATGAGATCGCCACTGCCATCAAACACTTGAAAAGTGGAAAGGCTCAAGGACCATACAGCCTGCCTCCTGAGTTTCTTCTGCACTGCGGACCAAAATGCCTGGAATGGCTCCACCTACTTTTCTCAACCTGCCTCACCCACCAGTCCATCCCCAATATATGGCGCAAAGCAACCATCATCGCTTTACCCAAGCCAAACAAGCCCTTGGACAACCCCAATAATTACAGACCAATCTCTCTCCTCTGCATCCCCTTCAAGCTACCCGAAAGACTCCTCCTAGCCCAGCTGGAACCAATCGTCGACCCCCAAGTTCCGGACGAGCAAGCAGGTTTCCGCCGCGGACGCAGCACCGTCCAACAAGTAGTCTTGCTCACCAACGATATCGAGAGCAGCTTTGAGAGAGGACACAAGGCTGGCGCCGTCCTGGTCGACCTAACTGCAGCCTATGACACCGTGTGGCACCAGGGACTCACCCTGAAGCTCCTCCAGATGGTCCCAGACCGACACCTAGTAGGATTCATCTCCAACATCTTATCTAATCGCAGCTTTGTCCTGAAGACCAGCGACGGATAGTCCAGTCGTCCCCGACGTCTCAAAAACGGACTCCCCCAAGGTTCAATCATGGCTCCAACGCTCTTCAACATCTACATCAGTGACATGCCCAATACTGCCGCACGACAGTACGGCTATGCAGACGACCTCGCTCTCTTTCACTCGGACAAAGACTGGTCAAAAGTTGAAGACGCCTTAACATCTGACATGGCCAAGATCGCGAACTACCTGAAGACCTGGAGACTGAAGCTGAGCGCTGCAAAAACAACTGCAACTGCCTTCCACCTCAACACCAAAGAAGCAAACCGCCAGCTCACAGTCAAAGTCAACGGGAACCCACTGCCTTGCACCCCCTCCCCAACATACCTTGGAGTAAAGCTAGACATACAGCTGACTTTCAAACCACACCTCGACTCACACCGAGCAAAAGTCTCCTCTAGGAACAACCTACTCCGCCGCCTTGCGGGCACCACCTGGGGTGCTAAAACTCCCACACTTCGTACTGGCGCCCTCGCACTAGTCTACAGTGCAGCGGAGTATGCCGCCCCTGCATGGTGCCGAAGCTCACACACACCCAAGCTGGACACCACCCTAAACGAGACCATGAGGATCGTCACAGGATACCTCAGACCAACACCAACTCACCTCTTGCCAGTGCTCGCTGGTATTTCTCCCCCCGCCATCCGCAGAGAACACTACACCCAACAACTAGTAAACAAGGCACTCCAAGACAGCACTCACCCCCTACACCAGACCATCCAGAATACACAACCGGGCCGCCAACGCCTACGCTCACGCAGACCGTTCAGTCGCCATGCTGACACCCTGCGGGAAGGCACCCACAACACCCTCACCGCATGGAAGGACAGCTGGCAGCAGACCTCCAGACCCCCTCAATTCACGGTGACCCCAAACACTAAACTTCCACCAGGTGCGGACTTACTCCGAAAGGATTGGGTCACTCTCACCGCTGGGGTTTCAGACCTTCTCCGGCTTGCACATGTGGAGCACCCGAGCAGACAGCCTCCCACATCATTGAAGAGTGCCCAACCCTTCGCCCACCCGGCCACCCAAACCCAGACTTAAACCACTTGGACCCCGACACTGTTCACTGGCTACATAACTTGCGCGATGTTGCGTAGATGCGGTGCTCTGACCTCCCAAGGAAAAAAGCAGTATCTGACATTTTTGTTGAATTTCACTTTTTTGCAGAAAAATACTCAATAAACAATGCTCTTTCAAAAATTGGGAACACCATTTTTTCCCAACCCTCAAACGCAGTATATACAGTCAACCTCCACTTTCCCCAAGGAAAAAAGCAGTATCTACACAGCTAGTCTCGCCACAAGACAAACCAATTATTTATAAGCAGACAATATGAATAATGCGCATTTATAATAATTATATCTTGTATGAACAAATTTCACTACTTATATGAATTGCGAAGCACAAAATATTGAAGCAAATTTAACATATAAGTGCATTTTGCAATACGACCAACATTCTTCTATAAAGCGCAGAGTTTGTGACAAAGGCTATTCAAGTATGCATGAAAACGAAGGCGACCAGAGTGCATCTCCATGCATCGGGGGGCCTAGACTGATTCGTCAGTTGAGAAGCCTGCTCAACGTACCGAGCCGGGTTGGCCCGATGATGCCTTTAATTTTGGTTTTGTTTATTGATGGTCTGAAAACGTTTATGCACTTCAAAAAATATATACATATGTATATAATAATAATAATACAAATATTAAAATAAAGAAAATAAATGAGAAGAATGAAATAATATTTAGTTTTTTGCGAAAATATTCAAATTGAATGAACCGCCAATAAACAGCAAACAACAACAACAACAACAAAAAGTGCGTGTACCTCTGCCACATTCACACAATGCACAGACTGACTGCGCATGGCATATTATGCTGTGCAGTGTGTTAATGGCATGTGATTTTAACGCATACATACATGCAATTGAGTCATGTATGTACAGTAATGCAGTCCTAATCTTATACTAAATTAAGCTCTTCAGTGCCAGCATGGATTAGTAAGAATTGTTTTATCCATAACATAAGGCATAATTCATCACCCTCCAAATTTCTATGTAGATACTGCGTTTTTCCTTGGGGAAATCGATCACGCACCGTGTTGGGAGCATGTAACATGGATTATTCCATATTTAAAGTAACTTAAGACTTGATAAGAGAGGGCGCTCTTTATCATTTCAAAGTTTTGTTTTAACTCTAACTTATACACTTTTATAACAAATGTATAAACAATCATTTTTGCGTGGTTAATGAATACAATTCATGCTTCGTATTTTCTTTCATTGCGGAAATATGGGCCAATAAGTCCCTTGTTAAAGAAAAGTGTGACTCGCCTAGAGAGGGCGCTTTTTAATTAATCAAACTTTTTTCCCTTTAAAGTATGTTAATAGTACATACAGAATATATCCGAAACATTTTCGATTGTTTTATCCATAACGAACGCGTAAGGCATAATTTAACACCCTCCGAATTTCTATGTAGATACTGCTTTTTTCCTTGGGGAAATCGGTCACGAACCATGGATTTTCCCAAAGTATCTACATTTTCATGAAAATCTCAAAATTAAACGGAACATTAAATTGTTCATGTATGAAGGAAAGTAGACACCTATATAGCCTTTAATCACACACTTAAGATATCTTCACAAGTTTATTATTTCCGAGCGGCTGTGGCAAAAACACAAAAGGGTCAATATCTCAGTTTCTAGAAAACGCTGAATCGTGTAGATACTGCCTTTTCCTTGGGACGGCAGTGCTGCCTCATACGCAAGAAGAAGAAGAAGCACTCGAACTTAACACACATGTATGATTTTAAACATAATATCAATGATAACTAGATGTTGAATTCGTCACTTTTCACGAATTAAGGTTATACATATTGAAATTTCGATATGATGATATTGACTTTTCAACGCGTAATATGATGATGTCATATCATTTACTTGGCATAAATGAGGTATGAATTCGTATCTACAACTTATATTCTATCCGAATATTAAAATAAAATTGGGTGTTTGTGGACTTTTTAAAAAGTTATGGCCGAATAAAAAAAGGATGTTTTTACCATATTTTGCCAATTTGCGTGCGCGTAATTTTGACTTTGACGCGCGCGTACTCCGTTATTATGAGTCAACAATGACTCAAATTGATAGGGTGAGTTGAGGGATGTATCAGGATAGCAAAAGATGTGAAAATAATAATGTTTTCCTATTGATTTGCGTTACGTGCGCAAAAACGCGTGGCAGACTAATCAAAATTGTATAGAGACACATTATAGTTCCTGAATTCATATTGTTAGGTAATTAAAACCACAGCACTTTTAAAGCATAACTTCAGCTACAACATATCGAAATCTGGGAGAAAATCAACGGAGAATTAGCGAGATATGGTCGGAAGTCTGCGGTGATTGATTTAAAAATCGATTAAAATCAGTTAAAATGCGCATTTTCAACTTTAACCGTCAATATGATGACTTTATTACATTTACTTGGCATAAATGAGGTATGAAATCGTATCTACAACTCATAATCTATCCGAATATTAAAATAAAATTGGGTGTTTGTGGACTTTTTAAAAAGTTATGGCCGAATAAAAAAAAAAGGTTTTTACCATATTTTGCCAATTTGCGTGCGCGCGTAATTTTGACTTTGACGCGCGCGTACTCCGTTATTATGAGTCAAGAATGGCTCAAATTGATAGGGTGCATTAAGGAATATATGAGGATTGCAAAACATGTGCAAAAACGACAATTTTCCTATTCATTCGCGTTACGCGCGCAAATATGCGCGCGCCGACGCGCACGCGCGGAATTTTTTTAAACGCTTAAAATTGTCTGAAACATATAGTAAATTACTTGGGTTGGGGTTTTGAACATTTTTTGGATTTTTTTTTCATTTGACGGACGCGTACGCGCGCGTCTCGGAGTGCAAACGCATGCGCATACGCTTGAAAGATGACCATTGACATGATTGATATTGATACTAAATTTGAATTAAAATTGATGATGCGTGACTGAGATATGATGATTATTGATATTTTACAAAATGGCGTCCTGATGACGTCATAATAATGTGACGTCACTGAAAAGCTTCGCAGTGCTCAGTTAGATCATAATCTATCATCATGTGAAGATTCATGACAATTGATTCATCTGATCTTGAGATATGCGACGCACAAAATTGGGAAGAATAATAAATAAAAATTCTAACGAAATCAATAGGTTATAACCCATTCCAAAAAAAGAGTAGACTTTCCAAAAAAGTCTAAAAAAATAGACCGTTTCATGCAATTCTAGATGGTCTAAAATATAACTTTTGCACTCAAATAGAACCAAATTTCATGGTTACATAAAATAATCCCAACAAAGGTGCGTCGATTGCCACACCTGCTCTTACCAAGGTTCGTCGATCGCCACACCTGCTCATACAAAGGTTCGTCGATCGCCCCACTTTATTCTTACCGAGGTTCGTCGATTGCCACACCTTACTCTTACCAAGGTTCGTCGATTGCCACACCTTGATCTGTCCTAGGTTCGTTGATCGCCACACTTTATTCTTACTGAGGTTCGTCGATTGCCACACCTGCTTTTACAAAGGTTCGTCGATCGCCACACTTTATTCTTACCGAGGTTCGTCGATCGCCACACTTTATTCTTACCGAGGTTCGTCGATTGCCACACCTGCTCTTACCAAGGTTCGTCGATTGCCACACTTGCTCTTACCAAGGGTCGTCGATCGCCACACCTGCTCTTACAAAGGTTCGTCGATCGCCACACTTTATTCTTACCGAGGTTCGTCGATTGCCACACCTGCTCTTACAGAGGTTCGTCGATTGCCACACCTTGATTTGTCCTAGGTTCGTCGATCGCCACACTTTACCCTTACCAAGGTTCGTCGATTGCCACACCTGCTCTTTCCAAGGTTCGTCAATCGCCACACTATACCCTTACCGAGGTTCGTCGATTGCCACACCTGCTCTTACCAAGGTTCGTCAATCGCCACACTATACCCTTACCAAGGTTCGTCGATTGCCACACCTGCTCTTACCAAGGTTCGTCGATCGCCGCACCTGCTCTTACAAAGGTTCGTCGATCGCCACACTTTATTCTTACCGAGGTTCGTCGATTGCCACACCTGCTCTTACCAAGGTTCGTCGATTGCCACACCTGCTCTTACCAAGGTTCGTCGATCGCCACACCTGCTCTTACAAAGGTTCGTCGATCGCCACACTTTATTCTTACCGAGGTTCGTCGATTGCCACACCTGCTCTTACAAAGGTTCGTCGATTGCCACACCTTGATCTGTCCTAGGTTCGTCGATCGCCACACTTTACCGTTACCAAGGTTCGTCGATTGCCACACCTGCTCTTACCTAGGTTCGTCGATTGCCACACCTGCTCTTACCAAAGTTAGGCGATCGCCTCACCTTGCTCAGCAGCCAAGATTAATAAAAAAGAAAACAAAATCCTGCAAAGTTATGCATAATACACTCAGACCTGTCCTATGGGCCCACCTGTCTATAGCATCCAACCTGCCTATAGTGGCCACCAAAAGAGTTACTCTACATTATAAAACAGCTCTGGTGAATTCTGTAACGTGATTGGTTAAATTCTGTCACGTGACTATTCATTAAATTTCCACAAACATGCACGACCGTGCAAAACAGGGTGCAACCCCATGCATTACTCGTTTTGGTTGCGCAACTTTTTGCACGGCTGTGACGTCACAATGCTTGTTTACATAGTTCGATCGAAGACGATCTTGCGAAAGTGATAAAAATATCATGGAAATTGCTTCATTTTGTAAATTATCTGTTCTGTAGTAAATCAATGTGTACAATTTCGTAAATTATATGGTATGTGGTTTGATATTGGGAAGTCTTGGAATGGGAATGCATACAATTCTTTGATAATTCTCACTTTTAACGAGAAAATTTTCTGATTTTCGGCGACTGTGATTGATCTGCTGAGCTGCCAGAGTCAAATTCAGTGAAGCGAGTTCAGAAGTGATGATTAATTTTGTAAATTCCTTAACAAATTCACACTCTAGAGAGTAGATAGACTGGGTTACTAATTGTGGCGAGTCTGTTTTTAATAATCCAGCAAAATGAAACAATCCGTGGTTGAGCTTAGTTTTATAAAACTAATAATACAACAGTCTTATTATCGTACATTGTGTAAATGCATGGACCCTCGGCTATGTTAGCTGTGCGCATGCGCACTCGGCGTTGCCTCGTGCACATCGCACAGATAACATAGCCTCGAGTGCAATGAATTTACACAATGCACTCTAGACAGTGTATTATTAGTATATAATCAAACAGTGTTGAGGAACCTGTCACCTGTCTAGCGTGCATAGCCACATGTTTACCTTGGTGGGCATTATACACATGTCGGTTATACTGTAGGCTACATACCATTTGAAGAAAACAAAATTATCCTTGTGCCACATTACAATTTCTTAATCACAGTAGGTGCCAAATCCAAGGGTTCGTGAAGAATGTCCTTGACAGACGTAGTCATTAATTGCATATGCCATGCCAGTATAGTGATGGCTACATGCATTCTCTTTATATAGCCAAAGCAAAATGAAAATGAATGATTTAATTGATCCTTGTATCCTAAATTTACATGATATGTAGACAATATCAATATACTGTCTTGGCTATCAGAATGTCTATAGTGAATGTAAGTTGAGAAGAGTCTTTTTGTTTCCTTCTCGCTTTCTGTAAACATGTGGTCAGCCCTAGTTGGCATAGAAACCAGCTGATAAGAGTACTGCAGCAACACTTTCAATCTCTGATCTTTGACCTATGAATTATTTCTACTCCACTCGTATTTGACTCTTGTGTAAACAGTGTTGAGGACCCCGAGGTCACCGCGGTCTACCGTGCATGGCCACTTGTTTCTCTTGGGTGGCCATTATACACGTGTCGGTTTTACTGTACATACCATGAACCTGCATTTAAAGATCAACATTTGAAGAAGAAAAATTATCCTAGTGCATTATTACAATGTCTTGATCACAGTAGGTGCCAATTCTAAGAGATCTTGATGAATGTCCCTGACATACAAATATTTAAACGAATGGAAAACAATTATATTTTGAGAACATTGAACAAAATTGAAATTATGTGTACAAAACGTATGGGGAGTAGTCATTACAGCAGGTAGTCCACAACTTTGGCAGAGTGTTGCAAATTGAATCACTCATACAAATACATGTAAATTTATATTTTCAGAGAGCCGTTGCTTTCTAATCTTTTCACCAATTGTGCTCAATTTTTTAGGAACTATAATCATCCTATTTAAAGTGTCTGATAGTCAGGAATCCAGTGTCATAAAAATTCAAGTATTTTGGAATTAATTATATGGAATGTTTTTCTTTTTTATAAAATAAAGAGAACAAATAATATAATATGAAGAATACAGAAAAACGGGTAATAAAGACACCACAATATTGCACAAAAAAATGTTCATAGTTTTTCTGGTTGATATTTCAATTTTATTATATTTAACAAATATATACTTCTACGGCTACAAAGTTGCCCTATAATTTAGCTTCATATGAACCCTTTCCATGTGTTATAGGAGTATATACCATGGATTGCGCATAGAGTATGCTCTTTTATGCTGTATTATGGCTTAATACAGCATTACAGGGGGTGATATATATATATATATATATATACATATATAACTAGCGCTATGGGGACACGTGTATGAAACCGTGTTATGGGGACTTGGACTTGCCGTGGGTTATTAAAGCAATCTCAACGTAGGATATGTAAAGCCATTTGAGGCGATACTATATATCGTTATATAGCATTTGAAATAAGAAATAAATTCAAATAAAAACAAAATTTGTCTGTCTGTACCAAACCTGGTTGCGCCGACATTTGTCCCCATAACCGGTATATATAAATGTCCCCATAACCGGTATATATATAAATGTCCCCATAATCCGGCGTATACAGATATCCACATAAATATAACTAAAATTGTCCCCATAACCACTATGTGCTTTCCATCCTCGTGTGAGGGTGTTAATTTCAGTCAACGAGCTCCTTCTCATCAAGCAAAACATATATAACATAAACGATGATTATTATCATCACTATTATCATCATCATGACAATATACGATGACCATCATTATCACCAGTCTCTTCATCATCACGACTATCAATACCCTCATCATCATCAGACATCATAATCATCAACATCATCCTCGCCACCATTATTATTGCCATCAATGTCATCATTGCTATTATCTACCATCCTCATCATCATCATCATCGGCATCTTCATTAACCTTATCACCATTATCATCAACATTGTCATCATCAATATTATCATTACCCTTATCATCAACATCATCGACATAAATTATGAATATCATCACCGTCATGATCGTTACCATTATTATTGTCGTCATCATCAATAAAATCATCATTACCATTATCAATACCATCACCACCGTCATGATCGTTGCCATCATTATTGTCGTCAACATCATCAACAATATCATGATCATGGCCATCATTACTGTCGTCATCATTAGCATCACCATTTGCACCATCATCAGCATCAACATTATCATCACTATCATCGCCATAAATGATGATCATTATCATCACTATCATTATCGTCATCATCACTATCCTCGTTGTCATCATCACCACCATCGCCATACATGATGATGATCATTATCATCACCATCATTATCGTTATCATTACTATCGGCGATTCCATCATCATCATCATCTCTCTCTTTAACGATAATTATAATTATCCCCATCATGATCGCCAACATCATTATTATCGTCGTCGCCTTCATCATCATCCCCATTATCTAAACGATGAACATTAACATCACCATCTCGATCGTTACCAGTATTATCATTGTCATCATTATCATCATCATCTCTATCATTTTCACAAACGATGATGGTTATCATAAAAAAAATAAAAAAATCATACCATCATCATCATGACAGTCAATTATGACCATTATCATCATCACCAAATCTTCACCATCATTACCATCGTCAACATCATCATCATCCTTAACACCATTATTATCGTCATCAATATCATCATTACCATCATCCGTTCTTCATCATCATCATCATCATCATAACCATCATCATCATCATAACCATCATGGCTATGAACGATGGGCATTATCATCACCATCAATACAGTAATACAATACAATTAAATGCATAACAACAAATGAACATACACATATTATGCATAACAGATTACTGGACATTTAATTTTCAAATTACTTATCAAACAAGTGGGTCTTGAGTAGTTTTTTGAAAGAATCTAATGAGGGTGCTAGTCGGATATGGAGAGGGAAATAATTCGACATACGTGGAGCATACATAACAAATGAGAAAAAGTGGGCGCAGGCCAGGGGGAGGGGGAGGGGAGTATATGGCTCTGAAATGTTCCTAGCCTTGAAATGTTCCTGATATAAATGTTCTACGATGTTCGCCACGTAGATCCTTTGGATATTTCGGCAGTAATCTGGAGTTATAAGGGATATGCGGACAGTAGGGCGTAGCACCATACGCGCTTTAAGCTAGAAACCCCCAAAAGAGCAATATTTTTTTATATTTTCATACATGTGTTTTAATTTAATGCTTTATACGCATACGCACAGGTTTTCAATAATCCGTGCCTTTAAAACATTCAATGATTTGTATTCAATTCCATGCAGGATGGATAAAAAACAATTACATGATCTAAATATAGAGTTTTATATGGAGCATAACACATAGGCAGAATTGCATGTCCCTACGCGCTTTTATCATTACCCTTGGTCATTATGTACAGGTCAAACCCGCACAATTATCATGAGCACCATCTCAACTCCCCGGGGAGCATACTAGCAAATGACAGCCATATGATAGCGCCCAGGCCAATTAACACCCGACCAAGTTCCCATGTATACTCCTGGGTAGAAAGCAGCCATGTGGATTAAATGCCTTGCTGAAGGCTAAACGGAGTGGGCAGGGTTCGAACTCGGGATCCAAAATCAATAATAAAATAGTGATTATATATATTGTCCTGATAGCCCTGTGTAAAACTAGTTAATCACAGCGCCCTCTTGCGTCGGATTTGCAAAGTATTAAAATAACGTATTCATTCCACCGATCTATACCACTGGATAGAGCAACAGCGCCCCCATCATGAAGCCAGCGACAGTGTATGAAATATCCAAAAGTACACCCAAGAAAACAAATACTCCATTCACTTGCGTGTTATATTTCCCATTTTCAACGACTGAAAACGCATTATTGTGGCATCGTGAGTTCCACTTGATGAAATGAAAAGGAAATTTAATTATCATAGAAGAGCTCGTTATAGGTGAGTAAATGTATTAGGTCTGAGAAAATGCATTATTTGTGCATTTTTTTCACTTGTTTCCTTTCGTGTTATATGTGCCCCATATACTGTTAATTGTGTTGGGTTTGGTGCAGTTTTGCCTGAAATAGTCTTTTTAGAGGCGAATCGCGCAGATTTTGTCACATTTGTGGTATACATTTTGAAATTTGGTTAGTTAATAAGATTTGAACTCTCCTATCTTTCTATTTCATATCTCACAAATCGATTATGTTATCGTGTCGCATTTTCACAATGTAATATTTGTTGTCCTTGTGTTATATTTTGTCTTATTTGTACTGTAGTATGCTTTGCAATAGCATATCTGATTTCGGTCACGCATATTTAAAACTGGCTTCACGGTGTTATCATTACTTTTTATTGTATGCTTTAGAAAATCACTTAATTTGATTCGCCAAAGTGGGGCTAGTGACCAATCAATAAAGCCTTTAACTTAGAGCAAGTACAATTTCAGAACACACGAATGACTTAAAATAATTGAATTATATTATTTATGAATGCGAATTATGTATGGACAATAGTCGTAACATATTTTTCAATGACACTGTCACTGGTCCAATAAAATTGTAAGATTGTTAAATTATAGTTTGATCTAAAAGTTAAAAACCAGAATTTTAATATAAAAGTGCTCAGTTTACCTTTTCCTTGCCTTGCATAAAACTAAAGATCTGATTTTTTTTTCTCTCTCTAAATTAGATACCTGATCAGATGCCCTCTTCTCACTAGCCATCAACTGCATTCTAGGATGGATACAGCGGCAGCGGGATTTGACTTCAAGCCAGCAGAATAAATTGAACTCGCAGTCGTATGACATAATGATCATCGCATTCAGCTGCAGTTGACGGGGTCAAAGCTACGGAATCAGCTGTCTAACTCTAAACTGATTGGGTTTAGACACGAATGAGATGGACACAGTGGGGTACCCAGGTTTGTTTTAAGGAGTGTGGGGGGGGGGGTTATTTCATCAGCCAAACCTCGTGGTTTGAATGCACACTCACTTGTAGTTGTAGCAAACCGTGCTGTTTTCACTCTCTCTACTGACTTTCATCAGAGCAACACCTCCACTCTTTCCTCTCCTCTTCGACATCGACATGGAGTTACCATTTAAGCCATGGTCGTCTTCATTTCTTCACATCAAGGGAGAGTCCGCCGACCGACATGGGGCGTTAAACTATCACCATTTGTCGACATCATCATCCTTCTCATCTACTGAGCCATTCGGAATTTCACCAATTCTTCGCTGTTCATCATTTTGTTTCATCTAATGGACATGTTTATAGGACAGCGTTCAGGCTAGCTTCTCTCAACAGCAACGTGCCGGAGATCATCGCAGCCACATGCGTGCTCGTCCATCAATGGAGCTGAATTGATATATCGGTTTTTTCTCTTCACGCGTCTTCGCATTCATCACCTTCATCATCTCTTCGAACTCTCGCTGTTCAACATCGTCTTCTATTCACGCACGCTCGCGTTTCTCATCTTCATTGATCATCTCCTTGAACTTTCGTTCTCATCTCTTCCGCGGATGCACGTTTCATTCAGGCCAACTGATTCCTCAAATTATCCTCATGGACCTTAATTATTCACCAGTGCAATATATCTGTCGGACATTTGTTTTATACCCTTCAATAATGACGTCATCTAAATTTTACATCACTTGTGTGGACATTCTTTTATTCAGTCGTTGTACTGTCGTATTTCTATTAGTGAACCTTGTATTGGGTGCTGGTGACCGCTGTATGTGTTTGCATCAACAACAACAACACATACAATTCCATCACACACCACATTTCCCTGATATCTGACTTCACTAAATACATATGAAATGAACATGTGCATATTTATTGACTCTGAAATAGAAAACAACATTTGTAATCCAATTTTATGACAGTGCGAATTGCCTCTGTATTTGTATGATATTTGTATGACCATGCAGGACCCCATTGCAGAAAGGCATACAATCGACTCATGTTACAATTAATCATGTGTTCTAAATTTGTGAATCTGATTGGTTGAAGCATGCAAAGTTTCTGACTTATTGAACGAATCTCTTTCTGCCATAGGACCTAGATATGTCTTTGTTTATGGTGCATCATGTGTTATTTGTTTGCTTGTCAGTTCTTGCGTGTATGTGTGTGTGTATCATGTGTACTTGTGTGTCATGTGTGCGCTTTGGTAATTAAGTTAGCTTTGCCAAGTGAAAAGAGGGAATTAGATCAATTGAGAATAAAAATGGGGGATGGGGAATTGAGAAATGTCAATGTGATGATATATAATGTGATTGATTGTGATTTTAGAATAACAATTGGTAAAAAAAACACACACACATATTGCCCAATGTTCAGTTAATTATTGAGGAGCAACATGAATCATGTATAATACATGCTACCATAAACCAGGGTGACTTTTGCCACTTTTTGAGAAGGATTTTCATCAAGTCTTACTATTTAGAACTAATTTCTGATTCTATACATAACCCTATAAGAATACATTTGAAATTTGTTCTATAAAGTGAGGCTTGATGAAAATACATTCATCTCAAAAAGTGGCCTAATTAAGTCACCCCTGCGGACAAAGTCACCCTGGTTTACGGTACTTAAGTATTCAAGCATTTTCCTACCTTCTATATAAAATATATGATACATATTATTAGTATTATTATTACGACATTCGTTGTAATAGCTTTGTCTCAACCCAGCCCCCTCCTCCCCTATCCTCCGCCAAAAAAGAGGGGTAATTAATAGAAAAAGGAAACAAAATAATAAGCAAGCCACTGGGCATAGAATATTGAATTAATAGTACCACATTTAAGTGTAAAATGACTCGGAATGAGCCTGGTATTCAAAGTGACCAGGGTCTGTATTCATACAACTATCTTAAAACTGGCATCCCTGATAATTACAAATTAAATTGACAGTTATGTTTTGTGTACGAACATGAACAATTCAATCTGCTCGCACTATTTACACACATTTCCAATACACGCGTATATCGACATGCGCAATGGATGGGTGTACTTTTAACTACTTCCGGTTTTGTGCGGCGGCTTCAGCGCTGTGAATGCGGCAGTGTACAGCACGCTGTATCCAGTGGTGTATATCGATGATTCATTCTTATAATCACTGAAGCCACCTGGAGTCCATGGGGCGTATATATAAGTGGACAGTAGGGCGTAGCACCATACGCCCTTTAAGCTAGAACCCCCCAAAAGAGCAATATTTCAATCGTCTTTCCATCTATGGTGGAATCGTTGTTGTTGCTGTCTTTGTCGACTACCATTATTTTATTCTTTTTAGTGTTCAATAGAAGATCTTTCTCTTCACTCGCCTTTTTAATACGGTTCAATAGGTAAATGAGCTCCTCTCTACTGCTGCAAACTAGAGTAGTGTCATCCGCATACCTCAGGTTTGTGATCTTTGTACCCCCGAATTTCACTCCTCCATTGAAACCTTCCAGCGCCTCTCTCATGATGTCCTCAGAATATATATTAAAAGAAGGCAAAGAAAATGGGATTCTAACGGATAGATATTTTGGACTTCTATAACGTAGTGCAGCTAATAATAAGAAAAAAATGTAATTAAACACTTTTATATAGTGCATAACATAACAGGTTTATGATCTTTGTACCCCCGAATTTCACTCCTCCATTGAAACCTTCCAGCGCCTCTCTCATGATGTACTCAGAATATATATTAAAAGAAGGCAAAGAAAATGGGATTCTAACGGATAGATATTTTGGACTTCTATAACGTAATGCAGCTAATAATAAGAAGGAAAAAAAATGTAATTAAACACTTTTATATAGTGCATAACATAAGTTGCATGTCCCTATGCGCTTTTATCGATACCCTTGGTTATTATGACAGTTCAAACCCGCACAATTATCTTGAGCACCATCTCAACTCGCCGGGGAGCATGCTAGCCAATGACAGCCATATTATAATAGCGCCCAGGCCAATTATCAACACCCGACCAAGTACCCATTTATACTCCTGGGTAGAAAGCAGCCATGTGGATTAAATGCCTTGCTGATGGGCAAACGGAGTGGGCAGGGTTCGAACCCAGGATCCAAAATCAATAATAAAATAGTTATCATATTTATTGTCCTGATAGCCCTGTGTAAAAACTTGTTAATCACAGCGCCCTCTTGCGTCGGATTTGCAAAGTATTAAAATAACGGATTCATTCTTATAATCACTGAAGCAACCTGGAGTCCATGGGGCGTAGCCTTCGAAAGATTTTAAATTTGGATAGTTTAGCAGTCTAAAGATGTATTTCTAGTACACTGCTGTAATACTTTTATTTAAAAATGAGCCAAAACTGAAAGCCTGTCGTTTTCGAAAAGGTGGGCGCAGGTCCGGGGGAGGGGGTGGGGAATAATGGATCTGAAATGTTCATAGCCTTGAAATGTTCCTCATTAATATAGATTTTCTAGAATGTTCGCCACGTAAATCCTTTGGATATTTCTGCAGTAATCTGGAGTTATAAGATGTGCGTTATAAGTAAATAGTGGGGCGTACCACCATGCGCGCTTTAAGCTAGAAACCCCCAAAAGAGCAATATTTCATATTTGCATACATATGTTTTAATTTAATGCTTCATACGTATACGCACAGGTTTTTAATAATCCGTGCCTTTAACACATTCAATTATTTGTATTCATTCCATGCAGGATGGATAACAAACAAATACATGATCTAAATATTGAGTTTTTATATAGAGCATACCACATAGGCAGAATTGCATGTCCCTATGCGCTTTTATTATTACCCTTGGTCATTATGTACAGGTCAAACCCGCACAATTATCATGAGCACCATCTCAACTCCCCGGGGAGCATACTAGCCAATGACAGCCATATGATAGCGCCCAGGCCAATTAACACCCGACCAAGTACCCATGTATACTCCTGGGTAGAAAGCAGCCATGTGGATTAAATGCCTTGCTGAAGGCTAAACGGAGTGGGCAGGGTTCGAACTCGGGATCCAAAATCAATAATAAAATAGTGATTATATATATTGTCCTGATAGCCCTGTGTAAAACTAGTTAATCACAGCGCCCTCTTGCGTCGGATTTGCAAAGTATTAAAATAACGTATTCATTCGTATAATCTCTGAAGCCACCTGGAGTCCATGGGGCGTATATATAAGTGGACAGTAGGGCGTAGCACCATACGCCCTTTAAGCTAGAACCCCCCAAAAGAGCAATATTTCAATCGTCTTTCCATCTATGGTGGAATCGTTGTTGTTGCTGTCTTTGTCGACTACCATTATTTTATTCTTTTTAGTGTTCAATAGAAGATCTTTCTCTTCACTCGCCTTTTTAATACGGTTCAATAGGTAAATGAGCTCCTCTCTACTGCTGCAAACTAGAGTAGTGTCATCCGCATACCTCAGGTTTGTGATCTTTGTACCCCCGAATTTCACTCCTCCATTGAAACCTTCCAGCGCCTCTCTCATGATGTCCTCAGAATATATATTAAAAGAAGGCAAAGAAAATGGGATTCTAACGGATAGATATTTTGGACTTCTATAACGTAGTGCAGCTAATAATAAGAAAAAAAATGTAATTAAACACTTTTATATAGTGCATAACATAATTTGCATGTCCCTATGCGCTTTTATCGATACCCTTGGTTATTATGACAGTTCAAACCCGCACAATTATCTTGAGCACCATCTCATTATCTTTAAAATCGCCAAAATGCACCCTGGGACCAAAAATAAAAAATGGAAACATCACTTTTTCTCATCAGTAATGTATTTAGACCAAGTTAAAAACTGTTTCCAAGATTATATCCAAACATTTCACAACATTTATTTTTACTACATTAGGGGATATACTACAAGTTGGTTTTGCAAGAAAACAAATACACTTACTTTAATATCAATGTGTGAATATTGTATTTTTGTGTTATAAATGGAGAGTGCAAAGAAGAAGGTGAACATGACTGTGAGTAAGTTATTAATTCATATGATGATATTGGATCATTAATGAGATGAATAAAAACAATCATTACATTACATACAATAAAAGGTTTGGCATATTTATTGATTATTTATCAGTCGTAGTTTGTCCACTGCAAGGTACTATCACCCGAGTTTACCTTGTTTTCCAAAACATTGTTTTGTACCAGATATTGTCCAGAAAAAAAAAACACACTGAATACACACATGTCGTAGTAATATGGTACGTTTAACACTTATTGAATTAATAACTGGTTTAAAATAACTGCCATGAAAGTGGACATTCGGTTCTTTAAGATTATATTATGAATATACATGTACTTTCTTTTATTAAACAGTCAGGTTAGAAACAAGTTTTGAATGGGTTTAAAAATGCTCAAACCATTTGAGTATAATAATACAAAGTATGGTATTGACTAATTGTCCGCGTCTCTATTACAATTATCCCATGTTATGTATGGGACTGTATTATCACAATACTGACCCTATCTAACTCAGTATTTTAGCCCAATGTATGTCATTTATGGTAGGAGTTTCAATTTATCAACATAATCCAAAAGGCGCTAAATCCACTTTCCATACAATATAGACTTAACGATATCAGTGCAATACTAAGCTACGTAGCTAGTTAGAAATCCCAAATTGAGGAACAAATTTCGCAATTACAAATAAACTGTCATACCCTCATAGGCATGTGTACAACGTCGGAAAAAGAAAGTACCCGCTTTTCTCCAAAGTTGAACAGTGGATTTAGCGCCTTTTGGAATTAAGCTCTTCATATCCTTCAATACGTGTGACATGCTGTATGTATTTGTAGGTTTCACCGACTCATTCGATTCTGATTCAATTGTCAATTTCGAATCGGTGCCTGGCGACCTAGGCGCAACAATCAATACACTTTCTGTGAAATTGACATTGTGAAAGAAAAGTTGTGTTCCTGACCCGATTAAAATTCGGAATGACGTGAATCTAGTACCAAAAGAAAGGGCCTAAAACGTACATTAAGAATATTGCATTTGTATTTCGGTCCACGAATATTATAATGCAAAATTATAGGGTTTTAAGGGTTATGTTTAGACTCATATAGAGTTTCTTTGAAAAAAAAAAGCAATGTTTTCATGAACCTTTATTTGACTACACATGAAGAAAATATGACAGAAAGGGAGCTATTTTGACGGAGATATGACCATTTTTGTTTTGCTTGTCAAATTCTAGAATGCGGGGTGAGCGCGCTCAAAGAGAGGTCAACGCACTATATGTACCAATCCGTGGCGGTTAAATGTTGGACGATAAGTAGCGGCGAGCACACGATATTCGCTTGGGTGATCACCTTTGTTTTCACAGACCAGTGCACAACACACACGTGCATGGGTATGTCTTTAGTAATATGTGTAGATTTTGCATGCTGTCTATGCCCTTACCATATCGACAAATCAACGAACGTCTAAGCCTTGTAATACAATAGCTATTTGAAATCTTCGTAGCGGGTTGCTAAATCGTAATTCAAGAAGCACTTGTAACCATACCGATAACAAGCTACCGACTCGGATGACCTAATGTATTCATCGTGGCTGTCATGGTAACAGTTCCAGCTGTCGCAACACTGTTTGACTTCGCAACATCGCATAACTGCGCAGTTAATTCAAACTTGTGAAAGAAAGAATGTCCCACTTTCTCCTGTTAGGGACCATCTACAAAGTACACGTACGCACAAGAGGGGGGGGGGGGGGGGGTTCACGCCGGTGCGTACGCTGCATTCAACCACATGCAAACAAGTACAAAAGGTGCGTACAGGGGGGAAGGGGTTAATTTTGGACAACAAATGTTGCGTACGTACT
The DNA here is from genome assembly GCA_037951105.1 of Echinarachnius parma. NCBI lineage: Eukaryota > Metazoa > Echinodermata > Echinoidea > Clypeasteroida > Echinarachniidae > Echinarachnius > Echinarachnius parma. Next base: position 116,260 of record JBAMJV010002355.1, on the reverse strand, counting down.
TTGTAGATGGCCCCTTATGATGCGTTTTATTGAGTTTGTTGTGTGCTATTTTTAAATACAAGATGATCAAATATGACTGGCATAAGCTGAACCGGGCCAACACGATGGGGGAGTCAAGGGGCAGCCAATGGGGTGTGGGAAGTATAACATAATTGTCTTAATAAGGGTGAATGGGGGGGGGGGGGGGGGGGTTCGGGTGCGGGAATCACGCGGAAACATTACGATCCCCAATATAACAAAACAAATACATCTCCCTCCTCATAATTCGCTATCATCAAAAACTTCTAGTGGGTTTATCCTATCATGAAAAACGCGCTCCTTACGCATGGCACGCCTTAATACACCTAACTCGAATATTCTCCGTGCCATGTTCACGATCGCACTTCACGCAGTGCAAAAACCGGGCAGATTGGTACTTGTTAGCAAGTTAGAGGTACAACAGAGTACCTCAACATTTTTGGTCCAGTTGTCGCTCAAATTTGTCCTATCTGGCTTTGGTGAATAAGAACAATGTAGCTGGATGTTAGGTCGTCATTCAAATTCACGCCTTTGTTGTAAGTCCAACAAAGCTCTTTACAGAAGGTCCTACATAAATATATTTCAAGGTGCAGTCAAACCTGTTAATGCGACCACCTGTCTATAGCGACCACCTGCTCACAACGACCGCCCTCTGGTCCTACCCTGAAAAATCATGTGTTAAGCGACCTGAGTAATGCGACCACCTGCCTAACGCGACCAGCGACCACCCCATTTGGGTCACGACGCACATAAACCTGTGTATAGCGACCACAACATTTGCGCTTGAGCGACCAAGGCATCAACTCGGTCGCCTCTGGTCGCTCAAGGCTCCCATTTTGAACATGTCAATACATAAAACAAACTTTTAAAATGACAATGAACTTCAGACATAAGACTTCAGACTCATAAACAATTATTATTCGTCCCTTTCAGTACCTGATGATGATACAGAAATGCGTCGAACCAAGACACTTCAATCAACATCACAGAATTTGACATCTATGAAATTTTGTAATCGTCCAGGCGGGGCGTTTCTTACTATTTTCAATGATAATCCGTGCGCTTGTTACTACCCAATCTCTCGGCACACGGCTGAGTGCACACTAACAATTGTGCGCATTGATCAACGCTATAAAAGGCGGTACGTGCGATTTATCAAGCACTGGCTAGGTAAAAATTTACAAAAAAGAGAACCTGACATGGTGTCACTCACAGCGCCCTAAAACAAAAAGCTACACGACCAAATTGACTGTTCTTGGTATAGTTGTTCATTTGAAGAAAAAAAAAACACCCTATCCGATGAACATAATACATTTGTTACTATATTTTGGGAAGTGCCCGTTCCGTTTTTATTTTATTACGACATCACCTTCAACATGTTTAACACTTGTTTTAAAGCCATACAGGGTGGGGCATGATAAACGAGACCGGACTTTAATAACTTGTACATCCACTAGTATAAACAAAAAATGTTTATATTGATATAGTGTTAAAGGTACTGTCCGCCTGTTACAAATAGCCTGAACAGTTTCCAGTAGACGGATGGGGATGAATGTAACACACACAAAACAAATTCAGATTGAAAAGCCCTGCAATTTAGATTATACGAATGAAAACAAATGCGTCCCTCCACTAACCTATATTGGTCAATGAAGGCGTTTAACTGATTTAGCATAATATTACATCAATATTGTACTTATGCTTGTAAAGGTATGTCACGGAAAAAGGTGTCGTAAACGAAGAATATACAATCACATGTAGTCATGGCAATTGATTCATCTGATCTTTATATATGCGACGAACACAGTTAGGAAGAATAATAAATAAATAAATACAAATCTTGAAGAAATCAATAAGGTTATACGTATGATTTACTTATCACCTAAAAATTGGAAAACTCTCAATTCCACTTTTTCCTCTGTAACTCTGCAAGGACAGATGCTATTGAACTGAACAACGGCACACATATAGCAAATCTGGTGACAAACATTACTGATGCAACATGAATATCGTAAATGCTTCTGCCTTAATATTATCTGTGTCAAAGTATGCGCGGTACATAACGAAACGTGTTTCGAGTATTGCCACGTTTTCCAGCCTTATCTTGGCCATTATAGCTCGAAATTTCCCCCAGATTTCAGTATGTTTTAGCTGACATCATAGGCTAAAAGAAAAGGCGAGTCATTTTGGCTCAGATGAAAGGATCAACATTTTGTGTCAAAGTTACTGTTCTAAGCAGAGCCGGTCACATATCTTGAAGAGCCTTCTATACCAAAACTGAATTGCCCATTTAATTCAGGAAAAAAAACAATACATTGACTTGGCACACACACGCACACCGCATGGTCAGTTTTATAATGTCAGTGTTTAAATCACTGTGGTATGTTTATAAATCTCCTTTTATTCCAATGAAAAAATATTCGGCAACATATACCAGGAAGTTTGAGCATAGCCATACACTAAACTTTATTAAATATGGGTATCAATTGTAAATGAGAAAAACGCGCTGTTGATTTACTAATATGTTAATGCATTGTTCTGGCTAATCAATTGTGACGTGGTTGGATGTGTTGTCAAGGTGAATGATAGGCACATTGGCACGGTGAAGTTCGTCCACCTCCGGGCGCGAAGCCGGCATTGTTCAGCTTTTGATACCTTCCTGCGCTTATGTGATGAACTAACCGTTGGATTTGCTCTCCATGGGGGTGGGGGGGGGGGGGGGGATGGGGGTGGACGTGGACCACTTGACCGCGTGGCAAACTATACAGGGTGGCCACCAAAAAACGGAACGGGGCACTTCCCAAAATATAGTACCAACATTTTTATGTCCATCGGATAGGGTGTCTTTTCCAATGAAAAGCAATAGCAAGAACAGTAATTTGGGTTGTGTAGTTTTTGTTTTAGGACGCTGTGAGTGAGACCATGTCAGGTGCCAATTTTGTTCAATGTTTACTTAGTCACTGCTAGTTAAACCGCACTCCCTGCCCGTACTACCATTGACCGACCGTGCCCATTCTCTCGGCACACGGCTGAGTGCACACTAACAATGGTGCGCATTGATCAACACTATAAAAGGCGGTACGTGCGATTTATCAAGCACTGGCTCGGTAAAAATTTACAAAAAAGAGAACCTGACATGGTGTCACTCACAGCGCCCTAAAACAAAAACTACACGACCAAATTGACTGTTCTTGGTATAGTTGTTCATTTGAAAAAACACCCTATCCGATGAACATAATACATTTGTTACTATATTTTGGGAAGTGCCCGTTCCGTTTTTGTTTTATTACGACATCACCTTCAACATGTTTAACACTTGTGTTAGAGCTATACAGGGTGGGGCATGATAAACGAGACCGGACTTTAATAACTTATACATCCACTAGTATAAACAAAAAATGTTTATATTGATATAGTGTTAAAGGGACTGTCCGCCTGTTACACATCGTCTGAACAGTTTCCAGTAGACGGATGGGGATGAATGTAACACACACAAAAGAAATCCAGATTGAAAAGCCCTGAAATTTAGATTATACGAATGAAAACAAATGCGTCCCTCCACTAACCTATCAATAAAGGCGTTTAACTGATTTAGCATAATATTACAACAATATTGTACTTATGCGTGTAAAGGTATGTCACGGAAAAAAGCTGTCGTAAACGAAGAATATACAATCACATGTAGTCAGTCTTATACCCCAGTCACACCGCCAAACCGAATCCAGACCGACACCAAACCGAACTAAATTACAAATTTCCGCTTTATAGGGCTCCGACAAGAGACCGAACTGGGGCTGGCAGTCACACCAAAATCATTCGGTCTTCTATTCATCGCGCGAATTCAGTTTGCATTCGGCCGAATCAAGACCGATACGACCCTGATAATATTTGAATGGACCCCGACATAAAACCGACAATTCCGAACTCACCTGAAACGCAGCCCGAATTCATCTCACTAGTATAAAATCGACACTTGGGTTTACTCTATCTGAACGAGAATCACAGTTTTATGTTCTATTTCCCAACTTAACATTACGAACATGATTGTTTGCGAATTTTTGTCCAATTTATGTTTCATTATAATTATATTATTTTTCAAAGTACAGGATGAAGTAATCATGAACTTTAACATGTTAAGTGAAACAACATATGACTTGTACTTGGAGGGAGCTGGCTATATTATGTGTCTTGCTTCTTTTGAAAGTGAAATTATGGAATATTTCACTGAATATTATAATCCATCTTTCTTAGCTCTTCTTCAATCACATTATATATTTCTGGTCAGTTTCTTTATATGCTTGAAATGAATATTATAATGATATAAATAAACAAGACTGGCCATTAAACAGCAGTAATGTTTTATCTGAATAGTGATTGCATATGTTTTTGCTTTTTTCACATACCTCGTTGTATTCATGTCACCAATTTAAGAACAGGTTTGGGATTTCAAAACGCCTAAGTTGTTATGATGTATGCATGAAGTGTTTACATTTCGAAAGTCTCTATTGGAGAGTTCCAACTGTGAATGATGTTGGTGTAATAAGTAGGAGAGTTGCATCAGATCATGTAAGCTTTCATCAACCCTCCATAAGTTTGTGCACACGCCAACACATTTACGAGATACCGTCAATGATTTCATGCTTCATGGAAGTTTCTTGTTATGTTTTGGTTTAATTGTTCATTCTTCAGAGTAATCATGAGCATACATAAAGTAATAATTGTATACTTTGTATAATTGTATAATTGTATTGTAATTGTCCACTCATAAAATAAAAATGGTATATGTCATAGAAATCAATAATAAGTATCTTTCAAGTATGATGAAGGAGACCCCAAACAAACTATTAGTTCAGCATAACTACTTTCATTATGGGATGGTGGTCTTTATATTACATACAATTTATGATTAGTGCATCTTTAGTACGTGTTCGTGTGAATGAGCGTAAGTGTGTGTGTGTGTGTGTGTGTGTGTGTGTGTGTGTTTGTGAGCGTGTGTCACCCCCACAATTGTCGACTCTCTAACATGCCACTTACAAATATACATATGCTGTTGCCGAAAGTTTGTGGGTTGATACATATTATTGCTTTTAGTTCTTGTCTAAACACATTTCTTGACTATAATTATATTCATAGCACAGCTCAAAGCAAGAGAGGATATAATTTGTTCCAGACAAAATTATAGGTAAATATGCCCAAGACATCGACCCTCTTCCAAATATCGGATGTGCTCAAGTGGGTAAATATCGCATCGCTCGAGGGCTATTCGGTATTGATTCGGTTTGGTATCGGTGCAGTTGCGGGCTTCATTTTGGTACAACATTTTAATTCATTTTTTCTTGCGGTTTCAATTCGGCCGAATCCAAATGATATCAGAACCGAACCCAGACCGAATTTTTACCCCGACACCAGATGGAATCCACTCCGAATCCTCCCCGCCATCCCCGAACCGTCCCCGACACGACCCCGACACGTTCTCGCAAGCACCCCTTTAATTTGTCGGAGTAGGTTCTTTCGAAACGGCTATGGCAAGCATACACAATTAAATTAAAGAAGTTATTTACACTGTCCCATCTTACACACTTGACTCCCGTGTCGAACTTTATAATGAAAAGCTGTACAAATTGCACACAATACAGCGACATAGCATCACAATACACTGTTTCAATGAACATTCAACATAGGCAACGATTGCTCTGAGCATAGACATACTAACATGGACAATCATAGACTTTTAACATATTCATTCACCTGTTGAATATAAATATAGCACCATGGCACCGATCCTTGCTTAGTCCCATTGATCGTATCATCGTCAACGCCGTAAAGAGTTATAACAGTCAAGTTTTAAAAACAATTTTGATAAAACTTACATTTTCCGAAGAATTAGAACAAGCCGTGTCTTTGGATAGCATTTTTGGTCCGAAGAGCATAGTATCGATCCTGAGTTGTGTTTTCTAATTGCTCGTTCAGTTGGATCTCTGTAGCACATGGGACTTATACCGTATATAATAATAATATTTAAGCCCATAGTTCTCTTATTATTAATAATGTCCAACATTGTAATTTTATTCGCGTACGTACTTTAAATAATGATTTTAAAATTATTCAACACTCTTCATAAACATAAAAATTACACACAAAAAAGTACAGATGGACCCCTGGGACACACCACGTATTACTATCTTGTTGTCATACTTTTTATCGTGCATTTGTACAAATTGAGTTATATTATCAATTGATAATATGCATTCTTTAATAAAATATCATTGTCAAGGGTATAAAACGCTTTAAAAACAAGCCAAATAAAATATGATTATTTCCAAACGTTTGTTAGACATAGATAATGGTCGATAGTTAGAAATATTTTCTTGAAACAAGAGGTGGAAATTTTGAACTCGCTTTCGGTATTATTAATCAAACCTAACGCACTATCATTCGTAATCTGTTTGGTGTATTACATGTCAACCGAAACGTACTGTAATCACTTGTATTCATTCAGAACACAATGTAATTGTTGATTGTCTGATGATCTTTTGTTGTCATGAACAATGGAGGAAGGTGCCACCTGGTCCGATATAATTGAATCACTGAACTAGTACGGCTTAATTCGCCATACTGGCGCCTATCGTATAATGCTCTTTTGAAAATCGCTTTATTCGTGTACATAAAGACAGCACTAGTTATACCCCCGCAATGTTTTGGATGAATAGGCACTTTATCAATGCGTCGAACAGTTGGCGAGAATGATCGTTCACGTGATGTACAAGTTCACATTGGCATGAGTCTACTCTATCTTAGTTCATATCCAAAATTAAAGGGATAGTACAGTGTTGGTTAAACTGAATTTTAGTATAAAAAACCTGCACCATAACATTACCATCTCATAGTTATATCTGCACTATGCTCGAAAGATTAACAAACTATCAATATCCTAATACGCGTGGAGTGCGGTTGCACCAGGTGAGAGGGGAGGATTTGTGAGTCCTGAAAAGGACTGTGGTAGTCCTAAAAAGGACTGTTCGTAGTCCTAGAAAGGACTATCAATATCCTTTATCATTCAACAAGTCAGAGTTTTTAGAACACAAGAGGATGCATTCTAAAACGCATTGGGTAAACAAATTCGTATCAATAAAGTGTGCATGCGATGTTCTGTTGATCATCAAAAACGATTTTGTAACCACTTTTGCAGAATTAAAACAAGAAGTATGAGCATTTAATTTCCTAGTTCTTAAATCATCGAAAAAGAATGGGATCTAAATTATAATCTGATTATATATATGTTTTGATATGTTTGCTCTTTCTCGATCGATTTTGATAGAATAACATTAATTCTGACATTAAAATTCCATGTTCTCACAAATGTGCTTATTAATTTTGAATTAACTCACAAAACAAATATGAGATACGGCTTTGGCAAAATCAGCAACTTCGCCACATTTACGATTTTGCGTAAATGGCCTTAACAGGTCAACAAACCTTAGGGACGAAATGGACAATTTAGTATCATATTGTTTAGCAACGTTTCTAGTTTCTAATGAGAAATGAAAATTCGCTATACCTTAGGATAAAATCAAGACTGACATGTACTTTGAACTGGGTGTTGAACTTTAACCTCAATTATCTCCATTGTTTTAGCAGAATTAGATAAATAATTTAAAAGTCATAATTTAGTCAATTTTTGTTTGATCTGCATACAAAATTGTCTCCCCCCCAAAAAAAAAATCCAGACAACAAATCATATCAAAAGCTCAATCTTGCATTTTGTGTCAAAATTGCTGGCTATGCCAGAGCAGGTCACATATTTCTTGAAGAGCCTTCTATACCAAAATTGAATTACCCATTTAATTCCGAAAACATTTTTTTTTTGGTAGAGGTACGGCTTGCACACAAAATACTTTGGTATGTCACCAAACTCAGGCCTACAAGTTGTATCATGTCGGGCTGACAAATTATGCAAGGTTAGGTCGGATTTCGTTTATATTTTCATATGATTGTATTATTCAGGCATTGCAAATATTATCATGAGTCAAAGCGGCTTGATTTTTTTTATAGAGTATAATTACGTATCTTCGGGTTACTGCGAACAATACATTAACTTGGCACACACACGAGCACCGCATGTAAGGTTTCATAATGTCTGCGTGTTAAGGTATAGTTGAGTTTTGGTAAAGAAAGTACAGTTTTGGTCAAACTGAATTTTAGTAACCAAAACCTGCACAATTACATTACAAACTAATAGTTTTAACCCCACCATCCTCGAAATGAATGAAAAATTACAAATCATAAAGTAAAAAGCCTGTTATTATTTTAAAAGAGCTATCATTATTAGAGCTAACTGAAAACTGTTTGGTTTCAACCATTTACACAAATTATGAATTGAGCATGTGATTTTTGTTTAAATAGTGATCAGATTAGAGAGATAATCAACAACTATTTAAAAACCTCTTTTGTACATTTTTGAAAAGAGGAAGTATTTAAAAACAAGATGTAACGGCTGGTTCAAATGTATTGAATAATTGTGGGGCCCCACAAATATTACACATGGTTACGTTTATGGATATTTCAGCCATTTCTGAACAGATTTTGATCAAATTAAGTTTCTTCTGTCATTGAAACTGTATGCTCTTTCAAATTTGACACTCAGTTTGTCATTATATCACAACAAAATTATATTTTGCAGCGCCCTCTATACCAAAACTCAACTATCCCTTTAAATCACTGGTTTCTGTTCATAAATCTCCTTTTATTGCAATTTAGTAATATTGGCGGCCTGCCAGGAACTTGCATATTACATTTCTGTCTGATAAGATTCAACGCCGTGCCTCTCGAACTGCACTTCGGCAGCACATACAAGAATGTGCAAGCATTGACAAAAAAGAAAACCTGACATGGTGTCACTCACAGCGCCCTAAAACAAAAACTACACGACCAAATTGACTGTTCTTGGTATAGTTGTTCATTTGAAAAAAACACCCTGTTCGATGAACATAATACATTTGTTACTATATTTTGGGAAGTGCCCGTTCCGTTTTTTATTTCATTACGACATCACCTTCAACATGTTTAACACTTGTGTTAAAGCCATACAGGGTGGGGCATGATAAACGAGACCGGACTTTAATAACTTGTACATCCACTAGTATAAACAAATTTTTTTTTTACTGATATCATGTTAAAGGGACTATCCGCCTTTTACAAATCGTCTGAGCATTTTCCATTAGACGGATGGGGATAAATGTAACACACCCCAACAAAATCCAGATCGAAAAGCCCTGTAATTTGGATTCTACGAATGAAAACGAATGCGTCCCTACACTAACCTATACAGAGCGTATACAAAAAAGCGTTAAATCTGTCAACATTACATTTTTAAATATTTAGAAGATTTCTTCATTTCGATGGATGCCCAATGGTCTCATCTATCGAGTGCCACTACCAAAACAATTTTTTGTTCACGCTTGGGCGAACACTGACTGGTTTTGTACAGAGTGTGAAAAATTACTTGCGCCAAATTGAAAGAAGAGGGACAATTAAACCAGCAGTACGAATAAGTACTCCCATTCAAACAAATTGCTCTTTGCCATTGATGGATTGATTGATGGATTGATTGATGGATTGATTGATGGGCTGATTGATGGATTGATTGATTGATTGATTGATTGATTGATTGATTGATTGATTGATGGATTGATTGATTGATTGATTGATTGATTGATTGATTGATGCAGTAATTGATGGATTGATTGATGGATTGATTAATGGATTGATGGATTGATTGATGGTTTGATGGATTGATTGATTGATGGATGGATTGATGGATTGATTGATCAATTGATTGATTGAGTGATGGATTGATTGATTGATTGATTGATTGATTGATTGATTGATTGATTGATTGATTTGATTGATTGATTGATGGAGTAATTGATGGATTGATTGATGGATTGATCAATGGATTGATGGATTGATTGATGGTTTGATGGATTGATTGATTGATGGATGGATTGATGGATTGAAGGATTGATTGATCAATTGATTGATTGAGTGATGGATTGATTGATTGATTGATTGTTGGAGTGATTGATGGATTGATTTATGGATTGGTTGATGGATTGATTGATGGATTGAGTAATGGATTGATGGATTGATGGATTGCTTGATGGATTGATGGATTGATGGATGGATGGATGGATGGATTGATGGATGGATGGATGGATGGATTGATTGATTGATTGATTGATTGATTGATTGATTTCTCATTGATTGATTGATGAATCGGTTGAATGATTTGAAGATCGTTTGATTTGGTACTTTTTGAATGAATGACTGGCATGTGGTTTTGATGTGTCTGTGCTTTAAAAAAGATCTTGAAGTAATTACACATTATTGAATCTCACTCATGCATAAAGCCATGAAATCATTTAAATTATGATAGAAAATTGCCACAAAATTATTACACTATCATAAAATAATCTTAAATTCATGGCAAAGAGCAATTTGTTTGAATGGGAGTACTTATTCGGACTGCTGTTTTAATTGTCCCTCTTCTTTCAATTTGGCGCAAGTCATTTTTCCCACTCTGTACAAAAACAGTCAGTGTTCGCACAAGCGTGAACGAAAATTTGTTTTGTTAGTGGCACTTGAAAGATGAGACTATTGGGCATTCATCTACATGAAAAAATCTTCTAAATATAAAAAAATGTAATTTTGACAGATTTGTCAAAAGTGTAACGCTTTTTTTGATACGCTCTGTATATCGGTCAATAAAGGCGTTTATCTGATTTAGCATAATATTACAACAATATTGTACTTATGCTTGTAAAATTATTGTGAAACCGACATTTGTAATGGTATGTCACGGAAAAAGGTGTCAAAACTAATAATATACAATTACATGTAGTCAGTCTTGGCGAGGTTTGGATATTTTGTTAAGTATTCGCTTACGCCGTTGTTCGATCTGTGCGCGGGTCACGTAGTGCGAGTCTGTGCGCGTGACACGTAGGGGTCACACGCATCAACGTGGTACTCTGTGGAATCCGTTTGCGAACTTTCGCACCGGGTGAATACTTGTATAATGTACAATGAAACGTTGCCAGTCGTTTTATTATTTTGAGGTCTATAACTCCACGAAAAAGAGATTTCAAGCTCTAATTTGTTCAGGTATGCTGTTAAATGACATTTTCTTTCATATAAGACAATAACCTTGCAACTTTTGAAATTTGGCTTGCAAAAGCTGGACAGTCCCTTTAAAGCTTGGGCAATTGCCTTTAAAATGACATATCATATATTTAGATCGCTTTACGCTTTCATCGAACGCGACCTTATTATCCAAAGTCATCCAAAACTACCCGTGCCCAAGTATGCCATTTTCTTGTTCAATCATGAATGGATGCGCCTGTTTAACGTTTTTTTGTTCACAAACTAAGAACACTGCAAACGTGGACACGGGTAGTTTTTGCATGACTTTTTTTCATGGAAAGTTAAGTCACGTTCGGTGAAGCTTGAAGTGATCAGAGTGTATGATATACATGTATTAAAGGTAATTTCCCAATCTTTGCCATGATACGAATATCGACAGTATATATAATGAGAATTGTCGATTTATAAGCTATATTAAAGTCGGGATTCCTTTTGTTTTACTCACACTGTATAACAGTGTTAGGAAGTTGGGAAATGCCCCACACACTCAAATAGTCATGACGCAAACAGCCCATAGTGCTCTTCCCGAGTCAAGTACAGTTTAGTACACTGAAAACCTAAACTGGTAAGCTGGACTAGCTTAAAGCTAGTCCAGATGGTGTCCATCTGGACTAGTTTTAAATTAGTCCAGCTTGCTGGACTAACATGGCGGACTAACTTTGGCTTAGTCCAGCGTGCTGGACTAGCATTGCGCTAGTCGCTCGACTAGCTTAAAGCTTGTCCAGATGGTGCCCAGCTGGACTAGTTTGATGTTAGTCCATCTGGCTGGACTAACATCAAACTAGTCCAACTGGGCACCATCTGGACTAGCTTTAAGTTAGTCAGTAACTAGTCGAGCGACTAGTTTTATGTTAGTCCATCATGCTGGACTAGCATCAGCTAGTAGCTCGACTAGCTTAAAGCTAGTCGAGCGACTAGTTTGACTATTTTTTTTTTTTTCCAGACCATGTTGACTCATTTCACCTGGCTACATCAATCTAATCACAGACTGTACCCAAACCTATCACAGGCATATAGATTCTGAAATAAGAAAAGTATATTCAATAATAACATTTTAACACGTAATTTATTTTTCAAAGGCATATAGTGCCAACTCTTCACACCAAAAGTCTCTAACATCAGGATCCATGATTATTGAAAATATGGGTTACAAAAAGGAAACTATTTGTTTTAAAAAGGAATCTTGAGCAGACATGATGTTTTGAGCAGGGAAATAACCGAACTATTCACATTTTCAAAACATTACATTGCAGTACAGACTACTGACCTATACTTGCTATTCATTTGTATGAACATACATTGCATCAATGAATAGAAAATAACATGGTATTATAAATTATTTGTAGTCAAAACGATTACCCAATCCACGGGCAAATTGCATCCTAAAACAGAATCCGCGATGTATCAACGTGAGGTTACCCTCACAGGAAAACTCCTCTAGTGGCCGTCTCTCCATCAGCCAGAAGGTGACAGTGTTCGGCTCCACATAGGCAAAGTCACCCTGCCTATAAAAAATCCTAGTATTCCATCCTTTCCCTAGCACACCGTCAACGTTCGAAAAGGACTCCAGAACAAATTGTGATTTCGTGTTTTTGCTCTTTCGTCCCAAATGCGATCATTCTTCAAATATGGGCAACAGGCACTTCCAAATTTACAACACTATCAACCTTTTGTTGTCCATGTAGACTTGGTTTGATTTCAGACTTTAACTGTTCTACAAAAAAGTCCCTTTGGTCTGGTGTACCATGAATATAGCAATCAGGTACATCAATTATGTCCTTGGCCTCTCGCCATTCATCATATTTTTTAGATGCCCACTCGTCTTCCGTATAATGTACTTTAACAAAAAGTTTACCATCTAAAGTCTTCGAATCGGTTACTTCAAGCGGGTACAGTTTGGTGGTCGACCAAGCAGGTGTTGCAACTTGAGATGCTTTGGCCCCTGGTACTGCTGGTCCGTTGTGGAGCTGAGCGTAGTTATGTACAGTCCTCGCTCTTGTACTTCTCCCCGCAGAGGACATCATCCAGCCTCCAGCTGTAGCTTGTTCGACTGTTGATTAAACATAACAACAAAAAACATGGTTACAATGGTTGTAATTGTTCAGACAATATTGAATTAATTCCTGTATAATGCATCTATCTTCACAAACACAAATAACTTCAGAATACACCCCTTACATAATCATTCATGCTTACTAATACGAATAATACACTATTCTTTGTCTGAATGATTTTATTAAATAATATATTAATAAATAAGGAAATTAAATAAAAAATCAGACTACGAGTATAATGAGATTAATGATTTTTGTTTAGCCCAAAATACTTGATTATTCTTTTGACTTTAGTATTACAATACATCTTTAAAACTAAATGTCTTCTACGTTCTTTTCTATTTTTATAACAGTTAATATACAAGTATTAAATCATATCTATCTTACCTGCACTGCAGAACACTGCTGTCCGCTCGTACCGTTACAATCCAACATCACTGTTAAATGCGACGATTACGATGCAAATTGTACAAAATCCTTTCGAGTTTTGTCTTGGTTCCTCACAAATATCACATAAAATCCATGATGTATCACCATTTGATTGTCAGTTGTACAGTCTATATTTCTTCTTCTTCCAACATGTTAGGTTCAAATTCACATATATAGAAATAACTGCACTAAATGGAGAGATTCTGAGAACATTCCGAGGAAAAGAATTTTTCCGAGCGACATGCAACGTGAAAGTTCATACGCGTGCGTTAGGTTAATGCGTATGTCCATGGAACTCGTGTAGTGTGGCGTGGGGTTAATTTTCAGCGCACGTCACGCATCGAGAGTATTAAGAAGAATGTACCATAGTCGTACACATGTATAGTGCATGGGGCCGGCCAAAGTACAATCTACCCTGTACTATGTACTGTATATATACAGCACACTACACAAAGATATACCGGTATGCAACTTTTTGACATGGCGCTGGCTGGACTAACCTTAAACTAGTCCGGCTAGCTGGACTAACTTCAAACTAGTCCGGCTAGCTGGTCTAACCTTAAACTAGTCCGGCTAGCTGGACTAACCTTAAACTAGTCCGGCTAGCTGGACTAACCTTAAACTAGTCCGGCTGGTCGAAGCTAGTCGGTCGTTCGACACATCGAATTTATAAGTTAGTCCAGCGGCACAAATTACGTTAGTAAAATGACCTGGACTAATCAACAATTAGTCCATCAGCTTCTACCTAGTCCAGCTAACTAGTACAGCATGAAATGTAGCCGTATACCTAGTCAGGCAAGCTGGACTAACCAGCCGGACTAGTTTAAGGTTAGTCCAGCCAGCGCCTGACTAGGTTAGGTTTTCAGTGTAGGGTGTTAGCTCATCAAATTCACACTCTTGGTAAGAGGGTATATCGAGGGGATTATAACGATAAGAGACCCAGTCAAGATCCCCTCCATTGTTGTTGACTATGTTAATCTGACCACACACTGAACCCAACACTAAGGCTGGGTCAATTGTTTTAACATTGTGCTACTAACAACAACAAAACACACGCAGAAGAATAACCTCATACAGTGTCCCTAATCCCCCAGGTCAGGTTCAAGAAATGTTTACACATCAAATTGGTCATCTGGAATTTACCACCACTTCAAACAACAACAACAGCAGTGTGCTTCTTTGCCAGTACACTATCTGCAAGTGAGCCCTGTTAAAAGTCAATCTTTATATATATACCTCTAGGGGTGGCCAAGTGGCGTGACACAGCTGAGAAATTACTGGTTCTAATGATATAATTAATAGAGATTTGATTATCGTTGTCCAAATCCTCAAAACTTACTTGGAACTTTTGTGGTTCTCTCATATATTATGATATTCATATCAGGGGCCGCGGAAAAGTTTTGAAATTGTGTGGGGGAGGGGAGGGGGGGGGGGGGGCGCTGACCACATTTGATCTGTTATATATTTTATGCTATTCTTTGTTCTAAGCCAAAAAAAAGTGGGGGGGGGGGGGGGGGGCTGCAGTCCCACCTCTACAAAAAACACCAACAACAAACTAGGGTTCAAGTATATCCTTGAACATCATTTTGGTCCATTAGAAATGGACCACCCGCTACAATCAACACCAACAACAAACTAGGGTTCAAGTAATCCTTGCACATCATTTTGGTCCATTAGAAATGGACCACCACTGCAAACAACACCAACAACAAACTAGGGTTCAAGTTATCCTTGCACATCATTTTGGTCCATTATAAATGAACCACCCGCTACAAACAACACCAGCAACAAACTAGGGTTGAAGTAATCCTTGCACAATATGTTGGTCCATTAGCAATGGACCACCTCTACAAACAACACCAACAACAAACTAGGGTTCAAGTAATCCTTGCACATCATTATGGTCCATTATAAATGGACCACCTCTACAAACAACACCAAAAACAAAACTAGGGTTCAAGTAATCCTTGCACATCATTTTGGTCCATTAGAAACTGACCACCTCTACAAAAACCACCAAACAACAAACTAGGGTTCAAGTAATCCTTGCACATCATTTTGGTCCATTAGAAATGGACCACCCGCTACAAACAACACCAACAACAAACTAGGGTTCAAGTATATCCTTGCACATCATTTTGGTCCATTAGAAATGGACCACCCGCTACAAACAACACCAACAACAAACTAGGGTTCAAGTAATCTTTGCACATCATTATGGTCCATTATAAACTGACCACCTCTACAAAAAACACCAACAACAAACTAGGGTTCAAGTAATCCTTGCACATCATTATGGTCCATTAGAAATGGACCACCTCTACAAACAACACCAACAACAAACTAGGGTTCAAGTAATCCTTGCACATCATGTTGGCCTGTTAGAATAGGACCACCTGTGCATACTGCTAAAGAATACAAAATGAATCCCCTTAACCCAGGCCTGCCCTGAAGCCATCAACTTATACCAATTCCCCTAAGAGGATTTACAAATTCCTCTGCCAGGGATTAGGAAGGTATTAGGAGCTAGATAGTGTGTGAATTTTATGAGCAAATTTTCTGATGGGATGTTCTCGTCGACGGTACAAATACTGTAGTAACACCGACCATGTGAATGATTATCATAAGGTATTCATTCATTTTTAAAATAATGATTTCAGAATTATTCAACACTCTTCATAAACATACAAATTACACAAAACATAGTACAGATGAACCCCTGGGACACACCACATATTAATATCTTGTTGTCATACTTTTTATTGTGCATTTGTAAAAGTTGAGTTCTATTATCAAAATAGCTTGTATCAATTGTTAAATTGTTTCATGTATACCATAATAATATACATTCTTTAATAAGATATCATTGTCTAGAGTATAAAACGCTTTAAAAACAAGCAAAATAAAATCTTATTATTTCCAAACGTTTGTTAGACATAGATAATGGTCGATAGTTAGAAATATTTTCTTGAAACAAGAGGTGGAAACATTCAACTCACTTTCGGCATTATTAATCAAACCTAACGCACTATCATTAATAATCTGTTTGGTTTATTACATGTCAACCGAAACGTAATGTAATCACTTGTATTCATTCAGAACACAATGTAATTGTTGTTTGTCTGATGATCTTTTGTTGTCATGAACAATGGAGGAAGGTGCCACCTGGTCCGATATAATTGAATCACTGAACTAGTACGGCTTAATTCGCCATACTGGCGTCTGTCGAATAATGCTCTTTTGAAAATCGCTTTATTGGTGTACATAAAGACAGCACTAGTTATACCCCCGCAATGTTTTGGATGGATAGGCACTTTATCAATACGTCGAACAGTTGGCGAGAATGATCGTTCACGTGATGTACAAAGTTAAAATTGGCATGAATCTCCTCGATTTTAGTTAATATCCAAAATTAAAGGGATAGTACAGTGTTGGTTAAACTGAATGTTAGTATAAAAAAACCTGCACCATAACATTACTATCTTATAGTTATAACTGCACTATGCTCGAAAGATTAACAAACTATCAATATCCTAATACGCGTGATTTGCGGTTGCACTATGTGAGAAGGGAGGATTGGTGAGTCCTGAAAAGGACTGTGGTAGTCCGAGAAAGGACTGTTGGTAGTCCTAGTTTTTAAAACACAAGAGGATGCATTCTAAAACGCATTGGGTAAACAAATTCGTATTAAGAAATTGTGCATCCGATGTTATGTTGATATAAGGATTAAATTGAGAGATCATCAAAAACGATTTTTTAATCACTTTTGCATAATTAAAACAAGAAGTATTAGCATTTAAATTCGTTGTTCTTAAATCATCGACTGTAAGAATGGGATCTACATTTTATTCTGATTGGATATATGTATTGATATTTTTGCTGTTTCTCAATCGATTTGGATAAAATAAAATTAATTCTGACATTAAAATTCCATCCTCTCACAAATTTACATTTTAGTTTTTAATTAACTCACAAAAAAAATATGAGGTACGGCTCTGGCAAAACCAGCAATTTCGCCATATGTAAGATTTTGCTTATATGGCTTTAAAAGGTCCAAAATTGACCTCAGGGACGAAATAGACAATTTAGTATCATATTGTTTAGCAACTTGTCTAGTTTCTAATGAGATATGCAAAATTATAACATATTATCGGAAAATGGCTATACATTAGTATAACATCATGACTGACATGCACTTTGAACTGAGTGTTGAACTTTAACCTCAATTATCTCCATTGTTTTAGCAGAATTAGATAAATAATTTAAAAGTCATAATTTCGTCAATGTTTGTCCGATCTGCATACAAATTGTCTCAAAATAAAGAAAAAAATTCACACAACAACATCATATCAAAAGCTCAATCTTGCATTTTGTGTCAAAATTGCTGGCTTTGCCAGAGCCGGTCACATATTTCTTGAAGAGCCTTCTATACCAAAATTTAATTACCAATTTAATTCCGAAAACAAAACAAACACTGTTTAGTAGAGGTACGGCTTGCACACAACATACTCTGGTATGTCACCAAACTCAGGCCTACAGGTTGTATCCTGCCGGGCTGACAAATTACGCAAGGTTAGGTCGGATTTCGTTTATATTTTTATATGATTGTATTATTCAGGCATTCCAAATATTATCATAATTCAAAGCGGCTTGATTCTTTTATTGAGTATACGTATCTTCGGGTTACGTTAAACAATACATTAACCTGGCACACACACAATCACCGCATGTTAGGTTTCATAATGTCAGCGTTTAAAGGTATAGTTGAGTTTTGGTAAAGAGAGTACAGTTTTGGTAAAACTGGCTATACATTAGTATAACATCATGACTGACATGCACTTTGAACTGAGTGTTGAACTTTAACCTCAATTATCTCCATTGTTTTAGCAGAATTAGATAAATAATTTAAAAGTCATAATTTCGTCAATGTTTGTCCGATCTGCATACAAATTGTCTCAAAATAAAGAAAAAAATTCACACAACAACATCATATCAAAAGCTCAATCTTGCATTTTGTGTCAAAATTGCTGGCTTTGCCAGAGCCGGTCACATATTTCTTGAAGAGCCTTCTATACCAAAATTTAATTACCAATTTAATTCCGAAAACAAAACAAACACTGTTTAGTAGAGGTACGGCTTGCACACAACATACTCTGGTATGTCACCAAACTCAGGCCTACAGGTTGTATCCTGCCGGGCTGACAAATTACGCAAGGTTAGGTCGGATTTCGTTTATATTTTCATATGATTGTATTATTCAGGCATTCCAAATATTATCAAAATTCAAAGCGGCTTGATTCTTTTATTGAGTATACGTATCTTCGGGTTACGTTAAACAATACATTAACCTGGCACACACACAATCACCGCATGTTAGGTTTCATAATGTCAGCGTTTAAAGGTATAGTTGAGTTTTGGTAAAGAGAGTACAGTTTTGGTAAAACTGAATGTTAGTAACCAAAACCTGTACAATTACATTACAATCTAATAGTTTAAAGGGAACTCAGATGCGTGAAATAGGGTGTTAACGCCATCTCGTGGCAAACAATAGTGAAGTATTGACGAATTACAGTAAACAACAAAAACAACGCTAGCGAGTTCAGAGCGAGCACTCAGCGCACGATGCGAAAGCCCTACCTGCACTGTTATAATGAGTTGCCGCGAAGTGTCCCACTTACGAGCCTTCACGAACTGCATCCGGCCTTCATGCTGAGCAGTCGAAGAGTTGGTCCTTAGTAGTCGAACGTTGAAGCTAGGCCTAATTACATGAAGGCTTATGGCAGTTTAAAATTCGGGGGGAAATTACTGCCCATCATGCATCTGCAATAACTGAACTTCAATGGAAGCATGTATGCAGTCTACATTAGCTATTATGCCAGTATAATTTTCGAATTTTAGTTAAGATTAACTGTTCACTTTCATCATTCCTACATGCATGCATTACTAACAATCCTATTTAAACACTATTAGGCTAAAATGTATCATATTATCACTAATAAACTGACTTGAATCAATCATTACATGGCAGTGCTATATATATCAAAATAACACTACAGTCCCACTCAATGAGTTTTTGTGTGGATTTTTATTTTCAATGTATGCTTGTGGATTTACAGATTATTTGTGACCCGTCACGGCTAGAACAGACCGAATTTCTGTAATCTCATTTCTGAGATTTTGATACAGTCCGAACCGGTACTATCTAAGCTTTAATATGATATAAAGTTTGTCACATAAAGATTATGTAACCCGGAGTTCTTAATGTTTTTCCAAGAGCAATTTTGAATGCTCTGAAAATAAAATCCCGAGAAATCGCCCGAGAAAGTTTACATCCGTTTTAAAAGTGAAAATAAGCTCACGAAGCGGACGATATGCGACCTGTTGCATGAATAGAATGCCTTAGTAACCTTCTTCCAATTTTCTTGAAAAATTGCATATCAGTAAAAATGTTTTATTTACACCTTCCCTGCGAAAATCGTCGAATATAATCCATGCCATGAACAGATATTTACATATTTAATTGAAATTTAAGTGGAATTCGGAAAGATGACATCAAATTCAAGCACACGAGTCACAGAGCATAGAGGCGGAGCTTATTATCGATCGCTAGTGAAAGGGTATAGAATCTTGAACATTTAACTTTGCAAACCCGAAAAAACATGCTTCAAAACTCTCAAAAATTGTCATATTTCTCCTAAATATTTTGACATGAACATTTGCCTACATGTAGAAGAAATATCAGGGAACAATATAAGCCAATAATATTTTCCCCCCAATTTGTATGCACTTTCACATCAAGGGCGATTTCTGGGGTTTGAGATTTACCGATTTCTGTCTGTTCTGGCCAGGACGCATCACATTTATGCATGCATGTTTTGTAACTTGTATTTGAGTCTGGCTATACAATTTCCAACATTTTGCTAAATAATTGAAAAAAACGCAATAATGCTGCGCTGCATGACGTGAAAATTTGGCCTAATATCATACCTCAAGATATACTTGTTGATTGCTAATTATAGCAAGATGCAGTGTTAGAGCTATATGTAAGCCACTTGAGTCCTAATAAGAGCTTCAGGTTAAGCAGTCGAACGCCAAATTAGAGCTTCACGTAAGCAGTCGGAAGGCCTAATTAGAGCTTCAGGCTAAGCAGTCGAAGGCATATTCGAGCTTCGGATTAAGCAGTCGAACGCTTATACTGAAGCAGTCCGTACCTAATTTGCATATTAACTTGTCCGTATGAAGGCTTACAAGCCTTCAAATGCCTCCGAATGAAGACTCACCACAGCCTTACGGACTGCCTTCGACTGCTTATAAGCCTTCGAAGGCTTAAAAGACCATTTGACTACATAATGCACATCGAAGGCTTGTATGCAATTGAAGATCTATCTGCGACTACTTATGGGAATGCTTAGCGAATGCTTAGCGAAGGCCTTCTGTTTGGTAAGGGGAGCTACATTATTACCATGGCTGTGTATTATACGCATGTAGACCGATAGATTAGGCTTTGTCCTCGTTTGTTGTATTCCCTCACCACTTCTATTATGCTCATTTTGACGTCTACAATGTATAAGGATCCTTCTAGATCGAGATGGAATTGTTACGTCTGTCTAACAGCGCTCGGCATGCAGTTACTTGCCATCTTGGACTTGGTCGGATTGTTTCAAATTCAATAGCGGAGAACCAGATGAAATGACTGCCTGAATCTGAATGATTACAACTTTACGTAAAACGATGATGATTCAGGAGCTATACATTGATTGAGATAGAAGTTTATGGACCATTCCAGGCGAGTAATGATACATCGCAGGAATGAAAACAGACTTGCCTACACGAGAACGACTCGACTGTTCACCAACACGGCGATACGCCGATAGTCTCCCGTAAATCTCCGGCCAACGTACACGTCGTTATCCTGCGAATTGGAACAAATTGGATCCTCAGCTCTCTTGCGAATTCTTCTGCTGGCATTTCCTTGTCTAGTGTCTTCATTATTCCACGCTGAAATCAGGTAAACCTATCTACTGAACTCAAGGAGTTTGTAATTTTAGTTGATTAGTGTGTACACGATTGGCTGGCAACAAAACGAACAAGTCTTTAATTATTATAGAATAACAATAATTTAATTGGGTTGCATTATGATTTTATTGTGTAATGTTTAAAATTGACTAAACCAGTGAACTATCCTAAAAAGCACCCCTGCCAGTCAAGGGGCTAACTGCGTAAGTGCCCAAAAAGAGTACATTTGTGTGTCTAAAACCCTGTCTAAAGACTCTCGCACGAAAATCTCATTCATAAATAAATGTATTGTTTGGGAAAGTAAAATTTAAACATTTATAGATATTTTAGTTACTTGCCCGAACGTGCCAAGAAAAATGTTAGGGACTGTGGAGGCTTGGTAAAAATGAACATGAATTATATTCTACTTATCATTATCTACCGATGAGTGTGCATGATTTGGCATGAAGGCTCCATAAGGTTCTCAATTCCAGTTGGTGGTCTGAAGTGAACAATACTTAAAATATGCATGTTAACTATATCTACTAAATAATAATAATTTAATGATAACTGTAATATACATATATTGGTGCTTTATTACTCTGGTTAAGGGATACACACTGCAGTCACTCCTGCATATGTATAATGTATTCAAAACCTCATTGCGAATTCCAGTACTGCTGTGTGGTTATTCTCTTCGCAGACGTGCCCACGACTTGTCATGCATGACTGAAAGAACCGATGCACTATTGCATAGAGCATGTGTTCTTTCAATTATGCAAACCAAGTCATGGGCCCGTCTGCGAAGAGGAAATCCGCTGTGTGCTATACATACGGATCTGAATTCTTTAAATTTTGTAAAATTTCATAATTAGCTTTTGTAAATTTGTTAATGAATTTTTAAATATTCTCTTTATCTTCAACAGACCAAAGCACCACAGAGAAATAGAGCCATCAAGAACAGAGAAAGCTTTCCAGAGCAGAGGACGAAAAGACTGTATTTTCTCATACACACAATTATCATCTTCGGTCGAGTCGAACGCTCCACATTCATCTCTCCGGTCTGAGATTATGTGTGCCACACAGGTACATGATTGTCCACTAGATACTGGCAGCTTCAGTGTGCATCAACCCTCTTCATTCCTAAAAGCTCGATCCACTGCAGTTCAACCGGCAGACATCGCTTGAGTAATCCCCTGTCTCTTATTGTCAACTGGCTTATCACGATGTCTAATGCTCGTCATCGTCATCGCCTTTTCTTCTCGGCCACCGACAGCAAGCGACTCACTTCCTTTTATCAAGCACCGCACCTGCAGTTCTTCATTCTACTCGACCGCGAGAATCACCGCCATCACCACAAGCGTAAGCGTCGACACCGTGAAACTTCTCGGATTTTCAGCAATGTCAACAAAGTCGTGTAAATAATAATAATATATAGCGTTTATAGAGCACCGTGTATCTAGGTGCCATGTTCAGAGGCGCATTATTATCATTGGTCATCAGGTACAGTTCAAACCCGCACAATTATCTTGTGCACCTTCTCAACTCCTAGGGGAGCCCCAGCTGCCCTATGATGTAGGCTAAATGAACACCCGACCGAGTACCAATTGTTACTCCTGCGTAGAAAGCAGCAATGTGGATTAAATTCATTGCTGAAGCTGAAGGACATTTATAAAATGCTAGGGGGTGCCACATACAAGTCACCACAGCATCATAATCGCGTGCGCCCCTTTGTCGTCTTTTGTTTTATTATCATGATCTCTCGTAAATCAAACTTTCGCTGCCATTTTGATATGCTTTTAGTAGTTGCATGTATTTATGTCATCTCTTCTTTATTATTGGCAAATTAATGTTTATTTCCATGCTCAGATTCATAGGCGCCGGAAGTGGGGGGGGGGGGGGGGGGGGGGGGGGGGGGCAAAAGCGTTTTTGCCTCCCCCCTCCCCCAAACAAAAAAACAACAAACACTTCCCCCAAAAAAGGGGGAAAAGAAGAATAGTGGAAAAGAAAATATAATATGTATGAGCTGTAACTTGTTAATCTAACGTTCAAAAGCTAATTTATACATCTATTTTAAAGTTTTCGCCGAACGGATTTTCTCAGTTTGTTGTGTAACTTGCGTATGGTCTCGGGTGAGTACTTTTTCTGTACCGGGCCACGTAGTTCCTGTGTAGGGTGGCATTGCTCTGGCTGCTTGTCTAATGTGCACCAAATTGCACCATTTTAAGTATGTAAATTCAAAATCTTCCCCTTGGGAGGGGGATACCCTCTTCCAAACCCTCTCCCTCTGGCTCTGCCCCAGCCCTCGGTCGCTTTGCCAAAGTTCGCCCCCTCGGGACTCATTATTGATTGTAGGCTATGTTGTTGCATCTTACATAATGTGGCATATGGTTTATGTTGGAACTGTGTATGACACTAAATACAATATATGTGTGTGTGCGGTGGTGCCTATTTATTAGTGTGTGTCAATTCTTTTTCTTTGTGAAAAACATATTTGACATTTCTGGTCGATGAAACATTGACACGCTTTCCCAGATACAGTGAATCTGAAGCCCGAATTTCCTATCTAGGTATGGCCAAGATTGCACAATTTCAAGTCCAAAAATGCAACAGCTCCCTACCGTGGGAGGGGGGACACCCTCCTCCCACTCAGTCATTTTGCTCCCTCGGGCTTGGTCGCTTTGCTCCCTCGCAATGTCTCACTGGCTCAAAGTTGGCAACCCTGCATGTGAGTGTGGTTGGGCATGAGCCCCTACCCAAAAAAGTTGTGAGCCCCCTAAGGACTTTGCCCTCCCCCCCCCCACCAATCCAAAACTGCTTCCCGCGCACCTGCTCAGATTCACTTATAAATGCATTCTACGTGCAATCTCAACTACATCCAGTTTTGCTGTACATTTATTTCTCAATAAAATAACAAAAAGGGAATTCTATTCCTCTTGTGTTTTTTGTCTCTGCAAATAAGCTTTCTTGTAAACAATAATATACAAATATGGTGTTAAATGTTGTTTGTCTAGTGAACACGCTTTACTATCTTCATCCAAAATCACTCCACACACTAACTCTACAAGGTCATAAACCATCTAGCTTTTTGCCTGGGACATTTGATATTGATGATGATAGTGATGTTGTTGATAATGACGACGAGGATGACGATGAGGATGATGATAGTGATGAGGATAATACAAATAATGATAATGAAAATGATGGTGGCTGCATGTCAGGGTGGTGATGGTGATGATAATGATGATTATGATGATGAAGATGATAAATATAATTATGATGATGATGATGATGATGATGATGTTGAATGTTATCATTATGGTGGTAGGGTAGATGTGATGATGTCATAGGCGTACCCAGGGGAGGGGGGGGGGGGGTTAACCACATTTTAGCAGTCTTGACCATCATTACCGATGGTCTCGGCCTCGAAAATTGCGAAGACTCCTGGTCTTTGCATCGATAATGTTTAGAATTCTCGGTCTCGGCTTCGAACACTTTCTACGGACACCCCCACCTCCCCCTTGAAACAATCCTGGGTACGCCACTGGATGATGTTGATGATAATGATGGTGAAGGTAGTTGCAGTGATGATGAGAATGATGGTATAATTATATAGAGGTTTTGGTATTGGATGAAAATAATACTATAATAACTAAATTTATAATAATGATTGAAATTACATTCATTATACACTTCTCTTGAGCAGTCAGGACCACTTTCGCTTTTCCACTATCGTGAAACTAGCGATTTCCCACTATTCTCCAATCAATATCGCTAGATGGCGCATATATCGTGGCGATAGTGCCATGCGATACTATCGGTGATCGAAACAAAATAGAATTTTGTACAGCCGTTTTTTACAAATATGCAGCTTTGTGTCCGCCATTCTCGCCTTCCGCGTGCTAAGTGTATCTTGCCGTTCTCTTATCTTGCCGAGCTATACGCCTCTCTCACACGCTCCCTCCTTTTCTCTCATAATTTCACACCGTACCAGTTCGTACGGCATCAAAAACCTGTCGCGTAAGTCTATGCGCGAATCAACCGTTTATTTGAAAAACGAACCCGCATAATCGAGCAAGATTTTCTTTAAATGTTCTGGCTAGATCATGTAGACAAACTATACACCATTAGTTTAATTATCAAGGACGCTACACATTTACTATTTAGATGATCTGTCCAGAACATTGGGTGAAACTAAATGTAATTTAATGAATGTAGTCGTTGCACAAATATCCCCATTGCCACAACACGTGGAACCGAACATGACGCAATACTGCGTATCACGTGATAATCGTGGAATAGTGCTTTTCCGCTATTTTGGCCGATAGCGGTTTTGCGAAAGTGGTCCTGACTGTTGAGAGGATGGAACGATCTCTTTACCTTCGTGTTCAGGTCAGTTTTGTCATAGGTTAGCTGATAAACCACTAAATATATATTTCACTGGTTTTCTTGTTTTTTCGAGTTTATTGGCCCGTATTCACAAAGGAGGTTTGTACAAACCCCGGTTCAAACCGCGGTTTACATCTATGGAATGCCAATTGTAAACTGATGGAGAGAGAATGTGTACCCACAACATTGTTAACAAGTAAGGAATTTACATTCTCTCTCCATCAGTTTACAAGTGGCATTCCATAGATGTAAACCGCGGTTTGAACCGGGATTTGTACAAACCTCCTTTGTGAATACGGGCCATTGAGTACACATTTTGAATTTGTGAGAGTTATAGGATAGGGCATAGATTCAGACATTCAGTAAATCGATCATAATGGCAAAATGAAGGGATCGAACATATAGTGTAACGTATTGCCCCACGTTACGTCCGCATCAAACTGAAGTACAGTTCATACAAATACACAACAGTCGTTCCGCATCCAGGCCAGTGCTTGGGGGAAGCTATATCCCAAATTGCCGTAAACAAACCACTGGGGTTTTTACACGGCGCGTGGAATGTGTTGGTCGTACCAAAGCTGTATCACTTCGCGTGATCCTGCGCCTTTCTCTATAAAAGTTGATATAATTATCCTTGGGATTGGCCCAGTTTATAGAGCTTCTGACTAATCGAGTATTGAAAAGGGTTTCATGGGAACGCCCGCCATTCAAAAGTCTTCGTGGCTTGATGGTTTGAGCACCGGTCTAGCAATCCGGAGGTCTCGGTTCGATTCCCGGCGAAGCCTATTTTTCTTTGCTCATTTTCAATCGGTCGTACCACTTCCTTACAAAGCCTACGCCAGGCTATATGACCAAACTAGTAGCAGTGCGATGATATCAACACTTGTTATACAAACAATACAGGCCTTACGGCGAATGGCAACAATGTTGACACGTGAAGTTTTCAATTTTACCGCGTGAAATGAGGGTCGTTTTTACAGGGAAACATTATAATATGTTTATTTGCGGGTCGGATAAGGGCTTTGCTAGTACTATTTAGCTTGAATGGGGGAAAATAGTACGATGCACTGATCTGAATCGCCAAGGTATAATGTATTGTTTGATTGTCCTTGGCAACAAAATAACAAAATTTACAGAAATATAAATCATATTTCGGAACTATAAATCATAAATCTAAATAAAACGAAATCGCTGTGTAGCAGTAAACGATTAAAATTGGAAGTACTATTTCTGTAAATTATGTTATGTGGACACGTACCTATAGCCACTGTACGTGCGTTGATTGCACACAGCGTAGTCACGCACCGCGCGGCCGGCGCTCGCGCACACAATGTACATCCACGCAGATCGCGAAAGGGTCCGAAACATCGTGTTGATCTTCGTGAACTGTCATGGCGGCAGCCTCGTGTGGTAAAATAGCGCCATCTACATACCCACGCTTGTGTGCCTTTAACCTAACCATGCTCGAAATGAATTGTGCATGTGATGTTTTGTTGACATAGTGATAAGATTACACAGATAATCAACAACTATTTAAAAAACCTCTTTTGTTAATTTTGAAAAGAGGAAGTATTAAAAAAAAAATAATGAACGGCTGGTTCATAATTATTGAATAATTGCGGGGCCCCACAAATATTACACATGATTACGTTTTTGGATATTTTAGCCATTTCTGAACCGATTTTGATCAAATAAAGTTTATTCTGTAAATTCTTTCAAATTTGACACTCAGTTTGTCATTATCTCACAACAAAATTATATTTTGCAGCGCCCTCTATACCAAAACTCAACTATCCCTTTAAATCACTGGTTTCTGTTCATAAATCTCCTTTTATTGCAATTTAGTAATATATTGTGCAGCGCCCTCTATGACTTGACTTACTTGACTTAAGCCGTCCATACCATCCCTGGGATGTATGATGGCTTCTGCTTCACAACGGCTTGCCACGTCTTCCTATCTCCTGTCAGTATGGTGGCTTTAGTCAGGGAGTCAATTTATCTGTTTTTACAGTCCGCCTTGACACTCTCCATCCATCTATTAGGTGGCCTTCCCCTTGGGCGTTTGCCATGTACATTTCCGGTGAGAAGGATGTGGGGGTATCGTTTTGGATTAATTATGTTGATATGACCAAATTATCTCAATCTTTTTGTGCCAACCCTGTTGATGATGGTTTTTTCCATGTTCAGTTGTGTTCGTATGTGTGTGTTTCTCATCCTGTCGAGTCTGGTCACACGAATGATTCGCCTGAGGCATGCCATCTCAAAAGTGTGAAGTCTATTTTCATCAACCTTCTTTTAGTGTCCATGTTTCTGCACCATATAACAGAATCACCAAAACCAGGACTTTGTACAGTTCTACCTTTGTTGAGCAGCGTATATCTTTTGATGCCAAGATTTTGTTGAGTGCTTGGAATAATAATACAAGTTAATTATAAAGCGCTATTCACAACGTATCATAGCGCTTACAAATTTAACAATTACAACATAACACAGTTACAAGAGTCTTACAAACTACAACAAATCAAGGAAAGAGGAAGGATTTTAGATGCTTTTTAAAGGTAAGTACATGCGGCATTTGTATAATGTGTTGTGGTAGAGCATTCCATGATACGGTAGCTTCAATAGCAAATCTTTTATCAACAAAAACAAAGTGATATCTTGGAACAACAAGTTTGGAAGTGTCAGTGACGGAACGAATATTGCGTGTAGGTTTATACAAAGTAATAGCATTATTCAAATAGGAAGGTGATATTTCATGAAGAATTTTATATATCTACAAACAAATTTGAAATTGAATGCGTAGTAACCAGTGTAATTCTTTTAACAAATGTGATGTATGTGCCCCTCGACCAACAGCATAAATTAATCGAGTGGCGCGATTAACAACACTATCAATTCTCTTTTTGTCTTTTGAGGACAGAACCGTGAACAGACTGTTACAATAATCAATCCTAGACAAAATTAGGGCTCTAACAACATGATGGCAGGTGGCTATATTGAAGAATCTTCTAATTCGCCATAAATTACGTAAATGAAAATTACATGTCTTAATCACATTGCTAACGTGTAACGTAAGCTTAAATTTGGAATCTAAGCATATACCCAAGTTCATAACCTGAGAGGAAAGTTTAATTCTATGACCAGAAACATTCAATTTAATGTGAAGAAAATCATTCACTTGGCAATTTACTGAATGCATCAGCATAAATTCTGTTTTAGAACTTTTTACATTTAAGAAATTTAATGACATCCACTTCTCAATCTCGATTACACACTCTGATATGGAGTGTAATGTCTCTTGAAAATCTTCTGGTGATCGAGGGCCGAATGGAGCATAAATTTGAATGTCATCAGCATAAATGATATACAGGGTGGCCCAACAAAAACGGAACGGGGCACTTCCCAAAATATAATACCACAATGTTTATGTTCATCCGATAGGGTGTCCTTTCCAATGAAAAAAGATACCAAGAACAGTAATTTTAGTCAGGTCGTTTTTGTTTAAGGACGCAGTGAGGGAGACCATGTCAGGTGCCGATTTATGTCGATTTAGACCTAGTCAATGCCAGTTTAACCGCACTCCTTGCCCGTAATACCATTCAGCGACCAGGCCCATTCTCTCGGCAAACGGCTGAGTGCACACTAACAATAGTGCGCGATGCTCAACGATATAAACGGCGGTTCGTGAGATTCATCAAGCGCTGGCTCAATACAAATTGACAAAAAAGAGAACCTGACATGGTGTCACTCACAGGGCCCTAAAACAAAAACTACACGACCAAATTGACTGTTCTTGGTATCGTTGTTCATTTGAAAAGACACTCTATCCGATGGACATAATAAATGTGTTACTTTATTTTGGGAAGTGCCCCGTTCCGTTTTTTGGGGGACCACCCTGTATTGAAGGTTGTATTTTCGAAATATTTTAGATATTGGGGTAATGTATATGCTACACAGGATGGGTCCGAGTACAGATCCCTGGGGTACTCCAAATTTCAAGGTCTGAGGATCTGACAATACTCCAGAGATGCTTACACGCGACGTCCAACCATGCAAATATGAAGTAAACCATTCTAGAGCTGAACCTGTCACAGAGAAGTGAGATTTCAGTCGGTGTAGTAGAATGTTATGGTCGACAGTGTCAAAAGCTGCACTTAAGTCCAATAGCACTAGAAGTACTGCCTTGCGTTCATTAAAGAAAGCCAGAGTGTCGTTTTGCAGTTTCAGTAGTGCAGTTTCTGTGCTATGACATGATCGATAGGCTGATTGCATGGGGTCGTACAGATTTCGATCAATTAAGTATGCAACAAATTGGGAAGCAACCGCTTTCTCAATAACCTTAGCTATAAATGCGATGTTGCTGACTGGACAATAATTGGATGTATCATCCTTGTTGAGAGACGGTTTCTTGTGGATCGGTGTGATGATGGCATGGTGAGCAGCCGACGGAAACTCGCCAGATTGAAGAGAATTATTCACAAGTTTCGTGAGAGCAGGAACATGGCAGTCTAAATTGTTCTTAACAAGCCAGGTTGGTTGAGGATCTAGTGAACATGAAGTGCTTGACATCTTCATCATAATAGCCTTGAGAGTTGCCTCTGATATCACGTCGAACGTCGAGAATGTCATCTCAGCATTATCGTTGACACTTTCATTGGCGGTGTTGGGTGGTATTCTGGATGGGAGTTCATTTATGATATGGAGGATTTTTGTAGCAAAGAAGTCTGCGAATCGTTTGCCCAAGATACCTAGAGAATCGTGGGCAGGAAGAGGTCTTGAATATTTATTCAAGAGATTGTTTACTGTTTGAAAAATTGTTTTGCTATCAGCATCATCCAGTTTTTCATGGAGGTATGCGTCTTTTGCAAGAACAATTTGATCATTCAAAAGTTTATTGGCTGCTTCAAATGCAGAGCGGTTGACATCAGAAGGATGTTTACGCCACTTCCTCTCAGCTTTCTTTCTAGACCTCCGAGCAGAGAGGATATCGTCGTTGAACCATGGTCTACGTAGTCGCGTGGATTGTTGGAATGTCCTTCTTGGGGCATAGGTATCAAGGCATTCAGTGACAGTGGTGTTGTATGCATTAAGCATGTCGTTAACATTACCATTGTCAGTTATATTTACAAGCCGGTTTGAGAGTTCTTTGGAGTATCCGTCTTGGTCCATTGCTCTAAATTTCCTCACACTGTGTACTGCTCGCTTATTAGCGGGAACTTGTGATGGAAAAGTTAAACCAAACTGGATGCAATGATGATCATAGAGTAAGTTCTAGTGTATGATGATATCCCGTATCTGACAATCATTGGAATTGTCAATATCGTCGCTCTCACGTAGCGAGTGAGAAGGATGCAGTGTATTCGTGGTCACAACAAGATCCAGTGTGTGTCCCTTCACGTGAGTTGGACCTTGGACATGCTGGGAGAGGTTCCCTGTTTCGATGATAGAAAGGAAACGTGCGACATCAGTTTTTGCTGGTGAGTCGACATGCATGTTAAAGTCACCAAGAAGAACGACATGTCCGGATAACAGTGCTATCTCGTTCACTAGCATTTCAAATTCAGTCAAATCCGGTATCGGTTAACTGAAGAAGGTGGCGGTCTGTACACTACAAGGAACGTAATGGCTTTTGTAAAGTTGACTACATATGCTAGTTCAAATGTGTTGAATACCAGCGAGTCAATTTTCTTCACTGTCAAATTGAGATGCGATTTAAACACTACACCGATGCCTTCGTGGGCACTGTTGTGTCTCGGAATGCTGAGGAATGTGTAGTCGGGAGGAGTACACTATTTGATGACCACAGGGTCGTCAGTATGGAGCCATGTTTCAGTTAGAAAAATAATGTCTAATTTCTGCTCCAGATATAATCACTGAGCAATAATGATTTGTTCCTGACTGAATGTGCGTTTTACAACCCCACCTTGATGTTGGTTGGTTTAGAAGGATCGTGTCTCGGGATGTCACAAAGATTTTCATGAACGATTCCGCCTGAGACTGGCTTTGTCTGCCGAGGTTGTATGATGACGGGTGTATCTCTGATCGCCTTGGTAAGTTGATGAGGAAAATATGAGGGTGCTCTTCGGCCGCGATGAGTTCGCTGATGCCGTCCAATGTCCAGCACATCTTGATGAAGTAGTCGTCGACCGTGGTCATTGATATGCTGTGGAGTTGATGCACCATAGTTCATATGTGCGTGCTGGTTAGCAGTTAATGAGAAGTTTACATGAAGTTGGTTCGGGTGATCTCCATCCCCAAGGTGACTACTGGATGAAGATGGGCCAGGGTTCAGCTGGACGTCACCCGATAATAAAATCGCAAGCTGAAAACAGGCAGATGAGTTACTGTAATATGCGATGGGCTGGCTGTATGTATGATGGGTTGATGCGCGCCTTGGTGAGCCATGGGCAGATCTCTTCCATTCAAAGCAATCCAAAGGCTTGCAGTCCGGGATGAAAAGAATTGTGCAGAGAGCTGCACAAAGGTACAGAAGGATTATCCTAATACCCTCCATTGATGTTGATGATCCTATTGCTTTTCTAATACGGTGCTGTACCTCCTCCGAGCATGATCCTGTCTGGCTAATTGTTCCTCCCAGGTAAGTGAACTGTTCTGCCTGTTTGAGTTGTTCTCCTCCAATGTTTAGATATGCAGTAGTTGAGGCCGTTTGCTTATGGCTTGTACTTCTGTTTTGGTAATGTTTATTTTCAGTCCAAAGTTGTGCTGCTCTGATGTACTACATTACTAGGTCAACTAATGTTTGGAGCTCAATATCGCCAGCAAACCTTAGGTTGTTGATTAGCTGTCCCTGTACTCTTACTCCGATCATGGAGTAGGATGTTAAAAAGTTGTGGGGACAGGACACACCCTGGGCGTACACCAACTGTGGTTTTAAACCAGTCGGTCAGTTCACAATTCACTCTGACTGCGCTGTTTGATTGTTGGTAGTGTGCTTGTAGTAGGTTTATGTATTTTGCAGAGAATCAAAAGAACTTCATCGCTGTCCACAGACCTTCCTGTCAGGCTGAGTCGAATGCCATTTCGTAATCGATGTAGCAGCATAGGCATGATAGGAGACTCTGATTTCTTTCAAGGCGCTTTTCCATCAGTTGTCTCAGAGTGAACAATTGGTCCATGGTTGAGCGCCCTGGACGAAATCCAGCTTGTGCTTCGGACAGCACTTCTTCTGTTTTCTTCAAGATTCTTTGCTGGGGGATAATACTGAACACTTTCCCTGCATGGCTAAGCAAGCTTATACCCCGGTAGTTTCCAAAATTGAATTTGTCTTTTTTCTTGTATATTGGAGTTATTATGGCTTTTCCCCAGTCAGCCGGAAAGGAATCTTCCCGCCTTATTTTGTTGCACAAAGTGTGAAGTATGGTGATACCTGTTGACCCAGCAGCTTTGAGTTCCTCTCCTGTGATGCTGTCAAATCCAGGTGCTTTCCCTTCTGTGAGTTTCCGGACAGCATATGTGACCTCACACCACAAAACGACCAATAAGACGGGGAAAATGATTATGCTAATTTTTACATGACAGTAAAGTAGAAGTAAATACATGTACCTTTAAAATGGTATATAATTTGTCATATTTGGACAAAGCGAACCCTCTCAAAATGAGCAGCCAAGATTTGGAACATGGCTGAATCAGTTTTAAAGTTAGGGAGAAAACGGGCCGTTTCAAAGATCGGCGTCCATTCCAGCACTGTTATCTGCTCATATTTATTTGATTAAAAATCATATTTAAACATGATTTCTGATGCTCAAAATTTCACAAAAGGTAGATTATGATACCCTCGTTCAGCAAATACCAAAATCTTGAATTTCATTTTTTAAACAAAATATGGGTATATCAGCTAATAACAGACAAACTACCACGGCGACATAACGGTCGTTTTGTGGTGAAAGGTCACAAATTCTATTTCATCTCGCAGAATGTCTGGAACTGGATCGAGGCAAGCCATCTGCGGTATGTTAGTAGCTTCTCCATTTGTTGGGTTCTGGTTGTTGTACAGTTCTTCAAAGCTTACTTTCCATCTCTCTTTAACGTCTTTCATCTCAGTAAGAATTTCTCCATCTTTACTTTTCACTGTCTGCATTCTAATGGTTGATTTCTTGGTGATTTGTTTAATTGTTGTGTAGACTTCCTTGAATTTGGTAGCCTGATGTGAGGTTTCCACTTTTTTGCATAAATCACGTATCCATTTATCCTTGCAGCTTTTTGTTTTCCTGCGTATTTCTCTGCTAATGAAGTTGTATCTCGGTCTTTTGTTTGGGTCTATTTGTTTATCTGGTTTAGCGTTCTTTCTCTCATCACTCATTCGTAGAACGTCCTCACATATCCAGGGTTCTTGTCGTTTCTTTTTCTTCATTTCCCAGCGCCCTCTTTACAAAAACTCAATTATCCCTTTAAATAACTGTGTTATGTTCATAAATCTCCTTTTATTCCAATTTAATAATAGTGGCGGCCTGGCAGGAACTTACATATTACATTTCTCTCTGATAAGATTAAACGCCGTGCCTCTCGAACTGCACTTCGGCAGCACATACAAGAAGGTTCAAGCATAGACTAAACGTTAGTATATTGGTATAAATTGTAAATGAGAGAAGGCGTTGATGATTTAGTTATTTTGTTAAAGCATTGTTCGGGCTTATTATTTGTGACGTGGTTGGAGGTGTTGTCAAGGTGAATGATAGGCACATTGGCACGGTAAAGTTCGTCCACCTTCGGGCGCGAAGCCGGCATTGTTCAGCTATTGATACCTTCCCGCGCTTTTGGGATGAACTTCCGTTGGATTTGCTCTCGGGGGTGGATTTGGACCACTTGTCCGCGTGGCAAACCATATTACGACAATACCTTCAACATGTTTAACAATTGTGTTAAAGCAATATAACAGTATTGGAAAATTGAGAAATGCCACACACACTCAAATATTACAAAAACTCTGTTATCACCAACACTCTGAATGATTATCAAAACATATTCATTAATTGTTATAATTAGAATTAAAGAATTGAAGAGCTCAATTTCAAAACGTTTTAAATCCACTTTTCATAATTTTTCGCCTTTTTTCCCCTCCAAATCTATGCTCCATCACCATTCACACAATCTGGCACTTACAGTTTAATACATTCTAAATTAGAAACATGTACATTTAAGGACATACAAATGACTTTGTTTCAAAAACGTGTTAAATCTAGTTGTGTTTATTTCCAAAACGTGCTATATCCATCACAGCCACTCCTTCACCGACTGACCAATCAGCGAACAGCACTCTGACCTATTTTTGACCCCGTGTCGTCGGTCGGTACGTTGCAAAATGTTTTGTGGAGCGAATTATTTCCATAGTTTTTAGCAATTTTGATGAAAGTTGGGACACTTAATGTTCTTGAAGTAAGGGTGTGAAAGACATATTTTTCGTGAATGTTAGATAAGTTGTTGCCATGGTAACCACAATTCTACACCAAAACTATGAAAACCTCGTGGAGCGAACTACTTCTTAATTTTTTGAGCAATTTCAATGAAACTTGGTACGCTTAATATTATTGAGGTAAGGGTGTGTAAGACACATTTTGTGTGAATATTACATAAGGGGTTTCTATAGTAACCACAATTACCCCCCGGACTACTACCACCCGGACAATTACCCCCCTAGGACAATTACCCCCCAAGACAATTACCCCCCAAGACAACTACCCCCAAGACAATTACCCCCCTAGACAATTACCCCCCAAGACAATTACCCCCCAAGACAATTACCCCCCAAGACAATTACCCCCCCCCCCCCAAGACAACTCCACGAAAAAGAGATTTTAAGCTCCAATTTGTTCAGCCATGCTGTTAAATGACATTTTTGTTCATATGAGAAAATAACCTCGCAACTTTTGAAATTTGGCTTGCATAAGGGGGACAGTCCCTTTAATGAAGTAAGACATAAATTAGTTTGAACAGTTAAAACAAATGTTACGTTTCACATGCCCATGTCGTACAGTGCGCGTGGATCAGGAAAACAATGTTTTACTTCATTACTCTGGATTATGATACCCCTCAACACTTCAACTGAATTTCAGTATTTTAAGATGCATAATGGGGGAATGACCATTTATATTCTGCCATAACTTTTGTTAACGTATGGATACACCCACATATTATTTCATAATTATTACTAAAAGTACACGAGTCGTAGATACGATTTAATACAAAACTTTGGCCAATTAGGTTTTCTGACATCATCATATGTGACCGCTTACCCCAAAACCCACAAAAAGTCGCGGTATGTGATTCTCCGCTACGAGTCAAAGTATGTAATTTTTGCTGAAAAATCAAATTTTAAAACTTTACTTTACCTGAAAGCATAATCTTTCCTCTATCGACTGTTTCAAATTTTGAGTCTTAAAACGAAGCCAAAGTTGAGTAATGAGCAGTTTTCTAGACCATGTTTTTTCGGACATGTTCGAGTTTCGTTCGAAAATCTTATCACAGAATTACGCTGCGATACAAAAGCCCGCCGAATATCTCGCGCGCGCTCGTTGCTACGGCCGTACTGTGGGCCCGCTTTCACCACTCAGTGAGTTTCACCCACGATCGCTGAACTCGTCCTGTGATTGGCTAATCGCCACACACCCACTAGCCCTATTTCCGATTCTAGGTCAAAGTTCAGCTTTCGTTCGATTGTGTTTCATTCAACTCACGTTTTTTCTTTGATCGTTCGTCGCAATATTTCGTCATATTTTGAAGTCAAATCGTGCTTGTTTTGTTTAGAATTGTTACATATCACTTATTATAGAAAGATACTCTGAAAGTTTACGGCGCGAGTGTTGATTTTGGCAGTAAAATGCCGCCAGCTATTCCCGGAAATAGCAGCAGCAGCGCCAGCGGGCGTACCGAGGCGGATGGCCGGGTAGCTCGGGCGTTGAATGACTCTCTGCGTGGCCTAGCTCGTGGGGACCAGGTGAACCTTTCTGCTCTTCTGATGGAGCATTTTGGAACGGACAACAATGATCTCATTCCGGACAATGATGAGTACATGAGTGAGGAAGAGATGGACATTGATGAGGGTGAAGATGAACATGAATTCTACAACGATGATTTTGATAATGATAGCGAGAATGATGATGATGCAGATGCAGATTTTCCGCTTGTTGTTCCGAATCTTGCTGATGAAATTGTTGAAATCATCGGTACAGAAGACTGGGCTTCCGATGAAAATGACGTAGAACTTCAGCGCATAGAGAACTTTAGAAAATGTACATGTAAATCAGCATCGTGCATCAACAAGTTTGATCCGACGTTTGTTCTGCGTTTGCGTGGCCAGCTGATGGATGGAGCTCTTCGGACTGAAGAAAGGAAAATGTTCATCATGGGTCGGATCAGCGCAACGATCCAGTGCAGTGAGAAAACACAGTCCACGAGACGACCAGCGCAGAAAGATCGACAGCGAGCAAGGGTGATCTACATGGTGGAGGGGAAGCGGATTTGCCGAGAGACCTTCATGTTTCTTCACAAGTAAGTTACTTTTACTAAAAATCTGTCTCATTTACTGATTTAGAAACTAAACTATTGAGTCATGTCTAGTTGCATGAATTTTAATTTAAATAATAATGAATATTGGTGTTGCACGGCGCATGGTTAGGTTACATGAATCTCAATTCTAAACAAAACAAGATCAATTCTGAGTGCTTGTTGGTGTACAAGATGCAAGATCAGTGGCGGGGGAACTCATCCATGTACGAGATCTTGGCCAGCTTCATGCAATTCTTATTCTGAATTTAAAATTGTTGGCATTCATTATAAAGACGTACCCACGGCATAACTTAAAGAACAGATCCATTCGTTCTTTTATTCATAGCGTCGGCACGTCTTGTTAGAGGATGTTGAATTTTCGTATGAAAAATTGGTTGATAGTGTTTATCTATAATTATAAAGTCCAGAGCTTGTTGTAATTTTCTCAAGCTGCACTCCATAGATCCATGATCCAACAATGTATAGCCATACAAATCATTAGGAGTTTTTATTGCCTGTTTACTTTTTATTTTCCTCGGTTTCCTATTTCCTTGCAGTAAGTCGTCCGTAACATTATGCAGGTCTGATTGAAATAGTCACGTTACACATAACGGGGAGGTCATAGGTCTCCTTTCATGATCGCTTTTATTCAGCCTTATCGCCAGAAAAAAATAACGCTTGGCGCAAAAGCAAAAATTCTTAGTTCATAAAAAAATATGCGTTTATAAGCCTTTATTAATACATGTATCAGATGAATTTTAATATCAGATATTCTTGTTAGTTCCTTCCTATATAACTATTTGCATTTCGTTTCTTTCAGTATTGGCGACTACCAGCTCAGGGGCATCACCAAGAGCTACCTCGAGAAAGGCGTGGTTGCTCCTTCCAAGGCATCAGGAGGCGCGCAAAAAACTGCACTTACCGAACAGGACATCCATCGAGCTGTGACGTACATCACCAACTTTGGCGAGCATCATGGGCTTGTCATTCCTGGGCGCATCAGCGGGGTGAAGAGCAGTGATCCTCGCACCAGGCTTCTTCCTACCAGTCAAACCAAGGTGTCTGTGTGGAGGAGCTATGAAAGTGACCTTGCCTCCCAGAATGCTGACAGTGTTTCAGAAGGTATGTACTGTAGGCCTAATAATTTCTTAATTGTTTTGTTTTACAAATGTATCCCTATTATAGCAAGATATTTGTATTACTATCGTTATCGACATAACTTTTAGTCCTCATGATTATTAACTTATGCATTCATAGTTAAAGCAAAAATTGTCTACGACTCTGTGTGACAAACTTACTTCTTAGTTCTTAATTCGTGTGCATTCAAAAGTTATATTTTTGTTTATGAAAGGGTGGTTATTAGTGCTGTAACTGACCTTGATGATCGGATCGTTTGATCGGATCGGCAAAAGTTGATCGATGAAAATCGGATAGCAGCAATCGGATCGGATCGGTAAAAAAAAAAATTTTTAAATCTTTTTTTTTCTTTGGAAAATGATCCCTAAAAACATATTTTGGGAATATAAATTAATACCAAAGCAACATATATCCATATTAATAAGCCCAAGGTAATCTTGTACGGGTATGCTTTCATTTCAAACTGATTACCTCTTCCTTTACAAAAATTAATCACGCCGATTCTGAGCATAGTCCCATGTGATCAATTTGGCGTAACCTTTCAGAATCACATGGGAAAAAGCTCAGAATCGGCGCGAAATTTTGTGAAAGGAGAGGTAATCAGTTTTAAATGAAAGCATAACCATACAAGATTACCTTGGGCTTATTCATATGGATAAAGTATGTTGCTTTGGTATTAATTTATATTCCCAAAATATGTTTTTTGGGGATCATTTTTTTTTTCTTGATCCGATTTTTTTTCTGATTTTTTCTGCATGATCGGAAATCGGCAAAAATGATCCGATCAACCATGATCGGATCGGGATCGGCATGCCGATCCGATGATCGGTTACAGCATTAGTGGTTATCTCAACTTCTCAAGCCTTTAGCCTAGGTTTTAATTCTAATTAAACTGTAAACAAGCAGCAGAGAGAAACATAACAAAATTATTTAATTGTGAACATTTTTATTTAGAATAATATTTTTAAACAATAATTAGTTTTGTTTTACTGATTTTCTCTTCTTTTTTTTCCATTCTTTTTTAGGACTTAAACCACATCGGATTGCCAAGGATGGTACCTTCCTGAAGGTTTGGAACCGGTACTGCCCCTTCGTCATCGTGTCGCGGCCGAAGACGGACCTGTGCTGGCAGTGCCAGAAGAACAACTCTTCAGTTTACGAGAGCGCCAATCTGTCAGAGGAGGAGAAGCTACATCGCATCAAGGAGCAGCAGAGTCATCTTGAGCATGTTGCGGTGGAGCGGAACTTGTACCGTGACATGGTCCGTGATTCCCAAGCTGCCATCGACCATGAGGGAGTCGTCAAGACGATGCACTACTCCTTCGACTACGCACAACAGATGCAGTATCCCACCGACCCCAACCAGCCCGGCCCCATGTACTTCCTGTGCCCGCGGAAGTGTGGTTTGTTTGGAGTTGTCTGCGACGGGACAGGCAAGCAGGTCAACTACCTCATCGACGAAGGGATGACGATCAACAAGGGTTTGAACTCTGTAATCAGTTACCTGCACGACTACTTCATCACGTACGGACAGGGGGAGAGAGAGGCTCAGCTTCATTGCGACAATTGTGGGGGACAAAACAAGAACAAATACGTGATGTGGTATCTGGCATGGCGAACCATGCATGGACATCATGATGAGGTGACGGTCCACTTCATGGTGTCTGGCCACACCAAGTTCTCTCCGGACCGAGGCTTCGGGCTGATCAAGCATCGCTACAAAAGGACTCTCGTCAGCAGCCTGAAGGACCTTAGTGATGTTGTCACCGACAGCTCGGTGAATGGCTACAACATCGCTCGTCTTGTGGGGGAGGAAGACGGC
This sequence comes from Echinarachnius parma, assembly GCA_037951105.1. Lineage (NCBI taxonomy): Eukaryota > Metazoa > Echinodermata > Echinoidea > Clypeasteroida > Echinarachniidae > Echinarachnius > Echinarachnius parma. Next base: position 75,715 of record JBAMJV010002355.1, on the reverse strand, counting down.
TCTGTGACCGTGCCATCCTACGACTGGCAGAAGTTCCTTGGGCCCTACTTCTCTCCCCTTAATGGCATCAAGAAGTTCCACCACATCAGGTAAGAAATATTTTTGGCATATATTTTGTATCCCTAATGTTAAAATGTTAATCATATTTTTAAATACATGTTGAACCTCACTGAAAATAAATGTTCAAATCTTTTGATAGGAAACCGAGACTGTTCATAAAAAACTTATTTTTTATGTCAAATTATTTTTGAAAAAAAACAAGCATTCCTTGACCCAAAGTAGAATATTGGAAATTAATATTATTATAGTTTAATGAAGAAATTTTTGTATTTTATTTTTCATAAATTATTGTAAGTAATTGCATAATATTAATAATTATATACGTTTTCTTTTTCTTTTCTTATTTATTCTATAGGTTTCATCGTGACTACCCTGGAGTAGCCTTCGTGAAGGTGAAGCCCACCGATGAAGAGAAGAGGATTCAGCTTCTTCGCAGCCCCAACCAACTCCCACCCAAGGAGTTGCCGGACTCTGTGCCCCCGCCTGGTCTATCTGCAGCGAGGGTCGCCTATCTGCACAAGACCATCCGCGAGTTCTGCACAGCGTCTACACGAGACATCGTTTGTCCAGCCCCAAAGCAGTCTGTCGATGATGGAGATGCTTCATCCTCCGAGGATTCCGAGGAATGAGTTCAGTACCAATATTGATTAGGGGAGAACTTAGATGTAACTAAATTTTCATTTAGAATTATTACAACTCAACGTTTTGCAATTTTCATGTAGAATTATTACAACTTAACGTTTTGCAATTTTCATGTAGATTTATTATAACTCAACGTTTTACAATTTTCATGTAGAATAATGTTTATTTATTTATTTACTTAGTTAACTACCTTGCCACAATGAAATATTTTGCAATTTCCATGTAAAATAATGTTAATTCACATGTATTTAATTATCAGCCCACATATCAATGTTTTGTAATTTTATGTAGAATAATGTTTACAACTGATGGTTTTTAAATTTTCATTTAGAATTATTACAACTCAACGTTTTGCAATTTTCATGTAGAATTATTACAACTTAACGTTTTGCAATTTTCATGTAGATTTATTACAACTCAACGTTTTGCAATTTTCATGTAGAATAATGTTTATTTATTTATTTACTTAGTTACCTTGCCACAATGAAATATTTTGCAATTTCCATGTAAAATAATGTTAATTCACATGTATTTAATTATCAGCCCACATATCAATGTTTTGTAATTTTCATGTAGAATAAACGTCATGATCGTTTAGATTCCTAGTTTGACCATACATTGCGAGACAAACGAATATCATTAGCGATATTATTTCCGATAGAATAACATTGTTTCATTACTTATTCAGTATTTCCTTGCCACACATTGTACATGGAGCATTATTGTTGACTTAATTTATTTTGAGAGTATTTTCATTGTTGCTTTAATTTATTGAAATAATAAACATGAGTGTAATATCTTATTCAAAGTTGTCTATCTTGTTTGAACATTAAGTATGTACGGAAAAGGTGGTTGTAATCACTCAATGTGAGTGGTGGTGTGTTGGTTGGGCAAGTGACATTGAACAATAACTCTGCTATAATTATTATGAATTTAATTTTAATACCATACCCTCCCCAAGACTGGTCACTTAATTCTGACACTTTTTTCACCTTTATGTTTCTGTAATGTTCAATTGTTTGTATGTTGGTGAGAATGATATTGAATTTTGAGTGTATTGGAAGAATGAGTATACTGTATTGGAGAGAGCTTAAAGGAGGGCATTACATCCTCCTTTTTGTGATTGAATTGAAGAGCACTTAACAGATTAAAGCTACTTAAAGTCAAAACCTAGCCCAATAACACACTAAGTCAAGCTTACTCATGTGGAAACACCCGTGAACAAACCACATGCTTCCACTTAACCTATTAAGCACAGCTTGCTACCCAGCTCAGTGCACTTCCACTTTTGTTTCCCTAATCTCTGACACCCTTTACATATCAAAAGCTTTTCTTTGATAACTTTTTAATTGAGTAAGCTAATGAGCTGAAATTTTACAGTCTGTGAGATTAAAGTGTAATTAGTTACTGGGCCAAATTTCAGCTTAATCTGATAAGTCCTTCACACCCGTTGCTATGGAGTTTTCAATACCCTTTTAATGGATTCAATGGACAGCTCCTCCGCACTCCGCGCCTGAGTGAACCTAATCTTTAGAGCCTCTTTTCTCCTCATTCTGTAAAACTAGACCTTCCCACTCTCCTACATTTAATCGCTTTGTTGATTAGGTTCGGAGTGTCCAAATTTGATGAGTTATATATCATTTTAAAGCTTAGAGTCTACTCTTTCCAGCTAGATAAAAAAATCCAAATTCATGTTTGTCAACTTTGTGGGGGTTTTGGGGTAAGCGGTCACATATTACGCATTGAAAAAGTCAATATCGTCATATCGCAATTTCACTACGTATCACCTTATTTCGTCAAAGTGACGAATTCAAAATCTGGTTTATTATTTATGTATTTATTCTTCCCATCAATTTTTTTCGTCGCATATCTCAAGATCAGATGAATCATTGTCATGAATATTCATATGATGATACATCATGATCTAACTTAGATCTGCAAACTTTTCGCATCAATATTAGTCAGGTGAATCGTCATCTTTTAAGCTCCAAATTCAAATTCAAATTCGTTTTTTTATTTCATTTTTCTCAGAACATAATATAACAAATTATTAACCATAGTAGACATCTGAGCAGGGCAATTTTAAAACGATATTGCCCTCGAAGTTGAGGAAGCCAACAAAACTACGGGTGAAAACAAATCTTATTGCCCGCTCAGAAAAGTCAATGGATTTTGTGTGTAATTTGCCGGTCAATAAGATCAAACAGTAAACTAATGGACAAAATCTTATTGCCCGCTCAGAAAAGTCTATGTGATTTTGTGTGTAATTTGCCGGTCAATAATATATCCGAATATGAAGACGCGCTAACAGCGTATGAGTGCGCAAAATTATATGCGCGTTTATTAATGACGTATGAATGGATTTGCACATAGAAGTATGAATAAACAAACCAACCCGTTTATAAGTGAGCATGTATGGCAAAGTTACATATAATCCGAAGTGACTTATTTGTAATAACAAATATTCGGTTTAATAATGTTTGATGAGCATTGCCCCAAGCCAGAATGCCATAATTCAAATATGGTAACATTATAGACCAATACATCATAAGCAGACTGGGTAACAGGATATAATGTTTTAATTTATTAAGTATGCCTATGTTGCGCGAAATAGTTGTACATATAAAATAATACTTATTGGTAGTGTATCTAGGGTGTTACTAAAAAGCATATATGTTGTTTTCTGAAAGTTAAGAGATAATTTATTGGATAGTATCCATTGTGTTACTTTTGTGAGTTCAGAGTTTATTGTACGTACAAGAGTATGTGAATCTTGATGAGAAAAAATACATTTGAGTCATCTGCGAAAAAAATATATGTGAGGACATCAGATGATCTATAAACATCGTTTATGTATACCAAAAACAAAAGTAGACCTACACAACTGCCCTGAGGTACACCACAACGGATGTCTTGCAAATTAGAATTATGATCATTCAAAAAAACATATTGTTTTCTATCGGTTAAATAGTTCCTGAACCACTCCAAGGCCTTTCCTCGTATTCCATAATGAGATAATTTGTAAAGTAAAATGTCATGATTAATAGTATCGAAGGCCTTGGAGTAGTCCAGGAAGATACCAACTAAGTGAGAACAATTATCAATGACATGTGCCACTTTATCTACAAACGTAAGCAAGGCATGAATAGTACTGTGCTGTTGTCGAAACCCAAACTGGGAATTTGTAAAAATATGTAAAATTAAAAATTTGACTGTTACTTTTTCAAAAATTTTCGAAAAAGTAGTCAATAATGAAATGGGTCGATAATTACTAGTATCAAGTTTATCTCCTTTTTTATACAAGGGAATAACCTTTGCAATTTTGATTTGATCAGGAAACTGTTCACTTGTTAAGGACACATTAAAAACATGTACTAGAGGATCAACAATTGAGGGTATAACATCCTTTACAATACAGTTATTAATCTCATCATGACCTGAACTTTTTTTGTATTTATTAGTACAGATACAATATCAATCACCTTCTCTCTTACTACTGGAACAAAAAAAATTGGAATTTAGATTACGCGGGCCCAAAAAGTGGGAAAAACGTTTATTTGCTGGGGAATGTTTTCAGCTAGATTTTCTCCAATTAAAGATAAATAATTATTAAGAATATCAGCTACATTGTTAGGTTCTTTTATAATTGTGGAATTAAATTTAATTTGTGTAATTTTGGATTTATCATTCGATAGATTCATGGCCTGTTTAATAAAATTCCATCTATTTTTAATATTTTAATACGTGGTTGCGTCCTAGGGTACTAAACGAGGGCGCACTCCCTGTCTCCTTGGGAAAAAAAAGGTAGCACGCTACATACAAAAAATAAATGCATCAATAAATGCATCAATAATGTGTACCATATAAATTAATTTTATTATCAAATAAAATTCGAATCAAATAATAACAAATAACGTATAGTAGTACAAGCTAGAAACTCATAAATATAAGCTACAACTTCAACTCAACATGCTAAAAACTATTAGTAATTATTAAACAAGGGTCATGTGCGGGGGTGGGCCAGGCGAACGGGACTCCCGCCTCAGACACCTGGCACCACCCCAGGTGTATATAATATAGACTATGAATATGAACTCATAGTTATAAATAACAACCTAAACTCAAAATTATTAAGTATTACACTGCAAGAATTATGTGTGGGGGTGGGACAGGCGAACGGGACTCCCGCCTCAGACGCCTGACCACACCCCCATTGTTTATGGTACACAATATAAGCCCATCAGTATAGACACCAATTTTGACTATAAATCATTAATAATTACAATATCTGAATCATGTGTAGGGGTGGGCCAAGTGAACGGGACTCCCGCCTCAGACGCCTGACACCGCCCAAAATATATATAGTATATTATAATACCATTGCGTGTAATTTTATATACTTGTCTATTACAGTATAGGCCTAGCGTAATAAGCTACTAGTTCGGCCCCCTCAATACAAACTCACAAATATTAGCCTTACTTTGAACCCACAAGAGTTGGTCCACAATACAAAGACCCTATAAAAAAACAGGCTCCTCATAGGATCTAATAACTATATAATTATAAATATAAGCCCACAAGTATGAGTACCAACTCAAACTCAATATTATACACAATTACAATACCACAGTCATGTGTGAGGGGGTGGGCCAGGTTAACGGGACTCCCCCCTCAGACACCTGACACCACCCCGAGTGCATATAGTATACACTATACCTTCATTAATATAAACATCAATTTTGAATATAAACTATTAATAATTACAATGTCGGGATCATGTGTAGGCTGGGGTGGGCCAGGTGAACGGGACTCCCGCCTCAGACACCTGACACCACCCCAAATGTATATAATATAAAACACCAGTGCGTGTAATTATATATATGTATCTATTACAGTAAGCCTAGTGTTAACAATCTACTAGTTTGGCCCGCACAATGCAAACTCAAAAACATTAGCCTTACTTTAAAGTATTAATAATTGCAATATTGGGATCATGTGTAGGGGTGGGCCAGGTGAATGGGACTCCCGCCTCAGACACCTGACACCACCCCAAATGTATAAACGCAAACCCATAAGTATGAGATGATATAATATAAGTCAGGTGAGAGAGAGAGAGAGAGAGAGAGAGAGAGAGAGAGAGAGAGAGAGAGAGAGAGAGAGTTTAAATTTAAATGGCGACGCAGTCAGCATTGACTATTTTCGCCATATCAATATAATTTTGGCCGAAGGCCAATAAAAACAACGACAACACATATGTACAAAACTTTTATTATAATTATTTTCTCCATTTGAGAAATCTGTGAACGGGACTCCCGCCTCACTCACTGGATTCCTCGTTGCAGGGGGGGGGGGGGGGGGGGGGGGGGGGGGGGCAAGGCGTTTACCACCAGACTAGTGCCGCAGCACAAGTTCACGGAGGCCACGAACAAAACCCCATATCATGCTGGAGGAAACGTGGTTGCGTCCTAGGGTACTAAACGAGGTGAGTTAGTTAGTTTTTTGTTTAAATGGCGACTCAGTCAAAATTGACTATTTACGCCATGTCTATATAATTGGCCGAAGGCCAAACATATACAATGGGCAAGGCGTTTGGCACCTGGCTAGTGCGAATGCACTAGTTCGCGGAGGCCACGAAAAACCCCCATCGTGATGGGGGAAACGTGGTTGCGTCCGTGGATGCCAAACGAGGGCGCACTCCCTGTCTCCTTGTAAAAAAAAAAATAAATAATAATAATAATAATTTAAGTATTAATCTTTATAATCATTCCCACCTACGGTTATAAATATGTGCGCACCCGCGCTCACACAAATAAACGCATGCAAACATATATAATAGCCAAAGGAGCTATCATTTATTTATTTTTTTTATTATAATGCATATATAAATTTATATATCTTTTATAATATATTATGTATATTATGACCACTATCATCGACAGAATGTACGCACCCGCGTCCGATCTGAGGACAATATTTTATTTTATTATATATATTATGTATTTGTGTGTATCTGTGTATGCGCCCCCACGCATTTCACCGAAACAAATTCATATATATATCAAAATCTTGGCTATAAAACATATGTGCACCCCCGCGCACAGGCATGTGTATTTATATCTATACTACAAGTTTACAGAGTATGTGTCTATATCTCATTTATAAAGTGTCTGTGCACCCCCGCGCACTTATATATATAATCTATACTACATATTTACAGAGATTGAATGCCTTCTGGAGTAGCATCATCAATCCGGTTGCACCCGCGCTCGGTCTGACGAGAAACTACTCTATAAGCAACTATTACTATGTATGTACAGGGAAACCCCGTTATAACAAGCTCGCTTATAACGAGGTACCGTTTATAACGAGGAGAATCTGTTTTGGCCTGATTATAACTGTGTGTTATCCGGGGTTTCCCTGTATTTAAATCTCATCTATAAATAATGTGTGCACCCCCGCGCACTAAAACATATATTTATAACTTAACTATACACTAACCAACAAAGTGTATACCTTCTAGGACATTATTAGTACGGACGCACCCGCGCTCGGCCTAATGTCATCCTATTTTATTCACAATTATTATATTATATATATATATAATTTGTTTTTTCCCTTTTCTTTTCCCCCTATAAGTAATTTGTGGATCCCCGCACAATAACTAAAATAGTATCATATTATGCATATAAGATATTCAATATAAAATGAATATCTACAGGTACCTATGAACATACATTTTCAATCAAATTGTATGCCTTCTTATGGCATGATCATCATGACTATAGTATTTATATATAACAATATATGTATATCTATATTACATTTAAATAGCTCGTGAGCCTTCTAGAGTATTATCATCACACCGGACGCACCCGCGCTCGGTCTGACAAGAGGCTACTCTATCTACAACTATATGTATCTCTGTATTTTTATCTATAATATACATTTATAAAGGTGTATGCCTTCTAAATCATTATTAGTACGGACGCACCCGCGTTCGGCCTAATAAAAATCTGATGACAGTTGTATATATCAATATCAATATATATATATATATTTTGTTTATATTAATTATAATATTGTACACGTACACTATCTATATATACAAATAAACCACATGTGCTCTTTTTACAGTCAGAGCGTACTACAGCTTGTGTATACTACTATATAGTGAACATATTATCATCAGATTAAACGCACCCGCGCTCGGTCTGAGATAAATGTAATTTATTGACAACTATTAAATATAAATGTATCTATAATAATATATTTAATTTATTACAATTTTTAACTAGTGGATGAACGCAATTGCGTTCAACTAAATGTAAGTACAATAATATTGTTATTACACTTCTTGTCAGCAGAATGCACGCACCCGCGCCAAATCTGAGGACAATATATATAATATATATGTATTTGTATTAATTATGATATTGTACACCTGCACATTCCATATATACAAAGAAACGCATGTGCTCTTTTACAGTCACAGACGAATCTTGTCTATGAATATTTGAAAAGTTTACTTTAAAGATTTAAGGATCGCTCCTTTCACAGATTTATAGTATTTTTTTTGATTTTTGAAGTGCACCCCGTCCGGGCAGTACTCCGCGAAGGGGTTGGCTAATCTGGAGTTTTTGTGGTTCCAAAATATGGTCGATGGAGATAACAGTATTGGAACCACTCCATTGATTAGCCGCACCCTCCGGTTGTACTCCCGGACGGGGCAGTCGTGTCGTCTTGTTCTAAGACGCTCGAGCAGGGACAGGACCACCACCGTGGTCGACGGCGAGGCGATGTTAATTTCCTCGACCAGGCCTTTTAATTCGGCCGCGACCACGGCTGGGTCGGCGGTCCTGTCCCCGATGTCGTTTCCGCCGATTTGGAGAATAATGGCCTTCGGGTTGTCCTCTCGTGCGGCACGTAGGAGGGGGGCCCGTATCCGGCTGATGGTGGCGCCTGGGATGCCCATGTAGCGGACGGTGTCGGTGTGAAGTCCCATGTTAAGACCATACGTGGCCAGTCTGGCGATTAGGCTGTGGCCCGCTATGATCACCGTCGGATGCATAGTAATCTATTTATATATAATTAATAATATAATAAAAGAATAACTATTATATCAATTTATTTTCAAACGCCAACCTAAAAAGTGTTTAATTATAATAACATAAGTACATTATGTTATCTTCTAATCTATACATTAATTATAACCAATAGAACAAAGGCGTGTGAGACAGTGGGTACGCACCCGCGCGCCCATCTTGTCAATCACGTCTTACTCTATTATAACAAGTTATAGTGTATCATACTTACCAGTATGTTTAATAAATTTAATCAGATAACTGAAATTATCTGGCTTAAATATATCTTTTATAGTGAGATCCTTCACCTTCATATCTCTTTTAAGAGAGTATCTTTCCACATTATATTTAATACAATATAATAAATAGTGAGATATATTATCCACAATATGACATGTTTCACACAGGTTGTGTGGTACATACCCCATATTAAAACGATAATCGGGTAATAATGTCTGTCCCAATCTTAATCTATAATATAATATTTCATTGCGTCGGCATTTAAACTGCATAACATGGGCACTCCCAACGGTTGGTTCTAAATAAAATAGAGATCTCCCGTGAGTATGCGTTGTCCATCTGCGTTGCCACATTTCCATATATTTATGTTTATAATATGATGTGCATTCCTGCAGGTTCAATGAAATTTGCATATCTATATTTACATTAGACAAGGCTTCTTTTGCTAAAGTGTCAGCCATCTCATTGCCCTCAATACCGCAATGAGATGGTATCCACGCTAACATTATAGTATGTCCTCGATTTCTCAATTGAGTATATTTAAACACAATTTCTTTAATAATGTTAGAATCACAATTCCAACAATTATTTTCAATTAACAACAATGTACTTAAAGAGTCTGTAAGAATAATGGAGAATGCAGGCCGGAAATCTTCCAGCCATTCAAGTGCCAATAAAATGGCAGCCTGCTCCGCTCTACATACAGATACTGGAGATATTTTCTTTTTTATTTTAACATCATAATATGGAATATATACCGCTGACGATGTATTATCAGTATCTGGGTCCTTTGACCCGTCAGTGTATATATGCAACATATCATTCCATGTAACATTTATTTTATCCATGGATATTTGTTTTTTCAAATGTATACTATCTTTCACCCTGCAAGCATCATGTATTGTTGTATCAATGAGAGGTACTAAGAGGTGCCAAAATGGGATCGCAAAATCAACCTTGTGTTGAATTTTCATATTTTCATTATTTGTACGTAATAATAATGGTTTCGGCGTGCGCCTTTCATCCATTAACTTAATAACCTCATCCTGCCAGCAAGGTTTGAGTATATCATATTTAAGCTTATCATTTCCGGTACTCTGTATATAGCATTTATATTTATCAATTTTCATTGCTCTTTGTATATCTAATGGGGGTTCATTACAAATGACCTGAAGAGCTGCTAGGGCGGTACCATGGAGTGCCCCTGTAGCAGTCTTCAGGCCCAAATATTGTACCGAATTGACTTTTGCAAGGGTAGTAACTGGGGCAGCTTCGTATACCTCGCAGCCATACTCTAGTATAGAACGTACTAAAGTTTTATATAAAATCAAGAGTATTTTAGAGTCAGGTCCCCAGTTACCACCCGATATACATCTTAGGAAATTTATCCTTTTTTTACATTTAATTATCATTTTTTCCACATGGGGTTTCCATGTTAACTTAGTATCAAGACTCATTCCTAAGTACTCATATTCATGTACATTCTGCAATTGCACATCATTTATTTTAATATCTAATGTACATTCTTTTCTTCTTTTCGTGAATGTCATAATACATGTTTTGTCTATGGACACCATCAATTTCCATTTACTACACCATTCTACGACATTATTTGTTTCTATTTGTAGTTGATTTTGTAATGAGTCAACATCTTTGTTCCTCATCCAAAACACTACATCATCTGCGTATATTGCCGTAGGGGCTTTGCATACTTTCACTAAGTCATGCATATACAAATTAAATAATACAGGGCTTATGACACTGCCCTGAGGCAAACCTCGTGTAGTTATGAATGGCTCAGACAGCTCCTTACCAACTCTCACCTGAATGAGTCTTTTTCCAAGAAAGGCTACTATCCAATTATATACCTTTCCAACAAAACCCATACTTTTTAATTTCACCAAAAGGCCATCCCTCCAGACTGTATCGAAAGCCTTAGCAAAATCCATAAATATACAACTCGTATATTCATTTCCCGCGAATCCTTTTATAATGTCTCTTTCTAATCGTAATAAATTATCCATTCCTCTTCTACCTTCTACAAATCCAGTCTGTGCATAATACAACAAATTATCTTTTTTAATCTGTCTAGCAAGCCTATTGACTATCATTTTTTCCATTATTTTACTCAAAACTGAGGTTAATGAAATTGGTCTATAGGAGCCTACTGAGCCAAATTCCTTATTCATTTTCCGAATAGGTATCACTACAGCATGTAGCCAAGATGTAGGTATAATACCTAATTCCCATATCATATTAAAAATATGCAACATCTGTCGTATACAATTTACAGGAAGATTTTCTAATAATTGTTTACCTATCATATCTAACCCTGGTGCGCTAGTTTTAATGTGTTTTATTACATTAATTAATTCCTCTATACAAAAGGATTCATTAAGCGCATCACAAGTGTCAATATATTTATCACTTACACATTCTATCTCTATTTGATTATCATCATTTATCCGCATATGATTACCAAAATTATTGACTAGAGCATCCGCCTTAACTTTAACATCATTGACAAAGACACCATTTATTTTCAATGGGACCTTATTATCATTATTATCATTTTCTACAATACCCTGTAGTCTTTTAACTTTTTTCCAAAGGGTAACCATTGGGGTGTGTCTATTGACTTCACCACATAAATGTTTCCAATGATTATCCTTTGCTTCTCTAATAACCCGTTGGGCGGTTGCTCTTTTGTCAGTATAATCTTTAACGTCTACCATTAACATAGTTCGCTCTGCTTTTCGTTTAGCTTTATTACGCTCCTTTTTAGCTTCATTACACTCTGGAGTCCACCATGGGACTGGTGCGATATCCTTACACTTCTTTTGTTTAGGTATAGCTTCTTTGGCTGCTACATTTATTTGAGCAATAAAATCATCATACAATGCTTGTACATCATCATTATTTTCTTGAAATTCTACATTTATCAAGGCAGACTTATATTTGTCCCAATCTGCTTTCTTATATGCCCATTTCTTTTCTTCTTCACTTTCAATATGTACATTTTGATTTCTACTAAATTGTATTTTAAAATATATTATATTGTGATCACTGCCACAATTCTCCTCCAAAACAGCCCAAGAACTTTTAGAAGCTAATTCTCTACTCATTATTGTTAAATCAATATGAGTAGATGTACCATTTCTTTCATCATACCTAGTGGGGGTACCATCGTTTAAACAGACCAAATCATATTTTTCAATAAAACCTTCGACTACCGAGCCATTAATATCTTTCTTTTCACTGCCCCAAAGGGGATTGTGTGAATTAAAGTCTCCACAAATGATTGTATGTTGAATTGTGGGATCTATTAATGTTTCTAAATAATCTTTCTGAATCTTTTGACAAGGATTATAACAATTTATAATCGATATCTTTATACCATTTACAAAAACATTAACTTGTTGATATTCATCATCAGGAGGGGAGGGTACTATTTCATAAGTTATTGACTTATGAATAAATATCGCACACCCTCCTCTCATTCCTGAATTTCTTGGTTTTAATAAACTAATATAATGTGGAATGTTAAAAACATTGTCCCCTTGTAACCATGTCTCTTGCAAGCATACAATATGATGCAAATCATTACATTTACTAAGGTGATGCGTTAAATCATCTCCATTACTATGTAAACTTCTTGCATTCCATTGTAATATACGGAGTGCATTTATATCCTTATTTCTATTCATATTCTTAATAGTTTACAATACAGCATGAGCCATTCACGAGGCTCCCTACAAATGTGTGGTTCCGCACGCACCCGCGTGCAGATAATTGGGCGCAAACTCATACAATTATAAAGGCGCTTATAAATGATGCTCGCAAAAAAGACAAACATGTATATGTTATAAACAAACACAATTCCAAACAGATCCTGTATATATTAAACTGCAATCATTTTATGGATTGCTTTAGGATCTATAACAATCCCACAGCATTTCGCAGCAGCATCCACTACCAGCTTAATTCTATTACTCTTTGAGTGCATTTGTGCTGTATTCAAATTTTTAATTATGAAGGCCATCAGGCCCAGCATTTGCTCCAATTTGAAGCATGCCTGTTCCGGGGGAGATTGAGTTTCTGTTTGAGTATCTTCCTCAATGAGAATTGGTGTTTCTGTCTGCATTGAGCTAGTTTTGGGCTTAGGGGTGGGTTTACTAGTAGGCTTAGGTTTGAGTACCTCCGAAATTTTACTCTTTTTTTGTGAAGAGTTTTTCTGAGTCACGGGGGTCTGTGAGTCTATATCTGGGGGGCCAGAGGGGGTTTTATCCTTCGACACAGTAGGGGTTAAATTATTGGGCACAGCGGGGGTAGTGTTCTTGGACACAGCGGGGGTAGTGTTCTTAGCCACAGCGGGGGGATCGGTAGGTGGATGCGCTGCTGGTGCTGGCGCTTGCTTCATTTTATTTGCGAGCTGTTTAGCAGCCTCAGCATAAGAAATCCTATTGGCTATCCTATGAGCCTGAATCTCCTTTGCTTTTTTAAAATGTGGGCACCCCTGGAACGCCGCGCTGTGTTTGCCCCTACAGTGAGCGCAGAGGGGCGACTGCTTGTTGGGGCAGTCCTTCCACTCATGCGCTGCACTGCATGTGGGGCAGCGCAGTTTGGCGCGGCAAGTTGCGACCGTGTGGCCAAATCGTTGGCACTTAAAACACCTCGCAACGGGGGGGACGTATGCTTTTACCAGTTTGCGTTCATAGCCCAAATATACATATTGTGGCAACTGCTGGCCTTTGAAATCCAAACAAATTGCCATTGTAGGGGTCCAAGTTCCCTTTTGTTTTTTGGTTATGCGCTTGGCATTGATGACGCCGACATCTTGGAGAGCTTCCAACACTTCCTCGTCCGGGACACTCTGGTCAATGCCAAAGATGACTCCCTTCAAAGTCCGTGCTGGGCTTCCAGATGTGGCTTGAATGTCCACTGTGCCTATCCTAGTGACGTTCATCAACGCGCGATATTGTTTCACATTGTGTACTTTTATCTTTAAGCCTCTATATATCTTCGTAACGCTGGCCACTGGACCGCCGGCTACGCGGTCTATCTCTTTGGCAATGAGCAGAGGGCTCAAGTTACTTAGACTTTTGTTTTTTTCCACGGGCATGAGAGAGACATGGGTCTCTTCCACAATAATTCTAGCGGGGGCAGCATCGTCCACATCATCTGCTTTTCTTTTTTTACTTGGGTTATTTGAGTCCTCTACGAGGACATACCCATCCTCTGTGTTGCATTCCATGTCGACAATGCTTCCTGCCGCCATGGTATCTTAGCGTACAAAAATAAAGTAATACTATCTATAAACCAATATAATATTTACCACACAGTTAAGCGTGTATTATATATTACATATATCAACACAGTATCAATATGCACTAAACTATCCACACACCGGACATACACTGGTATAATACTACGAGCGCAGTATAGTGTAAGTTCACACTACCGTGAAAAATACAATGCACAGACGCTCACAAATAGAATAAACTATATACACCGTGGGTAGAAAGCAGTACAATAATCAGTGTCGTATAAGAGTTATACACTATGTTCTCAGACTTATATGCAGTGAGCGCAGTATTATATGTGTTCGCACAACCGTGAAAGCAATACAATAGCGTTCTCACACAAGACGGGCCTAGATAATCACAGTGTGCATAAAGCCGTATAAGCTGCAGCGGCGTATTTATTATACGTTTATATACGCGTATATGAGACAAATTATACACGTATAAGTATATATATACACAAAATTAGCAGATCAAAACACACGTCTTACAAAATAATCAAAATGCGGTACGAAATACAGTATGTACAAGGTATATCAAAGAATATACTTGACACTATCAATATTTAAATACAACCATATAAACACAAGTATACGAGTATAAGGCATATATAAGGCATGTATATTACAATAAATACAAATCACAAATGTACTCACGATACTGACGAAAATCAAACAAATTCACAGAAAGATCAACAAAACATTCACTATATAACATAAACCAAAGAATACAAACGTATACTCACAAATAACGAATTTCACGAACAAACAACAAATATAATAGCTCAAATTGAACAAAATAAAGACAATTTACAAAGTAATATGCGGAGCAAAAGCAAAAGCGTGTTATCAGTAGCGAGTCAGAGTAGCGAATCGTCAGGAGTCAGGAGTCTAAACGAGGTGATATAATCTAATGTAAGCAATCGTTTTTTATACTCTACTATCTCGCAGGTGCTCAACCAATCAGCGGGGCGCTGGCTCGGCTCGCTTGCTAGGCGGGAACAATACTGTGCTCAACCAATCAACGGGCCGCTGGTTCGGCTCGCCCGCTGGTTGGAATCAACCGGTGCGGGCCGGCTGGTCGGGGAGTGCCATGGCGGCGTATCGTACCCATCCAAAATTCGGGGATATCGATCCCGTTGTCTCTGTTGAAATTAATGGGATTGAGGCGGATATGTATAGCTTATTTTACGGGATCGATATCACAGAATTTTGGATGCGTACGATACGCTGCCATGACACTCCCCGACCAGCCGGCCGCACCGGTTGATTCCAACCAGTGGGCGAGCAGAACCAGCGGCACGTTGATTGGTTGAGCACGCTATTGTTCCCGCCTAGCAAGCGAGCCGAGCCTGCGGCCCGCTGATTGGTTGAGCACCCGTGTGCGCCGGCCAATAGGCTTTGCCCGTTATTGACCAATTAGGAACGTACTCGCTCATGCGAGATAGTGCGTAAATAGTCAATGCTGACTGCGTCGCCATTTAAACTTAAATTAAATAACTAACTCACCTGACGAAGTGTTGCAGCGGCGCACGACACGTCGTGATCTCTTAGATCGCTTGTTGACCATACATTGCGAGACAAACGAATATCACTAGCGATATTATTTTCGATGTCTTGGTTTGTTCGACATTTGTATTGCGAGTTATCACACACGATAATTTATCGAAGAAAAGCTAGTGTCACTTAGTAGAAATGATTTGCAAATGTCGCCCACAAATGTTTTAAAAAATAGCCTACATACTTGTGGTGCAAAAATAGCCTACAGCACCTTCTCTATATTGCATGCACGCACAAACACAATGAAACTAGCAACATAGTAAAACACGCATACATGTTTAAACGCTATCTAATTACAGATAACGACGCACACATTTTTACATGTTTACATTAGTGGGTGATGTGCATGTTATTTTACATTTGTGGTTGATCCGTTGATTATAGCACCCACAAATGTAGAAATGCCTACAAATGTTAAAATATGAAAATTATGAAACCAACCACACATTTTCAACACGCATTTGTAAATCAATGAGATTCGGTATCCAACTTTGAAACTTCGATATAGACATTAATGCTTATTACCAAAAATGATTATTATACGGTATGATTCATGAATGATAATGGGAAAACTTAAAAAAAATTAGCCTACAAATGTGGGCTCCATGGTCATGTTCACAATGTACACAAACGGAGTCACAAGTGTGCATGCAAAAGTGAATATTTTACCGTTTTGTCATATTATGCGATATGTGGGAGATACATTTTATATTTGTGTATTTTCCAAAGAACACCCACAAACGTAAAAATGTAATATAACAAACTGCTCATGTACGGTGGATTAAAAACAAATTTATAGATGAAATATTTATGAAAAGCTTCTTATGATTCCCTTTTTTTTTTTGGGGGGGGGGGAGGGGGGCATTATGACAAATTATTGATAATTTTTTCCACTTGAGAAAGATGAATATTGTAATTTTCTTTGTAGATAACTGATGTAAGGGGCTCGTCCGCATTATGACATCTCGTTCAACATAGCTATTTATTTGTTATGGGAAAAAATATTTCCCACCTAAAGTACTATTGTTGTCATTGACAATATTGTTTTTCATTAACAAACATTGTGTGTGTGTGTGTGTGTGTCTGTGTGCGTATAATAAATGCGTGTGCATGTAGGTGTTAATGCCAACCATGAATAAACTTGCAAAAACAAGTACTATGCATGTTTAACACATGTTCTAGACACCCTGACCCCTTGCAACCGAAAGTAACACACACACACACACACGTAGACACACACTCATTCATCGAACATGCACGAGTGTTCGCCCTATATGGGTATGAACACTCCTACATGCACAATCATCACTGTGGTAAACGTCGTATATTGTAGTGAACAATCAATAATGGATTATATGCTTATTAATCACTGTTGTTGAGTCTTAACAGAAAGTTCATTTCACTTGGATATCTGTTTTTCGTGAAGAAGCCAGGAAAACAAAGAAATTGTAGAGTTTGTGAACATTCATGGCGTTACAAAAACACTCGAGGATTATAACGAAGAATAACAAAGGGTGAAGACGGGCACCTTTGCCCAATAAGGTGCCAAAGTAAACTTTTAAAAGGTGCTGAATCTAGAACCACTGGTTGGGCACTCTTTGGGAGCCGATAAGCACCATTTTAGAACCATTTTTTCTTAGAGTGTATATACAATTGTGCACCTCGTATACATTCAAACTGGCTTATTACTTATTCAAAATGGCACAATTTATTACAAATTAGTAGCGTACGACGGGTCATATATGCACATTTCCACAAACATTCGTTGGTCCCCGCCTAGGCCATACGATCGTGCTTCAAGCGCGGTGGGCGATAGTGAAGGACCAACGAAGCTGGGGACCAGCACAAACCACGATTCGCGCGCAGTAATAATGCGCGCGTAATACTAGCCTGAATCCGAATTGCGGCGTTTTTTTACCCACAATCCTTTAAGTTGCCGAAATCGAAGTACAATGCAATGACCTTACGTATAGAATCGAGGAATGAAGGATCCCGTCTAGCGTAACACGTCCCCAAGGTATATTTACGGGCACACTACACTAAATCATTGCATTATACAATTGTTCTGATTTAAACATATTGGGGTGCCACCCCAAAATTTATATTAGGGTGGCAACTACCACCCCTGCCAACCATGTTCCACCGCTCCTGCATAGACCCATTCCTACAACTTGTAGCTGTCTGTATTAGTAGTACCGTCGATGCCAGTGGCGTAGCGAGGGTCAACGGATTGGGGGGGGGGGGGGGGGGCACAACTTCGAGGGAGCAGAGCAACCAAGCCCGAGGGCGCGTAGCGCCCGAGGGGGGAGGGTTTGGGAGGGGGATGACCCCCCTCCCACGTTAGGGAGCTTTTGCACATTTTCACTGGAAATGATGCAATCTGGTGCATACCTTGGAAGAAAATTTGATGATACTAAATTAACGAAATCGTGACTTAAATCATCTACCTCATGACATAGTATACCAACACATTCGAACCTACACACACACCAGACTTTAATACGCTCACATCGTATCCGTGCTTGTCTACACTTATTTGGGGGGAGGGTGTGGGAGGGGGTTTATCCCCTCCCATGTGGAATTTGTTTTGAAATTGGTGTTTAAAATATCACTTTAGAAGTATGGTCATTATTGTCTTTATCATTGTTTTGTTATGCATTTTGTAAGATTTGTAAATTATTGCATTTCGAAAAAAGTGTGGATTGTTTGACACACTAAAACACACGATGTTGATCCCATGTGTATCTCCTGTTGGAACTGTTGTTTCTGGCGTACATTGTCTGGTTAGGTCATGTAGGTGGATCTGTAAATGATGCGCTTGATGTAGAAGGATCATTTTAAAGAAGGGGGCAAAATATTCTCTAAAGTGGGGGGCATTGCGAGGGAGCGATCTTACGAGATCGTTTTACGATTGAGTTTGACAAACGATAGTTTTGGACAACACGCACAATCACGTGACCGGGCTTGTTAGTAAAAACTAACACTAAAAGTTCGTTACGCGCTCGTCCCATAGATCATGTGTTTTAGCAAAATGCACACACGAACAAATGTGTGCAGTACTCTATGGCGCACACGTTCTAGTCACGTGATTGCCCTTGTTAGTAAAAACTAACACATATCTAGGTCAGAGGAAGAAGAACGCCAAGACAGCGAATAAGCACATCCGTTGGCGCGCTAGTAGCATTCATCGCGTATGTGCGCAACTGCCAGCGCGTTGGTTCGCACTCGGTGTTGCGTCTTTGTTATTGTATGCTCCATAGAATTATGAATAAACAAACCAACCCGTTTATAACTAGAAGGCCGACTTATCGCGCGCAAGTCACGTGTCCAATAGACTTTGTACATGGGCAAGATGGCGGAGTGACGCGATTTTTGAAGCTTATGAGTACTACTTCTCTACGTAATCGCGTAGTGACCTAGAAATACTTGACCAATTATCATGCTATGCAGTGCGTAGACTATCGCGCCTAATTTCCTGCGCACTGTCCTAGATTTTATCACGCGGCCCTTTTATGGTAAAAGGGTGTTTCTCGACTATACATCGGCGTACATAAAACCGAGAAAAATGACTTTGAAGTTTGAGCATTTCGTTTTGCTATAGAAGCCTTATAAATTGTTGTATGCTGGTGGATTTTGTTTTAAAATTTCATTCATCGTTCAAATATTATTTGTATATAGTTTGTATTTGTGTAAACTTCTTATATTTAGAGTAAGGGGTATTTTTATCCAGATACACCCTTCTGCCCAAACAAATTAACACACGCCGTATTTGTCTCTTTTTAGTAAAAGGGGGTATCTACAGATACACCATGATTATTCCTTCACTTTTTTGGGGTAAAAAGATGTATCTGCAGATACACCCTTTTACCAAAATAAATAAGTGAATTATTTCGTTAACATATTATGCAGAAAAGGGTATCTGCAGATACGCCATACAAATTCCGTCACTTTTTGTTGTTAGAAGGGTGTATCTGCAGATACACCCTTCTACCAACAAATAGTGAATTCCGTCACTTTTTGTTGGTAGAAGGGTGTATCTGCAGATACACCCTTCTACCAACAAAAAGTGACGGAATTTGTATGGCGTATCTGCAGATACACCTTTCTGCTAAAATAAATTTGGTGAATTAATTTGTTGATTTATTTGGCAAAATGTTTATGCCTGCGCTGCGCTGCTATAAATATTATCATATTATGTGAATGCCTTCGCGCGCGCGCAGTTGTTGCAATCGGAATTAATATCAACACTGTCAACGAACGGGATTCTGTTCTTCGAATCAACATTATTATATTGTACAGGATCAGATATTTGGCAGAGATTTTCTTGTATTCAAGTATTATTTGTAAGGTAAGAAACCAAAGTTTATGATCATGTATTTTTATGACGATCCTTAAACAAATAAACCTGATCATACGACGTTAATAAGTCGGCTAAAGAGTGGGATCTGGATCTGGATTTCCACCTGCTAAACACTCTTATTTTAGGTAGAAATTAGCCAAATGAATGTCTCAGGTGTATGAATATAAACATAAATGACAATGGAATACTGTAATGACCGACAGTTAATGATTTGAATCAAATATAAAACTAAACATTTAGTTTAAAAGAGTCCATGATGAAAACGTGATCTAATTACTAAGACATGTAAGAGTATAGTTACATGGTCCAATTAGCTGGATAATAAAACAAAAATTATATAGATTTGTCAATCTGGATCTTGATATAATACTCTGATTTATAAGCTAAACTTGAGCATCTATAATCTACATGGTCTAGTCTGAAGAAGTAACAATGCCCTCTTAGTCTTAGACTAAGTCATGTGGTAACAAACTTAAATTTGGGTAAATTACACTTTACCGCCACGGCTTCACTCTGATTTGTTCACTTTCTGTAAGTTTCCGATGTTCTTTTGTCCAGAAATTAAGATCGGGGGCTCGGGGGGTTTCCCCCCGATGATAAGTCAATATAATTGCTATGAGGAAGGAATTTTGAGCTCTAAAAACGACAATAATCTGCAATTTTCGTCACACTTTTACCACTTTCCTCCTGCTTGTTCAGCGTGCCAAAATAAGCGTCACACGCAGTGGCTTTAGATAGGGTTTTGTGTGTGTTAGTGTTTGATTGTTCGCGCATGAAGGAACAAGCGCGCAGATGCTGCCAGAGCTGTGGCGGTAAAGTGTAAATTCCCCCTTAAAGCCCAAGTCCAGTTTCGGGAAAGTAGCCGCGCCGAATACATCTATATTGATCAATATTGTTGAATATGTATTGAAATAGGGCTTGTTTGGTAAAATCCGAACCTAAGCACCGTTAAATACAGAAATATAGGAAGAAATCCAATATCCGCCTGTGAAATTCATAAATCCACCGCCCGTTCAGACCTCTCAGCGCCTCTAGCGCTGGGGGAGATATCGTCAAGCTAGGGACAAGCCCATCTAGCGAACACCTCGTGGTCGTAATAGACGTAGCGTATGAGCGATTCCGCGTTGGCGATATCTATCCGTCCCTAGATCTATATCAATTAGTAGGCGGTTTCTTGGCTAAATTTGGATAATCCTATTTTAGTACAATTATATTCTTTCACATTATTGGTGATAAGAGCTTCCATTTCATTTTGTTGAGAGGGGGGCGTTTCCAAAACTGGCCTTTACCTTTAACATGTTTAAATTTTAATGTCTTTCTTCCTTTTATTTTCAAAAATGTATTTAACTGGCCTTTTACACGACGGCCATCAACGGCCAGGTCGCCGATGCCCTTAGTACTGGCCGTGATGCCCTGCCCAAAAATCATGTCTTCTCGGCCAAAACGGCTGTGCCCTTTTTTACATGCTGGCCGCCGTGCCCTTTTCCCAAAACATGTGCCCTTTTCCCAAAATACGTGCATGCCCTTCTCACATTATTTTCAAGTTCATAAAAGTCTTAAAAGCTTGCCCTTTTCGTCATCGAATGACCGGGCGCATAATGCGCCGTGCCTTGTCTCGAAATCAAATCGATCAGCTGTTGCGCGAATAAGATCGACGCGACACGTAATAATAACACAGGCAAAAAATATATATCTCGCGCTATGCATGGATCATCATTACCGCATGCACATACATGCAGTAGCACGATCTCTCCGCGCTAGCAATCAATTGATTGCTCGATTGAAGTAACCCGTAAAACTCGTTTATTGGTTGACCATTGCCAATATGCAGACTGCGATAACTACGTGTATTACTCGCATCATCTCGCATAGCTATTCAGCTCGCATGCAAATTGGCAACGACTGAAAACCGAGTGCTAACCATAAAGTATCTATATATAACTCTATGGTGCTAACGTATTTCCTAACTTCAACAATTAATTCCTCATAACTTTTTTTTCCCAGCATTCGCCTCGACAGAGATAGCGATATTCAGCGCGGTTATTTTGCTGTCAAATGTCATGTAATCATGTAAGTAGTATATTAAAATCGTTTTATCATTTTTTAGATCTTACAAATTATTATTATTTCCGACTATTTGGATGTCCAAACGCTCCAGCTTGATTAGCTGATAACCATTTCATGTCTCGCCGAGACAAGTCAGCCAGCCGATCCCAGCCGCCGCTGCCCGCCCGGCACATACAAACGATGTCGAACAAACCATGTAGTTGAAGTCCAAGTTACTTTGAGAAAATTTACTTTTGTGCGAAACTGAGTTAATTCTGGATAGTCTATAACTATTTTCCCGTACAGATTGGTATATTTATCCACCAAAGAATCAAAATGTGTAATATTGTTGGCATATAAATAGAGAAATATAAGCCTAAAACACTGCATTTTTGCCGATACACAATCCAAAATATTTTACTGGGAACCTACCGAAACGGGATTTTTTTCTTTACCTTCGGGTCTGTTGGTATAGGCAACCATGCCCGGAGTTGTGGGGGAAATTTAGTGTGTATACTGATGGCATGATGCCGGTGATGTAGTCACACAAAATATGATTTTGAAATCAATATATTTGTGGTTTAAACTTTTAGTGGTCTAAATTATTGTTGATCGCTAACATGCACAACCTTCCCTAACCTGGCTAACTCTTACCTAGGCCTAGCGCTTAATTTATTATTTTTTGTTATGCTGTGTATCCTGTTAATTTTTCAGTTCTGTTTTTTTTCTCAGTGTAGCCTTGCCCTTGGGGCGAATAGATCAAATTCAGAAATATATCAACTTCTTAGACTTAGACTTTTGGGGTTATTTTTATTGCTGTAAAGCTATTTGTTTTTTTCTATCTATAGTGTTATTCCCCTTCTCTTTCCCCCGTTCTTTCTGAGAATGATGTTGATAACTAAAAAGGGTTTTACTTTCTTTTAGTTTTAGTGTTCCACTGAGTTTTTATTCCTTTAAAATAAAATTGCTGTGAATTATGATGAATATATTACTGAATAAAAAGACACACACACACATGAATTTGATTACACATATATTCATCTTCAAAATCAAATGAAAAAAAGGTAAATGAGAAAAATGTTCTAAGTAAAGTTATTTACAAAGGACATATCAAGCAAATCAATGTAAATGAAACATGAAATAATAATGACAGTGTTCAATGCTGAAAAGTTTTTAGCATTGAACACCCTATTTTAAGATCTTTTATGATGCATTTAAGCATTGAACTGGGCACATAGTTGATGTATGTAGATTTTTCAGATTTTTCTCACTGATGCTCCTCTGATTTTGCATGCAATTTAAATATACTTCACAATTGTTTAACAGGTTCAAGAGAGAAGCCTATACAAAACTTTTCATTCAAAAGCCTCATTTTTTTCTAGTATCAAAACAGAAATGAGAAATACAGTTTAGAAAAATAAAGGTTGTTTGCTAATTTCCGTCAGTCTGATTCCTGAGTAAACTTAAAGCATGAGTCAGTGTCTTGCGTACATGCATGCTCCTAGCCCCCTACTCCTAGGCATGATGCATGATCTCCAACTTGAACTATAATTCGGAGAAGAAGAAAAAAACGGTATGCATTTAGAAAAATGATACACTGCACAGGGATATTAAAAATAATTGAAACAATATTTATTATTTGCAAATGTATTATTATTTCAGTAATTCACAATGACAAGCATAGCTATATTAAGATGCACATGACATAGAAAAAGTAAAACTTTCTACTTCAGTGGTCTTCAGTGCCCGAGAATGGTCTTCCATACCTGCCAACTATTACGATTTTGGCGTAATCATTACGATTTATTGTGTCACAAAATTACGATTATTTAGTTTTTTATTTTTTTATTATAAATAATCTCTCTGCTTGCTAGTAATGATAACAATGTTTACCCAGAGCCTGTTTAAGTATGTGTTATGCTGAATGGAATCCTCTTACTCCAGGTCCTTATTAATACTAGGGTTAAAAATCTCACCACATAATGCACCAGACTGCACGATTCTGAACCCCCAAATTGAAAAATCTCCCCACCGTGGACACCCACTCCCACACCCTCCCCCCGCTCGGTCGCTTCGCTCCCTCGCAGTAGTTCCTGAAAGTGTTTCAGTGTTTTTTTATGAACAGTACTTTTCATGTGTGACTATGACACAAAAATAAATAAAAATACCCATAAACTTGTGTTGAATTTTAGGGGAAATGATCCCTAAAATAGGCTCAGATTGCACCAGAGAGCATCTGGGACCCCAGAGCTTCCGGCTAAAGGGACTTCGCGCTTCGCGCTCGTGATGTGCGCTTCGCGCACATGTGCGCGATCGCTCCGCTCCCCCGGCCTTGGTGCCCTTTTGTAGGAAACAGTTTTGGCCTTGGTGCCCTTTGCACTGGCCTTGGTGCCCCCAAAAGTGACAAAATGTGAAAGGTGCCCTAATGCAAAGTGGCCCTGCCCTAAAAATGACGGAATGTAAGGCCTGCTTTAACATGTTTAAATTTTAATGTCTTTCTTCCTTTTATTTTCAAAAATTTATTTAACAATTGCTGCAGCATCATTGAACACTATGGCCGATGAATCAGAAGATGATGCAGAATTTATGAGAGAGCTCATTTCACAATGGACAACAGAAGCAGCAAGTGCGCCATCAACATCCGCTGATCTTCAGACATCAACAGAACAGACAATTGACTCTTCTCAAGTCATCTCATCAAAGCATTCAGGAAGGTCAATCAAGCCATCAAATATGTAGTGACTCACTTCACTCTACATGTATAGTCTGAACAACAGACTAACTACGATCAAGGCTGAAAAACAACTTCTGCAGCCGACACCTCATGGATAACATTCTATTTTATTATGGCTCGCTTAGGTTAGATACCATTCAACTAACATGGTTGTCAACCACTCCTTGATTTCACCAACATAAAGGGAGAGTCCGCCTACTGACATCATGGGGCGTTTATTTATTGTTTAAATTTATTTATTTATTCGTTTTATTTCAGTAGGGTAGCTCTGTCAGTGATCGGAGCACTGTTTTTCACAGAGGCCCTACAACATAATATACAACACAAATATACATAAACAAAGAAGTACAACATATATATTTTTACAAAAAGAAATTCAACATTGAAAGAATACCTGTGACCAATTAACTGAAATCATTTAAAATAAATGTAAATTATTATCTTTCAACATGCGCCAATATAAATTAACAAAAACAATTTTGGAAGGAGCTAATTTAATAATGTTTGGTAGATGATTCCATAAGACTGCTCCTGAGTAAGAAAAACTATTTTTACCCATTTGAGTTTTAACTTTTGGTAGAATTACACCCTTGTTGTCTGCATTTCTTGTATTATGAGTATGTACAGATTGTAATTTAATAAACAGTGTAGATAAATACATAGGTGCTTGGTCACTTAATGAATGAAAAACCATTTTACATTTATTAAAAATCCACCTTTCTTCTACACTCTAAAAACACCCGGGTCAGAATTGACCCGGAAAAGAGTCCGTTGGGGCCACACTTCGTTCAGGGTCAAAAAATTACTCGGAATAGGGTCACGAAGACCCGGAATGGGGTCACATCTGACCCCTTTCCGAGTCATTTTTTGACCCGGAATGGAGTGTGGCCCAAACGGACTCTTTTCCAGGTCAGTCTGACCCGGGTGTTTTTAGAGTGTATGCTTACCCAATGTAAGCGATCTAAAACTTCCTTTGTTGGGGTACGCATCTCGACACCCAAAACCATTCTTGCCATTCTTTTATGTTGGCGTATAAGTATGTCTGTTGTACCTTGTGAAAAATTAGACCAGGCATTACTACAGTATTCAAAAAGGGGTAAAACCAGGGCACTTGCAAGAAGTTTTAATCCTTCAACAGGTAAATATCTTTTCAAGCGACCAAGAAGGGCAATTCTTGTTCCTACTTTTTTGCTTGTGTTTGTCACATGTTCTTTCCAATTTAGTGTGGAATCTAAGTATATGCCCAAATATTTAAAGGTATCCACTTGTACAATTTGATGATCGTCCAATTTAATTTGTATAGAATCCTGTATTTTTGATAATTTGTTTGTTTATCCAAATAACATGAATTCAGTTTTAATAGGATTTAAAGCAAGTTTATTTATTTGTACCCATTCTTGAACACTTTTCAGTTCTTGATTCAAAACCTTCTCTATTTTATCTTGGTGTTTACTGCTAAAATATATTACAGCATCATCTACGTATAACATAATTTCACATTTAGTTACAACCTTAGGGAGATCATTCACCATAATAGTAAATAGAAGTGGTCCCAATATAGATCCCTGTGGTACTCCTGTATTAATTACACCCCATTTTGATTCGTTTTTACCAACCACCGTTTCAGCCATTCAACTTCATCTTCATCAACCTCTTCATCCACCGAGCCATTCGGTCTTCCATCCATCTTTTCTTTGATGTTCATCATTTTGTCTTCATCTTTACGGACATGTTTTATTAGCACCATGTTAGGCCTCCAGGCTTTTCTTCTCGATCTCCACGGCACGTGCCCGAGTTCATCGATCGCGATCGCTGCCACATCATGCGCGCTAGTCTATATATGGAACAGGATTCAACATCGTCATCTCTTCACGCACGCTCGCGTTCTACTTCTTCATCATCTCTCCGAACTCTCGCTATTCACATTTCATCCGCGGACTGTCACTTACTCTTGCTATGCCTATACAAATTAACTCTTGCATTTAATCATAATGGACCCTACTCGCCGTGCAATACATCATTTTGGACATTTGCTTATCTTCTTACTAATGACGTCATTCAAATTTATATCAACTGCGTGGACATTCATTTATTCCCGTGACAAACTTGTATTTCTATATATTTAATTAGTAAGCTAGTATTGGGTGCTGGTGTCTGTCGTGTGTGTTTATCAATCACCATCGTCGTCGACATCATCAACAACAACAACAACAACACACACGCAACTGATACAATCTATCACACACCACATTAACCCGACTCTTGTTTTTACTAAACTTCCATTGTAAACCAGTGATGCACAGGCAGTACCAACAAACACTGGTCCTCAGACATCATCAAAACAAAACATTCATGAAGATCAACCAAGCCATCACTTCGATCAATATCGAATCCGACACAACAGAAAGACATTGACACCAAAACGAGTGGGAAAATGGAAAGATGTCGGCACGTCAGAAAATTCGATCTGTATATATGTGTAACATTTGTGACAATGAGTGCTTGCAACTTCCCGATGGATGTATATTTGAAGACAATTATATTTGTTGTGATTGCTGCCACAAATGGTGTCATTTTGTATGTGTAAACATTCTAGATAAAGATGGTGATCAGCTGAATGAAGAGAGATCGTGTTGCCCAAAATGCACATCATAAATTCAAAATAAAGACCATGTTAAAGAATGATATAAATAGAAAGACAATTTATTTGTTGTTTTCTAACAAATTTTCAACATATGTCATTACAAGAAATGCTTGCCACTTTACTATCATATCTCTTAGGAACAGTATAAAACAATGACTAAAACAGTATGTTTGGTGAGAACCAGCAAACATTTTCTGATACTTCTAGGTACTGTGCAATAAATAACAGTGCAGTATAATTTATAAACATTTATGAAGTGGTATAATAATATGTGAACTTCTGCAATATGCTGACATGTGATAATAGATATGATATATTGTATTATTAAGTTATATCTAAAACTAAATATTCAATATGTTTATGCAGCAGACTTATGCATGCATGAACTGAGTTGTATACAAAAATGTACAGTGAAACCTTGTTATAACGAGAATGGTTGGTCCATTTGATTTACCTCATTATATCAGATATTGTGTTGTATCAGGGCTTAAAGATAAAATACATGTACATGGAACTAGAACCTGTGAAATTACCTCGCTATATCAAGTACCTCGTTATAAGGAGGCTCCACTAGACTAATACAAGAATAGGACAAATATGTACATTCAAAGACACAATTAAGTGTACAGTTGCTTCTAATAGGCCGCTTCGGTGATGTATGCAAATAATATGCGCATGACGTCATACTACCTGTCGTCAAGCTTAACAAAAGTACTTTTCTTAAGCTTGCCGACGGGGAGTCTGACGTCATACGCATATTATTTGCATACATTTCAACATCAATAAAATAACAAATAATAAACTTTTAAAAGCTTTGTCTAAATTCATTTACAATGTGGTTAGTGATGATCAAAACATGTTGTGCCTATGCCAGATGTACCAGTAGCACAGTGCACATTTACTTTGCAATGTGTCAGCTGTCAAGAAAATATTGCATATAAAACCAAACCCTGGATATATAATTTTTAACATTTATAAACATACAATAGAATTATGGAAGTTAGCTAACAACATGCCTACATGTTTTAGAATCTGACACTCAGGATTCAATAAAGAGATAATTATAACTAATCCATATCTACACAGCATCTTTAGAATAAAAGAAAGACTTGATGATGGTTGTATGCATGATTGTAAGAGGAGTGAAACCTATTTATAATGAGAATGTTGGGACCATTGAATTTACCTTGCTGTATAATACATGGCTTAAAAACAACAAAGAACCTATAGACCCTGAACTCGTGAAGTTACCCGACTATATCAGGTACCTTGTTTTATAACAACACTTGTTATAAAGAGGTTTCACTGTACTTAAGATGAAAGTTTATGCTACTTGTGGGTCTTGCATGTTGTGATCACAGCATTGTAATGTTTACTTGGTCACTGGTCAGCGAACACATGAACAAAAAAATTACTGGAGGCAGTGCAGGTTTGTCTACCTGTGAATCCAGTAATTCACCCCCACCCATCAACCTTTTGCATGTATCACAGCAACGAGTCATGTGATCGACCTTCTGTAAATGAACGCCTGCCCCAAAATCACTCACTTTTTTGTGCCTACAATTCCTATGCACGATTACATTATGAACTAATACTTATAACTACACCGTGCTCGAAAGGAATACAACAATAGTAAAAAGCCTGCTATCATTAAAGAAGAGCCGTTACAACTCAAGAGGGTGCTCTCTAAACACACTCAAATTAAATATTGTGCATGTGATGTTTTATTGAAATAGTGATTAAATAGAGAGATAATCAACAGCTATTAAAAAACCTCTTCTGTAATTTTCTGAAAAGAGGAAGCATTTAAATGAGAATTTTAATTTCAAATTTATTGAATAATTGTGGGGCCCAACAATTATTACAAGTGGTTGTGTTTATTGACATTTCAGCCATTTCTGAACCTATTTTGATCAAACCAAATATATTATCTCATTAAATTGTATGCTCTTGAATTTGACACTCATTTTTTTGGTATTATCTTTGTGTAGCGTCACGTTTACCAAAACAACTATCCCTTTAAGGCGTGGGACATAAGAGCAAAAAAGAGGGCTTACTCTTAAAAGAAATATTGAAACACCAATTTGTTTTACATTTTAAATTCTTTGGAGCAAATTTTATCCAAGTCAACAACATAATTTTAAATCACTAATGCATTATGATGATTGACATATTATGAAATCTATTTGATTATTACTACTTATTATAGACAATAATTCAATATCTTAGCTAAAGATATCAAGTTTCACTCGATTGGGTCAAACAGCCTAAAACACTGTATTTTTGCAGATGTTTGCACGATTGAGTGAATTTTTCTGTGATTCTACCAGGCCAAGTTCCGTTCCGGTCTGAAGACCAGATAACAATTTTCTGAACCTTTCCGAATCGGTTCCCATCCAGATGTTCCTTCAAAGTCCCAGCATTAGTTTGGCAGCTCGGTAATGATGCTACTATCCCTGACAGTCAGATTTATTTTCACCATCTCAAAAGCAACTTAGGCAATTACTCTCTTCTCAGTAGACGCTGTTCATCACTAACACCTGACATGGCACATTTCTGAAAGAAGGAGGGTCAGCTAGGTAAAATCAACAGGCTGGATGCTTGTGAAGTTCATGGAGGTTGTGTCCAGCAAAAATTGACCCTTCCTTTCTCTTTTCAGACTGATGCCTCTTGTATTTCCTAGAGCAGTATCTGTGGCAAGAGGAAGATTCATTCAGTTGATGGCTAGCTGTCCCTCTTCCATCTATGTGAATATGAGGCTTGTATGTCTGGCTCTGTAATCAAACTACTTTAGTAGACACCTGGAAATACAGAAAAAGAGGAAAAGAAAATATATAATGAGCTCTGCTTTAAAATGAAACACAGTTCAGTAAATATGTATTACACATGTACAATCATTTGTTTTACAATACTCTCTCGCTTAACTAAAATTAACATTGTAGATAATTGCAAATTGATTTTGTTTGTAAACATGATACAGTGTATAATACACAAAGACATTTCAATTATATAGATGTTCTTTATCATTAGTGTTGAAATCTACATATTAACTTTCATGACAAGTGCTACAAGTGATGAGTCATTCATTTAAATGTGTACTTGTGTGATTTCATTGTGTGAACACTTCACATGAATGGGTTGTTTGTTGGCTGAGAAATGAGCAGAGAAGCAAAGTGATATTCGCTAACCTCTTTGCAATTACTTTGTACACAGCTTAAACTATCCCATAGCCCATTAAACATCTGAACACTTCAATCATAAATATCTTCTTAACGAAATGGAAATTTGAAAAACAGAAACCTGTCCTGTGCTTTTAATGGTATGACTATGACAAGGTATGAGAGAACCAACTCAGTTCCAAGTAAGTTTTGAGGATTTGGACACTGTTACTAAGAATAAGTCCAGGGCTCCACACTTGCATCTTTTGTCAGTGACCTGATTGGGCCATTGATATAATTTCTGCTCTTTTTCTGGTGTCTTGAAAGAAAACAATTACTGGCCCCATAATTCTATTTCACAAGTAAACTTTTTACTTTTCAAAATATCACTCTTTTCTGATAAAAAATGTGATAATAGATCGGAGCATGATATGGAAGAAAACAAGATTTGTACTTGTGTCAATGCTTGCTCGATCGGGCGACCAAAATATGGCATTTGCAAATTTTAGCTGGCCCGTGATGTAATTTCATTGGCCCCGGGCCAGCGGGCCAGTGCGAGTGTCGAGCCATAGTTAATCCATTTAGCTTACTAAAATAGTTCAAAACACACCTGCTTGGTAGTTCGCTCTTTTGATGTGTACCTTCTGAGCGTCTTGGTTGGGTGGCAAGGTGATTTCTGATTTCTGTTGCAGTCAGAACGTGGAGTTGTAGGTGTATACAGCCTCATTAAACAGTTGCGACGTCTTGGGATGTATATGCTGTAAGTGTAAAAAGAATGATTTAGAAAAGAAAAAATAAATGTGTGCAACCAGACACAGCAACGCAACGTTGAAATAAGAAAAGAAAACAAATCCAGTTCTGCTTTGTAAAGCCTGAAGGAACAACAACAATTGCCTGAGCCGAACTGATATGGCCTATGAAATAGCATTTCTTTCGTTTGTCTATCTAGATTGTTGTCGATGGTTGAAGTTTGTAACATTTTGAAAATATTGCATTGATTAGTTTTGTTTAACACAAATCAAAATAGAAAATCATGTGTAGTCAAGGGGTTAATTTTGATTCGAACATGAGGAAAAAGTTAAGTGAGTGAAACAAACCAATTTACTTGAGTTTAAAGTAACTTTGAGGTGATGCAAATAACAATAAGTATGAGAGCGCATGTTTAGCGCCATCTTTGTGTTTGACTAAATTTAGTTTTCACTGTTGCTATTTTTATGTGACCGTAAAGCTATGTACTTTTGATATTTGTACGTACATGTGAGTTTCGGTAGGGTAGTGCATGCTCATACTTGACTTATAAATAAACTTTGCTTAGCCACCAAATTTAGGGTGGCCCTTAGCCTTAACCCTAAATGATTCTAAAGGATTAAAGCAAACATTTACAAATTGAATTTATATCCCTATTTACTAAGACAAAAGAACTTTGTGTCAATTCACAAACTAAAGGAGGCGAGTAAGCTAAATCAGTAGCACGTCTAGTTGAGCTTCTCACCTATTTGTATTTGTATTTGTTTATTTTATCTCCCCGCGCGCCCCAACTGGGCTGGCAAACCAACAAATCGAGCGATGTATACTTCTAATCTTTCCTACGACATACATCGCATGATTTATCTTAAAATTCTTATTCTTTTGACTTTACATTATTCAAATTAACAAAATGTATTGTTTTATAATTATTCAAAATTACCTTTTTTGCTGTTTCATTGGATCAAGTTGCTTTCGATTTAGTTTGCCTGGCCCTGTGTCATGCTCTTGAGTCTGGTCTTGATTGATTGATCACTCGATTTGCTGCGGCTGCGAAGCATTGAGGCGCTCGATGGTCGGGAGCCACGCGGCTGGTGGCGGCTGTGCAGTCGTTCAGACCACTGCTCAAAGCATTGCTGGCAGCTACTGCACTGGCACTACAACGTAACTCAACGTTCATGTCTACCGTAGTCAAGGGCAAGGCACAATTCAATCCTTCTCGAATGTTGACTTGCGCTGCCCGTCCAAATCCGTCCATTTCTGGAAAAACTTTCAATAGCGAGTCCGGTCATGTCATTCTGTTAGAACCGCGATATATTGGTCTTCTCAAAACAAAGTTTGGGGCGGAAATATGCACGTAAAAACATATATTTTCACTCGCATACTCGTATACTAAAAGGCGGATTGTCTTCCTTGCTGAACGACGGCCATGATGAAATTTCGTTATTCCGAAGGTTCGTTATTCCGAAGGTTCGTTATTCCGAACACGCAAATTTCCTATACCTGAGTGTTTGTTAATCCGAAAATGAAATAGGGTTCGTTAATCCGAACATTTGTTGAATTATTCCGACGGTTCGTTATTCCGAAGGTTCGTTATTCCGAAGGTTCGCTTATTCCTAAAATGAAATCGGGTTCGTTATTCCGAAGGTTCGTTAGTCCGAAAATAAAAACGGGTTTGTTATTCCGAAAGTTCGTTATTCCGAAGGTTCTTTAATCCGAAGGTTCGTTATTCCGAAGGTTCTTTATTCCGAAGGTTCGTTATTCCGAAGGTTCGCTATTCCTAAAATAAAATCGGGTTCGTTATTCCGAAGGTTCGTTATTCCGAAGGTCCGCTATTCCTAAAATTAAATCGGGTTCGTTATTCCGAAGGTTCGTTAGTCCTAAAATTAAATAGGGTTCGTTATTCCGAAGGTTCGTTAGTCCGAAAATGAATTAGGGTTCGTTAATCCGAAAATGAAATGAAAGGGATTGCCGTCGAGTTGTGTATGTGTGAGTGTGTGTGCGTGTGTGTGTGTGTGTGTGTGTGTGTGTGTGTGTGTATCACGTGTGTGTGTCACCCTGAACATGATTACAGTATTCAAAGTGAAGCTATGGGTGAAGATAAGCAGGGGATTGGGGCGTGGTGGGTTTGTATAAAATCCCCACCCCACTAAACATACACACACACCCACACACCATAGGCGCCGGAAGTGAGGGTGGGTGGGGAGGGGGGGGGGGGCGGTGGCCCGCCCCCTGTGCAATATTTGGCACGTACGTGTCAAGCTCTACATTTTTCCAAATACATTAATAACTGACACAGTATACAAAATACATGAAGGAATCATGAACATTACAAAGGGAACAATCCACCCCCCCCCCCTTCAGTGGCGGATCTACGGGAGGGGGGGGGGGGCTGGTTAACCCCCCCCCCCCCCCCCCCCTTGGGCTGCCAAGTGAAAATGTGATGTGGAAAACATCACTTGCGGGAGGGTCAAAATAGCAAAACAAAATCGCCGCTTCCCACATCGTCATTGGGTCAACCCCCCTTTAGCAATAAAGACATCACTTACGGGGGTTCAAAATAGCAAATAAAAATCGCCGATTCGCTGCTCTCCGCATCGTCATTACGTAACCCCCCCCCCCCTTAGCAAAAAGCTAGTTCCGCCCCTGCCCATAGTTGCTATTTATGATGAAATACATACAATTCAGACAAATAAAATGTTAGAATTAAGATATTTTAGACTGATATCAAGCAGCAAAATCTAACTTTATGACATAATTATAATTATATAATATCAAATTGATTTTGGTTTTATTTCATGTTTTTTTACATGAGAAAGATATAAATATATCTCAAATATCTCATTCTTATTGCACTGTTTTACAAAGAAAAAGAAAATCATTTTGGAGGAAATTCATTTCAGTTTATAACAACATGTTACAAATGATTCTTATACAATTTTTAGGTGTATACAGCCTCATTAAACAGTTGCGACGTCTTGGGATGTATATGATGTTAGTGTAAAAAGAATGATTTAGAAAAGAAAAAAATAAATGTGTGCAACCAGACACAGCAACGCAACGTTGAAATAAGAAAAGAAAACATTCCAGTTCTGCTTTGTAAAGCCTGAAGGAACAACAACAATTGCCTGATCCGAACTGATATGGCCTATGAAATAGCATTTCTTTCGTTTGTCTATCTAGATTGTTGTCGATGGTTGAAGTTTGTAACATTTTGAAAATATTGCATTGATTAGTTTTGTTTAACACAAATCAAAATAGAAAATCATGTGTAGTCAAGGGGTTAATTTTGATTCGAACATGAGGAAAAAGTTAGGTGAGTGAAACAAACCAATTTACCTGAGTTTGAAGTAACTTTGAGGTGATGCAAATAACAATAAGTATGAGAGTGCATGTTTAGCGCCATCTTTGGGTTTGACTAAATTTAGTTTTCACTGTTGCTATTTTTATGTGACCGTAAAGCTATGTACTTTTGATATTTGTACGTACATGTAAGTTTCGGTAGGGTAGCGCATGCTCATACTTGACTTATAAATACACTTTGCTTAGCCACCAAATTTGTGGTGGCCCCTACCCTTAACCCTAAATGATTCTAAAGGATTAAAGCAAACATTTACAAATTGAATTTATATCCCCATTTACTAAGACAAAAGAACTTTGTGTCAATTCACAAACTAAATGAGGCGAGTCAGCTAAATCAGTAGCACGTCTTTTTAAACTTCTTCTCTCCTATTTGTATTTGTATTTGTTTATTTTATCTCGCCGCGCGCCCCAACTGGGCTGGCAAACCAACAAATCGAGCGATGTATAATACTAATCTTTCCTCCGACATACACGCTATTTAAGATGAAATACATACAATTCAGACAAATAAAATGTTAGAATTAAGATATTTTGGACTGATATCAAGCAGCAAAATCTAACTTTATGACATAATTATAATTATATAATATCAAATTGATTTTGGTTTTATTTCATGTGTTTTTTTACATGAGAAAGATATAAATATATCTCAAATATCTCATTCTTATTGCACTGTTTTACAAAGAAAAATGAAATCCTTTTTGAGGAAATTCATTTCAGTTTATAACAACATGTTACAAATGATTCTTATACAAGTTGTAGGTGTATACAGGAAATTCATTTCAGTTCATAACAACATGTTACAAAATATGATTCTATTTGACTAGAATTGTAAAGCCACTCTTTGCCCCCCTCCCCTTCTCCCTACCCCCCCCCCCCCCTCCACCATGTAGCCACGGCAATTAGAGTAAGATTGATCCCTTTCCCAAGTCCACACTGCTCAAAATCATTTTTTAAAGGCAACATTGCTTAAAATAAATCAAATTCTTTTCTACGTCGTATTTATTTAATTTTCGTATTAACAAACCCTTTTTCATTTTAGGACTTACGAACCTTATTTCGACTTATTTTCGGATCAACGAACCTTTGGAATAACGAACCTTCGGAATAACGAACCCGATTTTATTTTCGGATCAACGAACCTTCGGAATAACGAACCTTCGGAATAACGAATCTTCGGAATAACGAACCTTCGGAATAACGAACCCGATTTTATTTTCGGATAAACGAACCTTCGGAATAACGAACCCGATTTCATTTTAGGAATAGCGAACCTTCGGAATTTACAAACACTCAATCACTTCTGAAACTTTGCTAAATGAAACTTTTGACCTAAAAAAAACCCCAAATGGAAAAAACCTGAAAAAGTCATTATTTTCTCAGATACACCCTTTTACCAAAATAGGGCCGCGCTTATGAGAACAATGGGATCCATGGTGACGTATGCATATGAACTTGTTTTATTGACCTCGATCCGGTGACGACGCGTATGAACTACTCTGTGATTGGTTTACTATAGTTCCCAAGTAGCCCATAATGCAACCAGTGGTAGTACCTTCCGGTGACCAAAAATCGCGTCACTCTGGCAGCGTGACACCCCCTGGTATGCTCAAAATAAACAATGACATTAAGCGTATTAGATGCGCCATGGTTCTGGAGGCTTATACTGGCTTCACCAATGTCGATTGATTTTTTGGTCAAAATTTACAAGCGATTTTATGAAATATTGAAGAGATTTTCACTTATTTGTCGTAAGATGAACGCAATCCGCGATATTGATGAGGGATATAAAACAACTAACTAATGTGCTTGATTGTAATAGCCAATCTCTGACCTCGGTAATAGATTTGACTATCACAAGAAGTCCATTCGTTAGTTGTATATTACCCATGGTCATCAGGTATATTTCGAAACCACACAATGACATTGCGTACTTTACGTAT
Source organism: Echinarachnius parma (assembly GCA_037951105.1). Lineage (NCBI taxonomy): Eukaryota > Metazoa > Echinodermata > Echinoidea > Clypeasteroida > Echinarachniidae > Echinarachnius > Echinarachnius parma. The sequence goes on along the minus strand of JBAMJV010002355.1, from coordinate 38,838 downwards.
ATTGTCTAGTCGAGCTGCCACTGATTATTGTGCAAATAACTAGAATAGCAGCACCAACGTTGATACAGGCTTTGCTTCGCCTCTGATATCCACTGTCCGTGTTATTTCATTACGCTGTACATGTGTCGAAATAATTTGGTATAAGTTGAACACGAAATAACATCCTTTTGAATAATGGACTTGATGTGTTCGCGATCAGATCTTGCTTGTTTGTTTGGCATTTTGTGTGTATTTGCGTAGCTATAATATGCCACTTCGTTTTGTATTGTGATACTAAACGCAACAATCATGGGCGATGCCACACAACTCTGAAACTGAGGCTTAGAACAAGTACGTTGGAAAACATGGCAGCCTCCATTGGTGCAGTAATACCAATTGATAGTGGTTTCAACTTCATTGATTATTTACATTATCATGATTATTAGTGATAACCAAGAGGAATTATCCGACTAGAAGTGACAGCAATGTTGCACGTATCGGTATAATCATAAGCGAACATTACAGCGTGTCGGTTCCTAGCTTACTCGCACATAGATATAGCTCGCTTATAAATGTTTCAAAGCGTTTGATGATTCTCCAATCTGAATCAGCTATCATCATGGCGTACAGGGCAAACAGAAATATTGCGGTCGTCGCTGTCGTAGTCATCCTGGTCACCAGTATTATACGGGGACTGAATATAGAATATAGTCTGACGGGAATCATTAATTTGTACAAGTAAGTGAACGCATGCATATTCGGTATCCGTATTTTAGTATATCCCCTAATGTCAAACAAACAAAAAATGTTGTGATATTTTTGTATATAATATTGGCAACATTTAAATACATTAATGATAATTTTAAAAAGAAGAGTGTGTGCGCCCTTGGGTGGCCCCTCAACTTAGCTCCTGAAATTTGTGTGATTTTTGCTTGATATTGCTTGAAGTTAAATATTTGATTGATACAGTCTGATTTGTTATCAAACACTGATTCTACTGGACATTTTTCTAAATCGCATAAAGTGACAATTTTCCTTCAAGAAGTGAATAATATATTGGAAAGATAACTACATATTATAGTAACACTACAGCAACGGATCGTTGTTCGATATTACGATCAGTGGACATCAACCCAAACCCCGGGCCAACATGTCTGGATGTTCCTACAGTGTCTCATCCTCGATGTTCCAGTGTTATGCTGTCATATGATACCAACACTCTTCAAAAACTACAACAAGCCAGTTTCCTCTCAAATTGATTCTTGCAATGGCCTTTTGTTTGGTGTCTCTCAAAGAGACCTTTCTAAGTTACAAGTAGTGCAAAACAGTGCTTCCCAAACAATTGAGAGATATTACAAACACAGATTGTTTTTTGAAGTCATTAAAGACCCATTTTTTTGTTTAAATAGGCTGCACCGTAATAATATTTATCTTTTCTTTACTTGTATAATTTTGGTGTGTATGTTGTTTTTGTAGGTTGTAATATATCTTGTTTATTTAATTTAGTATGTAAAGCGCATAGAGAGTAATCTTACTATTATGCGCTATATAAATGTATATTATTATTATTATTATTATAAGAAAAAGTGTTGTTGCTATTTGTTGGGGGGTCCCAATGTGCGTTATGGCGATTATAAAGATAATTAGCTAATTTGTATATTTCTGAAAAAAAGGTCAGAGGTCATTTTCCATCTAGGAATCTCCAGTAGTAGTGTATTACGCGAGCTATAACTTGGGGCTTGACCATGCATTTATATTATAAAGCATTTATTTTACAAAACTATAATGTCTAGACTTCCAATTATTGGAATTAGCAACTAATGTTTTAATCACAATGTATCTTGCTGCTTAACGTAAACAATTATAGTTTCATGAAATAATTGCTGTTATGTGGCATATTGAGTATTTTTCCTTTAAAATGCCAAATGTGGCAATCTTAAATCTATGTGGGTTGCCGAGGTGTGATATGTCGAATTATGTATTATAAAACGGCTCTGGTAAATTCAGTAACGTGATTGGTTAAATCCTGTCATGTGACTATTAATTAATTTTCAACAAACAAACAAGAAACCGCGTAACACATGTGTGTTGTCCCTTTTTGTAGCGCGGTATTTGCACGGCTGTGACGTCACAATGCTTGTTTACATTGTTTATATCGTTTATAGCGAAAGTGATGGAAAAAAGATGGAAAATGCTTCGTTTTGTAAATTATCTGTTTCGTAGTTAATACATGTTGGCAGTTTAGTAAATTATATGGTATGTGGTTTGATATCAGTAAGTTTGGGAATGGAAATGTATACAGTCCTTTTATAATTCTCACTTTTACGGATAATTTTTCGGCATCGAACTGAATGGTGAATTTGACTGACAGAGCATTTGCTGTGTCGGTGAGTCGAGTGCAGGGTAAGTGATGATAAATTTTGTAAATTCCTTATAAATTCACACTTTAGAGGGTAGATAAACTGGGTTAATAATTGTGGCAAATCTGTTTCAAATAATCCAGCAAAATAAACAATTCCGTGGTTGAGTTCGTTTTATAAAACAAATAATACTACGGTCTTATTATCGTGCGTCATGTAAATGCATCGTACTCTCGGTTATGTTAGATGTGCACATGCGCACTCGGCTTACGCCTCGTGCATAACGCAAAGCTAACATAACCTCGAGTGCGATGCATTTACACAACGCCCTCTAGACCGTTTATTATTTGTATATCGTAAATGCATTTGTTGCTTACTAAAACCTTGGAAAAGTAGTATTTCTCGTCTATTTTACTTTCTAGGTTCACAATATACGCACATTATTCTGATTTCTGTGAATATGCAAACTAGGTAAATAATCTAATTATGCGAATCATATGCATTGCCAGAGGTTGTGAAGGTGGCAACCAAGCTTAAATATCTTTAATGCACATTCGGATTAAGCTACTGTACATCAAAAGTATTCATAGGTATCCCTTAGCTACGCCATCTTGGAAAATGGCCGTCATGTTTGATTTTTACCATCATTAATCCATTTGTATGAAAATAGTTTTCAGCTCATTAAAAAACCTTTTAATCAGTACAAATTATTAGAATTAACCAACTCAGTCAGTTTTTGAAAATTTAGAAAAATGCGTTTTGGCAACCGTCTTGAAAAATGGCCGTCATGTTGGAGTTTCGACATTATATATGTCTGTATGTATCCTAATCGTTTGCATCATATCAGGTCACATATAAATCGACATCAAGATAATAAAAATCGGCAAACTCAGTCAAATTTTTACAAACAAATTAGCATTGGTGGTCATCTTGGAAAGTGACAGCCATCTTTGATTTTCGCCATTATACTGAACAGTTTGTATTACAATCGTTTTAAATATATCAATTAACATTACAATCGACACCAAGAATATTACAATCAGCCAACTCAGTCAATTTGTATATGAAAAGGAGCTTTTGGCGACCATCTTGAATAAATGGCTGCCATCTTGGATTTTTGCCATCAAATGGGTCCGTATATATCACCATCGTTGTTAGCATATCATGAAACATATAAATCAATACCAAGATTATCAAAACCGGCCAACTCAGTCAATTTTTATATCAAAAAGTAGCTTTTTGGGGACATCTGGGAAAAATGGCGGCCATCTTAGATTTTGGCCATAATATGGGTCCGTATGTATCACAGTCGTTTTCAGCATATTAATACACATAAACAACGACACCAGGATGATTACAATCGGCCAACTCAGTCAATTCTTCTATCAAAAAATAGCTTTTTGGCGGCCATCTTGGGAAATGGCTGCCATGTTGGAATTGCGCTTTCTAAGTGTTTTTTCCTGAAAAGTGTCCCTAAGGTAGCCTACATACCAAGTCTCTTGCTTGTATCAAACTTTGAACGATTATTACACTAATCTGCTCTACTATAAGGGTAACAAATTATGATAGCATTACTAAACCGCTCGAAAAATTATACTTACGCTTACAATTTTTAATTTCGCGTGTAACTTTATTTCTAAAAAAAGGTATACACATCTTTTCGTCACAAAGTTGAGTTGTTACCCTATTTTCTATACACCATATTCTTTTTTTACGCATTTTCTTCAATGTATTATTGAACCAGGTTTGTGTGTTTGTTTAATTATAACCTCTTCAAATGGAAAACACTCATCATATAAACCAATTAATTTTGTAATGAATGAGTATGTAAGTACATCCCACCCAATGAACTGTAATTTAAAGATTCTCAATATTTACATCATTAAATTTACGCTTATAAATAACATTCGGAAAAACATCCACATCAAACTAAAACATGAAAACAAAATAGATATATCGTCACTTACATCAGTAAGAAGGAAACCTGCATCCAAAGTGTTTTCAAGTCTATTATACAAATATTTATACGAGTAACTAACTGGTTTGTTATCCTCGTTCGTTTTAAAATCAAAGGAATACAACGAATATGTTTTCAAAAGATCAGCACAATTATCGACATTATTACAAACAGTTGTTTTTAATAAATGTACATTATAATATCCAATCAAGTTACATTCCTTTCCTATTATTTTGTTATACAATGGTTGTTCTAAAGCATTTAAAAAACAATGTTAGATTGGGATGTTGGCCTGTATATAATGGCAATAATTGATCTAGAAAAAAAATGATACAGTTCAATAATTACAACCTCAATAAGATTATTCCAAATATCAAGATTTGGACGTCATCGAAATTCAACTTATCACTCAAAAAAAAAATACTCCTCGCCCATGTTTCTCACGTCTACCCTGACCAACAAAATTGTAGGCCTGCATAAGTACGTGTTTCTCGTCATTTAACTATTATAGAAAAGGGACTTGTATCTTCAGACAAGGTACAATCTGGGTGATCTATTCGAATGAATGACTGAAAAGTCAAAGTCTACACTAAATACTAACTTACAATATGGTTAAAAAAAATATAAAGTTCACATTATGATATATCCAGGGACATTAACATCATCTTAGAGTACTGCCATCCTAATGATCCCAGCATGATGCACTCTAAATTTTGAATAGTTGATATTGCCCCTTCGGTACTCTTATTTATGTTTATTATAATTTAAACATTATTACAATTAGTATGTTGAATGGAATTTGTGTTATTATAATAATCGCAAAATCACCATTTAATATCAAGTATTGTTTCTTTATTAACTGACTATAAATATTTATTTATTATAATTTGCCTAAAGTCTCAGATTTTATTACACCTATCTATTATATTCATGCAAACTACTGCAGGGCAATTCCACGCCAAATGAGCCAAAAGTGGAAAAATCAAATGAGGATTATTTCTGATCTTGTTTATTTTTTCTGGATTATTTTGTCATAAATTATGATCACATAATAATATCTTTCAGTTTACATGATTAAAAAAAATATTGGGCGTCTCCTGATAGGAGAAACAGACACCATACATGAACCCATACACATGGGACTACACAGTGCCTATTTCTAGATTTTCTTCATTTTTTGCATTCCTTTCTATTATTTTTCTGTTTTAAGGTACCAAATTGGATGATTGGATATCACAATATGTGTTCACATTAAAAATTCATTTTTTGAGAGCCCTAAGGTATATTTTTAATGAATCAAAAACTCTGTCCTTCCTTTACTGTCCTTCCGTTAACGAACAGTGAAGCAATTAACTTCTTGTAATTAATATACCAATAGACATATTTTTTCAAATAAATGTTGTAATACTCTTTGAACATTAGGGAATGGACTATGAGCCAATATAACATGATAGCATTTGAAACTTCACAGAGATTGGATCATAACTAAAGAACTTGAAAATCCATGTCCATTTTGCCGTCCTTCCGTTACCGGCCACATTATTGTCCATATCTAATAAACGTAATGTAAAAAAAAAAAAAAAAAAAATGAAATCAAAGGTGTCTCACCAAGAGTCTCAGAAATGTTATTTACAATGATGAATCATAAGCAGGATCCTGGAATTATTTGGTTAAATTTCAAAAATTGCGTCTGAATGTACTTCCGTTACCGTGGAATTGCCCTGCATACACTTTAAACCAATCACAATTTATATGACTTCTTTACTCATGTAATGGTGTGTATTTTCGGTCTGTTTTTTCCCCGCCCCCTCTTTCGTGCTCCCCCATTCTCCTTAATATGTCCATCACTTTACGCCCCGATATCTGGCTACAGGCCATTATTCAACTTTTTCGCAATACTCTCTTCCAAATCATTCACTCCTTTTTCTGGTGTATATACGATTCTTTACACTAACTTAACTAATGGGAATCTACCATAGCTCTCTGATGATCCCCACATCATGTCGTTCTTTCGACCAACAGGGAGGCTTAATCCAAGTCTCACTGATTCCATGGACGTTTTTCGCGCCATGGACTATTGTTGTTGTTGTTCTCGTGTAATGTTTAGTGTTTTGTATTCATGTTCTTGTATGTCTGTAAGCTCCTGTAATTGTATCCTTTCTCGTACTGTATACCATTCCTCACTGGGTCCCGTATTCTCGCCTTGCAGGTTCATTAGCCGGTTTTTTCCGGATCGGGGCCTCGGCCGCGACGTGTTTATATGCAAACTTTGATTTTCTTTAATTATGCTAATGGCTCAAGATGATACTTTTGCTTTTGATTTGTTGAATGTAGATGACTTGCTTGATACTGATTCTAATAGATACATTGCAGAAGAAATTGATACTTTGATAAATGATGCTGATTTTAATAATGGTAATATGTTACAATATCCCTCCTCTAAATATACTCCGCAAAAAAAGAAACTGGACACTTGTATAAGTTGAAATATTTCATATTAATGTACGATAAAGTGTACATGATCATATATCAAATTAAAGGGAATTTAGTCCTCTACATGCAGGGTATAATTTAAAGGTGTAATCGTTCATGCATGAAATGCCATGGTCAATTAACACTAGCAAGGTCTGTTTTCAAAAATAGCAAAACAATGGAGGACCACACCATTCGACTGAAATGATAGTAAGCGTTTCACTTAAAACGAGATGAGCGGGGCAAGTAAATTATGACATTATTCAATTTTATTGTTATGAACAAACTCTGGAAATACAACATTGTCAATAAAACAGGGCCAGGTTATAAGAGCATTATCATACTGGTCTGTATTACAGGCATGAAGCTTGTCTATTTCATGTGTCCCCTGCAATTTTAACCATAATTACCTAGATAAATGTCATGTTAAAGACTGCCCAAATGTTTGACCAAGGGTGACTTCAGGTTTTAAAGATCTTTGGACTACGGTATAATTCTTGAGAAGAATTTATACCATTTTCATGCTGAAATAAGGGCACAAACTGTGGTTTTGACGAATAAAGCTTTGCCATGGAATTCCCCATTTTGTTACTTTTGGATGAACATAACACCTATAACGTTCACAATTTGTCTTCATTTATACTCTTTATTGAGATGAAGATAGAAAAGGTCACATTTTGTAATTAAAAATTATGCCATCTCATGAATATAGCGTTTTAGATTATGCTTATCAACATTTATATGGTTGAGTGGATGTTCCATTTTTGCTATTTTTGAAAACAGACCTTGGTGTGGTTAATTGACCGTGACAAGTCATGCATGAATGATTTCATCTGGATTTTATGCGAATATTGAAGAGGGTAATTTTATCTTTAATTTGATATACGATATCATATATTTTATCGTTAATGAATGCGAAATATTTGGTCTCATGAAAGTGTTCAGTTTCTTTTTTTGCGGAGTATATATAACTGAAAATCAACTTAAATCTTTAGATAATATGGAACAAACAATCTCCCTTTTCCATTTAAACATTAGGAGTATGAATAGGAACTTTGATAATCTTCGTCTACTTTTTGAGGGCTCAATACAGAACTATTTTTCTATTATCGGGTTAACTGAAACATGGCTACCCCAAGGCTCACACACAAGATACGCACTTTCAGGTTATGATTTTCTAGATAATAGTAGAGCAAATAAAATAGGTGGCGGTGTTGGTTTATATATAAAACAATCTTTAGATTATTCTGTTCAAAATTAATTAAATTGTATGAATGATTTTGTTGAATCATTATTTGTAGATTATAAACTAACAAATGCTAAGAACACATTGATTGGGGACATTGATGTCGCCTGACTGGCTGACAGTGTATTTTTGTTGCTCTCCAATCTTGTATCAATGTTATAATTTGTTTAAGTGTTAATAGTTAAATTTGTATATTGTATGTTTGTATATGTTGCAAGGAGGTCTTGGAACAACTTTGGTACATACGAGATCAAGATTGAGGAAATATTTTTTGATTTAAACTTCAAATTGCTCTCTGCCTTGAAGGCTGCAAGAAGCCATATTCACTTGTACATGTAGTGCTATATGCATACTGTGTGTTATATTCTACCTTGGTTCAACAATCAAAATTCGCTCATCCTTGACTGGGGAGTCTTCATTCTTTTGTTGAACTGAATGTTGCACTGGATGTACAATGGATCTACTGAAGCTCAGCTTTATTGTCCTGCTGGTCTTGACAATAGACCAAGACTCTGCTGTTGATCTCTCTTCTTCACCACCATGTGTATATACACACCATTAGTATATACCACAGGTTTATGGACTTTAAAAGTGAGCAAGTACTTTAAAGTACGGATTCCATACCAATCAAACTCAACCGCAACATTTCAGTTAAAGTTACTTGTGTGCGGAGATGTCAGCTCAAACCCTGGGCCATCTGATTATGACCACCGCAACAAAGACCAACATGTACTCAGAAATGATTCTTCACAAAGTGATCATGGGGATCACATGGTGTATGACAGGTCATTTCTCCTCCGATGTAACCCGGCTTGGAGCAATCTGTCCATCGACATCATTGATCAGGACTTGGATAAGCTGCTACAGAGAGAGAGAAAGGGAAATAGAGGAAGGGTAGCTGCATCTGTATGGCGAACCATAACTGATCTCAACATCAAGCAAACACAGCGAGGCAAGAGAGGAGGAAAGAGAAAGTCAATGAAAATAGATGTAACAACGCATCTTCATAGAGAAAGGGGGCATACCCTTCCCAGAATGGAGCCAATGTGCAAAATCTACGAGAGCTTATGCCTGCACATACTTCTGAACCAGTTTTAAAGTTAACGCTGCATCTATGGAATGCTAGATCTATACGCAATAAAACACTTGAAGTCTGTGACTACAACATAGAACATGACGTCGATATAATGATCATAACAGAAACCTGGTTGGCCAAGGATGATCCTGCAGTTGTGGAGGAACTTAAACCTCCTGGATACGCCTTCATGAACATCGCACGTGACAACGACACTCATGGTGGGATTGGAGTTTTGCATAAAGCGCACTCTCTTAATGTATTGGAGTGGAAATCCACTCTTTTGTCCACTCGTTAGGGAGCCATATTAGTGACCACTTCGTTTAGAGTGGAATCCACTCCTAACCTAGAGTGGACCCTTTTAAAACTCCAATCTGGAGTGGATATTTTCACTCTTTTCAGGGGTGGATTTCCACTCCCCCTTCCACTCCTTAAGGAGCCATATTAGTGACCACTTCGTTTAGGAGTTAATCTTTTTTTAACTCCAATTCTGGAGTGGAAATTGTTACTCTTTTCAGGGGTGGATTCCACTCCCCCTTCCACTCATTAAGGAGCCATATTAGTGACCACTTCGTTTAGAGTGGAATCCACCTCTAATCTAGAGTCAATCTATCTAGAGAGGCAATGTTCATCCAAATGCACATACACACATACCTGCACTATTCATATACTCAAATCTTTACACTGCACAGATTCTAAAAAATGGATTTTGTAATAAATAATGGAAATACATTATTGTGTCCCCCAGAACGATGCTTTGTGCACTCATGAAATGTGACAGTTCACATTTCACTGCAAATGAGCCCACAAACTTCATATAATTTAAAGAAAATAACAATAATTTTCACAAACATTTTAGTGCAAGAAAAAGGTAAGTGATTTTCGTGCACAGCGTTTTATCTTGATAACATGCCAAAAGAACATCATGACGAAAGGGGGGAATTTTGTTGTCCTGACTTGTTCTTGATGGAAACAAAGGGTGAACAGCTGTCCACTGGGCTCACATCGTTCTGGCGGTTACACAAACAAATATTATGATACAGTGGCACCTCACTATGTTACATGAAAGTACAATAAATGTAGAAGGGCTGGGATTAGCAAAATGGCCTCGTTGAAAGAGGGTATATTTATATCAGAGCTCTTATAAAGAGCTTCCAGTATATTCATATTTCAATTCAAATTGTACATTTAACATTTTCACTGACATATTGGACATTATAATTACATAATTTCCAAGACATGTTGTCTTTTCCTGGTTCAGTTGTTTTAATTTATATTTAACAGAAATTAAATCCATTTTGAAATAAAATATTTTTACATTGCACTGAATAACAAACACACATTAAATTAATTTTCAATTACACAATTAGTCAAAACTTATGGATGTCTGAAGGTTGCCCTTTGTTAATAGCTGACTTTTGAAAGAAAACAGACCTGTATCCCAGCAGCGTTTATGTTTGTTTTGTATTGTTTTACAGTTCAATCATTATTTAATTATACAGCCGCTTTGACAGAGTGGCATACTTATATCTGTTTGTGTTGTATATGAACAAAGTACAGGTGTAATTCTAAAGATCACCATACATTTAAAGGACTAATTAAGTTTGGTTTAGAGTGTGCTTTGATTAATATGTGAGATAATGAACATCTAAGTGTAACAGCTAGTTAAAGAGCACACAATGTTAGAGACAGAAGTGACTTTATTTCATAATTATCTATTCAGAAACAGGTCTAAAAATCATAAATCCATCCAATAGGAATACATGTTGGAGACCAACCTTTAAGGCAATCATTTAAAAGGATAATATACAGTTTTGGACAAGCACAATGTTAGTAACTATAACTTTTAAATTACCTTTGAAATAACTCCAATAATAACTAAATACAACAAAATATACATACAGTCGTTCATAAATCAGTGTGCCCAAACTTAAACATCATGTTTTAGCCTAGGCAATGTTTTTCCCACTCTTAATAATTATAGCCATTAATTTGTATTTATATTGGAAGTTAATTTGATTTTAAAAAAATGTTGTTCATGCATAATATGTACCTAACAAATGATCTCACCACCTTGCAAAATCACAACAAGGTAAGGAACAGTGGGCAGATAATTTATCTATAGATTCAGGACATTTTAATATCGTAATTAAACCATTAACTACGGTAACCGGGTGGGATGTGTACAAAGTCTAAGGAGATTTCAGAATCTGGTAGTGAACGGGTAATAAACCTTCAAATAGGGACATTTTCATGTTTACTGGATTTAATCCGGCCCCTCACATCTGTATCAAAATTGGATTGATTCTGGCTTTGGGGACAGCAATGTCAAAATGTATAGTGACGACCTAACGGCAAAAAGAAAAGTTGCCACTGTAGATGGTTGGTGACCACTACAGGCAGGTTCTTGTAACAAGTATGTATAATGTATGGATTCATGAGCAAGGAAGGTGACAAAACAACTTTCTTTTGAAAAGTCACTTCAAGTATATTTGAAAATTCAACCATGAATCAACATTCACATTCCATAGCACATTATCGCGTATCTTCCATGGTGTGGCCCGTGTCGCGAAGGCCATGATCGTTGGGTTAGCGACATGGTTAACTCTGCACGGAGTATGAGAGCTGGTGTTCGTTCACTGAAGTTGGCATTGTCGAGGTTACTGTCAAAGCTGCATTCACGGTTGCTTCGCTGGTCTTCGAGTCACTCTTCGTTGTTGAGTGCAGTTTGGTGTGTCATCGGCGCTTCGATCCCAACTGTCGTTCACCTGGGATGCGCGGTACATGTCGGTGGGTGATATTTCAACAATCAAATCTGCAATCCAATGAAAATATGAGAAAAACAAATAAGACTTACAAATCATGTGTACAATCTTTAAAAATGTATGGTGACTGTCAGATCAACACTTGAAAGATAACAAAAGAAAACAAATGCAGACCTCCAAAAGTGACAGTTTACCTAAATATGCTATCCTGAAAACAACTTCCTGAATTTACATTCTGTAAATTAGATTAAAGTCGGTCTCAATCCCGTTTTTTTTTTAATTACACCTCCCACCCCCCCCCCCCCCCGCCCCCCCCCCCCCCAAAAAAAAAAGCCCTGGAAAAATCCTGGTTACAGGCCTCATTCCTCATTATTAGGGTAGACTTGTAAAAAGGAATCAATTGCATTCCTTGGCCTCCAGAAGAGACTCTTAAATATAGACTTGCCTAATGAATAAGTTTGATTATAAACACACAAATCTCAATAAGAATAAATTAAACTTACAAGGCCCTGAACAATCCTTGGAGTTTTGTCTCCCATGCATAGAATCTTTTACAATTGCCACTGCCAAACTCAAAGCCTCCAGTCCATTTGTTGTCTTGTTGGATATCTGAAAATGAAAGGCACACATAATTTTGCATCAAAACGGGAGTCAAATACTTTTACTGCCAGGCCTAAACAATTTTGAGAGGAACATTTATCCTAGAAATACACATTTAAGAAATAAAATACAAATTGGATGTATTTAACAGTCAATATTTAACACATTTCTGATGCAAATTTTTGATTTGTACAAGTATCATGTCCATATAGACAATTTTTAATGAAAGTTTTCTATTTCAGTTTCCCATGTTATTAATGTAAATTACAGTTTGCCTTATAGAGGAAAGTTTGCATGAAATAAAATGATTAAAAGTTCAAGCTTCATTTTATTTCTTTCTTTCACATAAACATTTGAACATAGAATAATAGAACAAACAGCATTAGCAAAACATTTGAAGTGCAATATTCAGTCAATATACATCCAAAATAGGTTTTTCTGAACAAGTCATGAAAGAAAGAGGAGACCTTAAAGAAGCTGGGCTTGTAAGAGCAAGGTCCCTAGAAAATATAATACATCAATGTTTTAATTACATTGAAAAATGTTAAAGAAGTAAAACTACCTCATCAGACTATGAATAATTAAACATGGGAAAACGTGGGAAACTATTCACCAAATAGGGATAGCTTGAAATTTGAAAAGGAGAGGAGGAAAAAATATATACCAAAAAATGTAGAGGAAAAGAGCAACATGGAACAAGAAAAAAAACAGAGAAAAGCAGAGAATTAAAAGAAAAAGTTCTATGTAGGGGAGAGGGGATTGGGGGAAAAAACTATAGCGTGTTAAGAAAAAAAAGAGAAAACAAATGTGAACTACAAACATTTACAACATTTATTTACATTAATTAACAAACGAAACAAAACAATGCACGTTATCAATAACAAAAATAAATAATTACATAATATCACTTCTGGTGATATCATTTTTACATTAAATATTCTCAGCATAATCATGTTATTAGCAGTAATATAATCCATCTTTGAACCTTAATTGTTCCCAAATATCGAATTTAAAAAAGTGGAAAATGTAAGTAATGTGAAACTTGTTAAACATGCCACGAGCTAACTTGACCTGACCTACATTCAAATACAGCCTACACACACTGGACCGGTATTCCACACACAAAGACAGAATGTACAGTAGGCCTGCGCAGTGTATGTCGGGCTGTCGCTACCGCACATTCACATGCACACACACCAGACCACACATTGTCTATAGTATTGAAACAAACCACCCCGAACCGCCAATAGTTAGGGGTTAATTTGCAAGATAAGTCAGTTTTCACCCGAATATTTTGTTCGTCGATTATCTTTAGAACTTAGTTAGAGAATATTTCATTATACTAATTGCCTGAACATGTTGCGAGGTATGTTTCAATTATTGAATTGCATGACCAACACTTTTTGACGTGTCACACCGATTGCTAGTACATCACACACACTTTGACACACACACACACACACACACACATTATACATTGGTAGGCCTACTAGCGTACATAACTGGCGTATAAATGGAGGCCGAAGTTGAAAGATTTATTCGCATATCACAAACACTCACCTCCAATTAATTTGCGGAAGTCGGAATGTGATTTCGATCTCTGAAATCGTCGATCTTCGACGTCCGAAATGATGGCGAAAAGCGACCTCCCGCCGTGCAACAAATTCTGGACATCACAAATTAAATTTTTCTATCACGCCACTCAAAGATGATCACTGATTTGCTGCCTTAGTGACTGCGTCACGATTTTTGTTCATCCTACCACCACTCGCTCTCAGAGTTGAAACGGTATACCGTTACTAACTGTCGCGAACGCCCATTCAACTCGCGGCGGCGTGGATTTCCGCTCGTTTCAGAGTTGAAACACATATCACTCGACAGCTAGAGCGGAGATACCACTCTTTTGCATTAAGAGAGCATCTCAACCTGAAGCTGGAAACGAGGACTCTCTCATCGAAAACATTTTAATGTGCTCATGTGGTGAATGAGAGTGAACAGCTACACATTATTGCCATCTACAGACCACCACCATCACCGGCAAATGGCTTTACAACGAGAGCCTTTCTGGACGAGATAGATGAGTTTTTCGGAAGGTGCACCTTGTTGAACGGCCATGTCATCATTCTGGGGGACTTCAACATCCACGTCGATCAACCTCATCTTCCTGTTAGTCACCAGTTTCTGAATCTTGTCCATGAATCTGGTTTTCACCAACATGTTTCTGCTCCAACCCACAACCCACAATCATGGTCATACCCTAGACTTAGTAATATCCCGCATTGATGATGATATTCTGCATGATCATTACCCTATTTGCTTTAAACTCAACATCATAAAAGCACAACTTAAAAAGGTCACCATCAAATCAAGAAACTATCGTCAAATCAACCCTGAACTCTTTAATGGAGATCTTTGTACCACGTTGCAAGAAATTCCTTACAATGCCAATATTGACGAGCAAGTTGAATTCTTCGAGAATGCCGTCTCTAGCTTACTTGATCGTCACTGCCCGGTAACGGTTCGGACGCGTAAATGTGCATACAGCCTTCAAAACTCACTTAAGACTTTAGAAGATTGTATTCAAGAAATTAATGACTGGATGATTGTAAATAGATTAAAATTAAATGAACAAAAAACAGAAGTTCTTGTAATGTTATCTCCCAAACTAAGTCATTACCTTCCACAAGAGGTTAAAGTCTCTGTTTGTAGTACCCCAGTTGATGCTTCAACTACAGTCAGATCTTTAGGGGTCGTATTTGATTCATCTTTGTCTATGTCTGACCAAGTCACTGCACTATGTAAATCTGTCAACTTTCATTTATACAATATATCTAGGATACGAAAAATGTTAACGCAGGAAGCCTGTAGTCATGTTATGCGTTCTCTTGTTTTAAGTAGATTAGATTATGGAAATGCTCTTTTGATAAATACTCCTCGTGTTGAATTAGAGAGATTACAGCGCCTTCAAAACCGTGCTGCGCGCATTGTTTTGAGAGCCCGGAGACAGGACAGTGCAACTCCATTATTACATAGGTTACACTGGTTGCCAGTTCATAAGAGAGTCGTATATAAAATAGCACTGTTTGTTTATAAATGTACTCACAATTTTGACCCAGGTTATCTACATACATTATTAAGTGTTTATACACAGTCAAGCCAAATATAATCTTCGTTCAAGTGTAGACACATCAAAGTTAATGGTTCCAAGAACAAATTTAAAGGGTGGGGAGCGTAGTTTTCATTTTGCTGGCCCTACGGTATGGAATAGTCTGCCATTAGAATTAAGGTTGTCCCCCACAGTTGATATATTTAAAAGAAATTTAAAAACGTATTTATTTTTGTTGTAGATTGGAGAGGTTGTTCAGCGCATTGAACAGTTTTTAACTGAAAATGCGCTATATAAATGTTAATTATTATTATTATTATTATTATTATATATATATAGACCACCGAACTCTAATATAAATTAATTTATGATATATATGCAACATTTGATATACAGCCCCGCCCTGAGAAATAAGGACTGTTATTTTATGGGAGATTTTATTATCGATTTGTCTCTCCGTAATACAATAAATATTTCTAAAGAGTTGTTTTAATATAATGTTGACTGCCTCTTTTTTGACCCCTCATTTCAAAACCGACCCGGGTGACTCAAACTACATCGACCCTTACAGATAATATATTTAGTAATGTTATTCCTTTACCCAACTCAGGTATTATTTTATCGGACATATTCGACCATTATCCTATTTATATAACCTTTCCTATTGAAAATACAAACACTAGGAAAGTCAATTATGAAAAGATAAGGAAAATAACACCAGAAAAATTAGCCAGGTTGAAAGAAGCTCTCAATAAAGTAGATTGGGCGGAGGTGTATAATTTAGAAGACACAAATCGTTCTTACGAGGTCTTTATGACAATTTTAGTCTCTTATTTAGACCAATATATTCCCTTAACTAAATCAAATAGAGGTCAGTATAAAAAAGTACCCAGACTCCCATGGGTTACTTAAACGTTACTGCGATCCATAAATCGAAATACTAATTTGTATTACGCATACAAATCCAAACGAACAGAGGCATCGCATCTTAAATATACTATAAAAATACTTTGACTAAGATACTGCGTGTAGAAAAGAGAGAATAGTATATGAATCAATATAATTTATTCAAACATGATATGCGTAATACATAGAGAATTATAAATAATGTGATGAATAATTTGAAACAAAAACAAGGTGTTTCTAAAATCAATTATAATAATAGAGAAATAGGTGATCCTAGAATAATTGTTGATACGTTTAAATCATATTTTTCGCAGATTGGTCAGAATCTTGCACAAAATGATTATGTTTCGCTCCAATTGTTCGTAATGAATTGATTAATTTGGTAAAAAATATGCAAAATAAGAACAGTTTTGGACATGATGGTATTGATAATGTGTTATTAAAACATATAATAATGTTTATAGTGGATCATTTAGTAGATATTTTCGATTTGTCTTTGATAAATGGGATAGTTCGTGACAATATGAAAATATCGAAAATTATTCCGATACACAAAAAAGGGAAAAAATGGATGTCAATAATTATAGACCAATATCTTTGTTAACTTAATTTTATAAATTATTAGAAAAGATAATATATATATACTAGAACACTAGACTTTCTGAATATAAATAACATAATGTCAAACTTTCAATTTGGATTTAGACAGAAACATAATGCATCTCATGCTCTTTTAACATTCATTGATAAGGTTTATTAAGCTATTGATAATTATTCTCACACATTAGGCGTTTTGTTTTACTTCTCAAAAGCGTTTGATACTGTAGACCATGATATACTTTTATATAAATTACAACATTATGGCAACAGAGGGAAGACATAAGAATGGTTGAGAAGTTATGTTGTATACTCATGTACAATTTGTTTCTTTAAATGGCCAAAGATCTACAATGCAACCTGTTAAATGTGGTGTCCCACAAGGGAGTCTACTAGGTCATTATTATTTATTATTTATATTAATGATTTTTAAAATTCCTCCGATCAGCTTTCGTTTGTTTTATACGCAGATTACTCTAATGTATTTTTTGTTCTCACCCTAATGCTAATTCTTTGGCAAATATTATGAATGTGGAGTTTAAAAAAGTATATAATTGGATTACTGCAAATAAATTGTCACTTAATTTACACAAAAATAAATATATGTTATTTAGTAACACTCTTAAAGAATTAGCGGACACTATTTTATTTGATAATGTTTATATTGTACAAGTCAATACGATTGATTTCTTGGATTAACTGTAAACAGTAAGCTTTCATAGGCACCTCACATTGATAATATGTGTCGAAAAATTTCTCGAAATATTGGAGTATTGAATAAATTAAAATATTTTTTTCCCGAGCTCGACCTTGATTATGTTATATTTTACATTAATATTACCTTATTTGAATTATGGAATACTTGCATGGGGCAACACACACTCTACATACACGGAGAAAATGTTGCTTCTCCAAACGAAAGCGTCGCGTGTTATTTGTAACGTCCCGTATCGAGCTCACACAAATGAACTCTTTTTAAACAATAATATAAAGTTCAAGACCTTTATAATTATCAGCTACGACAGTTTATGTACAAATTAGATAATAACTCACTCCCTGAAACGTTTAAGAGTATGTTTATTAAAAATCAGACTATACATAGTTAATCAACTCGTAATTCTGAGGCATATCATTTACCAGTAATGAGAACACGCTTAGCTAAATTAAATATTACATTTAGTGGTCAAATTTTTTGGAATAGTCTTGATGATACAATAAAAGATTCCCCTAGCCTCAATCACTTTAAAAATAAACTAAAGAACTATCTATTATGTTCATATCAAGCGTCGGGAGTAGAATCATTCAGCAATCCCGTCCCAGATTAGAGCATATGTATTAATCAATACAGCGTGCGCCGATGCGACTTAGCGGATTATCTCATAAGGCGAGAGTACTGACCCCTTATTTTATGTTTCTGTTATCTTTTCCTCTTTCCTCTTTATTGTCTCAAAGCCCCTTCTCTTTCTATATCCCATATAATTTATTTCTCTTATTCTAAAGTATTCCTGGTAGTTTTTTAAATTTTGTATTATGATGTTTACATTTTTATTTTCCTGTCATAAGTAAGTTTTTGTAATATTTTCTTTTTTTGTTGTTGTTGTTTTCTCAAAGAAAGTTGTTGTAGTTTTGTAGTAATACATTTTTCGTACGCATTTTTTTTAATTTTTTTTTTTAGCTTAAAGGGTTGTTTAGTTTTGGTAAGGCTGAACTTCAGTAGCCAAAACCTGCACAGTAACATTATAAACTAATAGTTATAACTCCACCATACTCGAAAGGTATACAAAATTACAAACGACTAAGTAAAAAGCCTGTTATCATTCAAAAAGAGCCATTAAAACACAAGAGGGCGCTTTTTAAAAAGGCATTGGTTTCAACCATTTTTCATACAAAATTATGCATGTGATGTTTTATTGATATAATGATTAAATAGCGAGATCATCAACAACTATTTAAAAAACGCTTTTTAAATTTTTTGAAAAAGTGCAAGCATTTTTTTTATTTTTTTTTAAAAATCATCTAATTATTTGGGCCCCAAATAATTATAAGATCAGATATATTTATTGATATTTCAGCCGTTTCTGGGTCGATTTTGACCAAATAAAGTTTATTCTGGCATTAAAATTGCATGTTCCCTCAAATTCGACACTCAGTTTTTCATTACCTCACAAAAAAATTGTAATGTGCAGCGCCCTCTCTACCAAAACTAAACTACCCCTTTAAAGTACTGTAACAATTAATTTGAGAGCGATGCATTGTACAAGCATCGCTTTTTAGCAGCGCTCTCTATTTCCAACTACTAGTTTGATAAATTATGTTCTCTTATTTATATTTCAATTGTAAAATTACAATATTTTTGTTCTATATGACTGTAAAATGTATTATATGTTGGAACTGAAAAGTAAATAAATGAAATAAATGAAACATGGAGTGTACTATATCAGTTCATTTGAGATGACTTTGGTCACCTCTCTTCCGCCTATGGATGAAACCAAGGCGAGAATCTTGCCATCATGGGTCCAGGCCGACTGGTAGGTTTTCTTGTACAGGTTGTCTGCAAACAAACAAACAGGTTTTCTTGTACAAGTTTGCGTTGTACAGTGTCAGGTCTTCCTGTATCACGATTCCGGTGTTGTTGAGCTTTTTGCGGGACCTGACGATTTCGTTGCGTTTTCGATAGCTACAAAATTTCACGATCATGGGACGTGGGAGTTGACCAGTGGTAGTGCGCTTTTCAGTACGGTGAGATCGGTCGATGTCATCGCGTGTCAGTGGGATGTTGAGCTTCGTGTTGACGATGTCACAGATCAGCTGATATGTGTCTTCTCTCTCTGCCATTTGACTGATTGCCTTAAACACCTAGCGCTTGAAATATTTTGTCGTGGAGTTATATACCTCAAAATAATAAAAGCGACATAACGTCGTTTATATTGCTTTACGCTGCTTCGCACGTGCAAAGTCGTGCTTACGATAGCTGTCGGCGCATTGCGGTGAACGCCCCCGTGGCTGTGCGTGAACCGCGCACTGATTGTTATCGAACAACGGCGCAAGCGAATACTACATAACATAACTGACACTCGCACAACTGACTATGTAATTGTTTAATATCCTTTTTCGTAGCATACCATTTCCAAAAAGCTGTCTATACAATACTTGTTCAAGAGTCACTACAATATTTTTTTAATATAATGCGAAATTTGTTGAATACATTTACTGGCCGATACATAGTGCGATGAAGAGATGATTTCTACGCATTTGTTGTTAATTGTTAGTATCTAAATTACAGGGTTGTCCGACCTTAAATTGTATTTGGGTGTTAAATTAATTCTCATTCGTCTATTGGGAACTGTTCAGACGATTTGTGAAAGGCGAAACAGCCTTAAAGCCAACACAGAAAGCGTATAATGTAAGTTAATTAAGCATTGATGGAAATGTTCTTTTCGATCCATTAGTCAATTGTTGATATATTTAATGAATATTTCTGTAATATTGGCAAACATTTGCCACGTGTCCTTATATAGTCTCACAAAACATTTCGATCGAGTACTTGTATTGCCAGCGAATGTCCAATAATTACTTGATATTATTGTACATTATTGGACGAATAAAAAAAAAAGTCCAGACTGTGACTATGAAACAAATGAGTTGATTAAAAATGTAATTGTTGGTATTGTACAACATGTTGTATATATTTAAATATTTAAATAACCCATGATGATGACAATTGCAAGGGTTGTGCCAATTTTGTTTAAAAGTGGTGCCCTTATGTTGAATTATTATAATCCAATTTCTTTATTCTCTTCCTTTTGTATTCTTGAGAAACTAATGTATACTCGGACGATACAATTTGTGATACATTTTCAGTTTGTTTTTTTGGTGAAAAAAAAAATACTTATGCATTTTTACATTTGGTCGATAATATATCCAGTGCCTTAGACAATCGTATACTGTATGTATACGATTATAAGTAGGTGTCTTATTAGACATTTTTTTTATTTTTATTTTGTCATGTAATGTAAGCTGACCAATGATTGACATGATGTCAATGGCGTATTGGTGTAATCCTTGTCCTTATGAGGGTTGGGGTTTTCTGACATAGCAACCGCTTTTGACATTAAAAGTGTGTGAATTCCTTTATAATGTATTTGGAGATGTGATACTATTGTGAGCAATCGACCATCCTGAGCAAAGGTGCCTTGTTCATCTTATAAGTAATCTTTAACAGTAAAGTTGTGATTGACAGAAGAGGTCACAAGCAAAATTTCACTTTAGATAGTTTTCCAAGAGGTGGGGCTGTTCAAGATTAATTAAATGATTTGTTTTTGTTTTTATTCATGATTTGTTACATCATAGGCAGTTATTACTCTCGAAAAATGTATCTGGAGTTAATATACATCTATACCTATGTACAATCGCTCAGAACCAAAGGCTTCCTAAAATATGTCTCTAATACAAATGGATATAAAATGACATTTACATAATTAGGTTATACATATACATATGTATAACCTATTGATTTCGTTCGAATTTTTATTATTATTATTATTATTATTATTATTATTATTATTCTTCCGATTTTGTCCGTCGCATAGCTCAAGATCGCATTAATCAATTGTCATGAATCGTCACATGATGATAGATCATGATCTAACTTAGATCTGGAGAACTTTTTCAGTGACGTCACATCACTATGACGTCATCAGGACGCCATTTTGTCAAATTTTAATAATCATTAATCTCAGTCATGAAATATCAATTTCAATTCAAATTTCGCATCAATATTTATCAGGTCAATGTTCATCTTTTAAGCTCATGCGCATGCAATTACACTCGGAGACGCGCGCGTACGCGTCCGTCAATTAAAAAAAAATATTTTAAAATGCTCAAAACCCTAACCCGAGTAATTTACTATATGTTTCAGACAATTTTAAGCGTTTCAAAAATTTCCGCGCGTGCGCTTCGGCGCGCGCGTATTTGCGCGCGTAACGCAAATGAACGGGAAAAATTTCGTTTTTTCACATGTTTTGCAATCCTTACACATTCCTTAATGCACCCTACCAATTTGAGCCATTCTTGACTCATAATGACGGAGTACGCGCGCGTCAAAGTCAAAATTACGCGCGCACGCAAAATGGCAAAACATGGTAAAAACATCATTTTTTGTATTCGGCCATAACCTTTTTTTAAGTCCATAGACACCCAATTTTCTTTTAATATTCGGATAGAGTATGAGTTGTAGATACGAATTCATACCTCATTTATGCCAAGTAAATGTTATAAAGTCATCATATTGACGGTTAAAATTGAAAATGCGCATTTTTAACTTATTTTAATCGATTTTGAAATCAATCACAGCAGACTTCCGAACATATCTCGCTTATTCTCCATTGATATTCTCCCAGATTTCGATATGTTGTAGCTGAGGTTATGCTTTAAAAGTGCTGTGGTTTTAATTATCTAATAATATGAATTCAGGAACTATAATGTGTCTCTAAACAATTGTGATTAGTCTGCCACGCGTATTTGCGCGCGTAACGCAAATAAATAGGAATAATGCCGTTTTTTCACATGTTTTGCAATCCTTATACATCTCTCAACACACCCTATCAATTTGAGTCATTGTTGACTCATAATCACGGAGTACGCGCGCGTCAAAGTCAAAATTACGCGTGCACGCAAATTGGCAAAATATGGTAAAAACAACCCTTTTTTATTCGGCCATAACTTTTTTTAAAGTCCACAAACACCCAATTTTATTTTAATATTCGGATAGATTATGAGTTGTAGATACGAATTCATACCTCATTTATGCCGAGTAAATGTTATAAAGTCATCGAATTGACCGGTTAAAGTTGAAATCGCGCAAGAGTGTGAAAATTGGCTAAATCTGGTCAAACATGCCCTTCTCTTATCGGTCATAACTTCTTTGATACATGGATTAATTCAAATATTTTTTCATATTCTGAAAGAGTATGAGTTGCACATATGTTTACATACCTAACAATGGCCAATCAGATTTTGTAAAGTCATCATTGTACACGATAAAGTAAAAAACAAGTTCAACCTTCAATTACGACGTGTTCCCGTGCTCAAATCGTAAAATAAAATCGAAAAATGATTGTGTAGCGGAAACTCAGCTTTAACATACTGAAAACCTGGCAAAGATCGGCCAAAGGAAAGGTGTGATATGGTCAAAATAAGAGGTCAAGTACAGAGCCATTTTACAGTCATTTTTGTAAATTTAAGAGCTTCCCACTCCAATTTGGATTACAATTGAATGTTATGAATTAATACTTGTACCCTTTTTGTGAAATTCATTTATATCAATAAATGTACTTAAATCATCATATTTCCTGTTGAAAAGGCAATGTACATGTAATACCATTTAGTATTTTCAGTATGTATAACCTTAATTCGTCAAAAGTGACGAATTCAACATCTAGTTATTCAGTTGATGTTGGTTCGCCATTTATTGGGTGTACGATTGTTGGTTCTTGAGGGGAAAGCTCGTGTGTGTGTACATTTGTATTCCTACGAGTGTGTGTTGTCTCTGTGTGTGCGCACCCGTGTGTGTGTGTTTTTAGGTAGTAAATCGAAACACGAAGTACGTGTTTATGTGCGTAGTGTGCCTTTATTTGGCCGTGTAATCATATGTTTCATTATGTCTCTCATAATGGAGACTTAGATGAAATGGAACTGGTCTCTGCTCTTGAGAATGAAGGGAATATATGGAAAACGATGAATGTAATGAAATGTAAAGACGTCGCTGTAAAGACAATTAAGAAAAGTCCAGTAAACACTCCCATTGTTCGGTATTTGTATCAAACGCGAATCTTGGATAACCCATAGCCCGACCCCCTCCGTCATCTCCGGGGTTGCCCTCTGCTACAATAGCCTAGATACGTACAAAGCACATACGAAAATGATCCTGCGATTATCCATGCATCCGGTTTTAAACATAGATGTTGGGGATTCCGCAATTTATCTTGTAGCGAGTATTACCTTGGTTGCAAATCATTACTTTTTTCTCATAGGGATAGTTTAGATTTGGTAAAGAGGGCGCTACACAAGATAATATTTTTTGTTTAGATAATGAAAAACAGAGAAATGGCTTTAATTTCCATTAATATAACCATTTGTAATAATTGTGGGCCCAACCAATATTCGATCATTTTGAACAAGCCGTTTAAAATAATTTTTGAAATAAGGTTTCATCAACGTCCCGCGAGCTACCTCAAACTTCGTCATCTCGATTCCCGTACCTATGAAACAATGGATTATTGTATCATCACCGATCGTCAACGGTCAATGAACTTGGTTGTGACCTACAGGCCTTCACCATCTAGTCAGAACGGCCTTAAAACGGCTACATTCCTGGAGGAATTTGAACTTTTTCTGGATGAACTGAACGAGATCCCTGGAAAATTGTTAATTCTTGGAGATCTGAACATACACTTTGATTGCCCCAGTCGCTATGATGTCGCACATATCAAGAACTTGCTCAGCGCAGCAGGACTGATTCAGTATGTCACATCACCAACTCACAGAGGAGGCCATATTCTTGATGTCGCTATTGCCAGGGAGGATGACAATCTACTTTGCTCTGTGCGGAATGATCCTAGCCTTCTGTCTGACCAATACGCGATCAGTTGCAGAATTCAATCTACGAAGCAAACTCTTCCAACGAAGCCCATTAGTTTCCGCAAGTTCCGAAACCTTGATCATCAAAGTTTCTCCACTGATCTCTCTCCGAAGTTGCGTGGTGTTCGCATGACTGACGACTTGAACGGTTTTATATCTGACGCTGATAACAACATCAATAGAGTCCTTAATGAGCATGCTCCAATGTGCTCAAGGAAAATCGAAACTCGCCATCGCCCCAAATGGTACAACGATGATGTCGATGCTGCAAGGCGTGAATAGAGGAGAGAGGAGGGAAAATGGCGGAAAGCCCTCAGACTAAACCCTGCAAGCGATCCGTTACCCTATGAAGAAGCTAAGTCTGCAGTAGCGTCGGCTGTTACGATGCTAAGCAGGACTACTATCAAGACATCTTTGAGCATTCTTCACCAAGAAACATGTTTAATGCAGTAAATTTACTTTTAAACAAGAATAAACGTGTGCTGTCTGATGCTGAATCGTCTGATGAACTTGCATTGGCCTTCTGCTCCTTCTTTACCAATAAAGTGAGAAATATCCGGAAGTGCATTGATGATCTCAATGTTCACGATGCTCAGGTGGCAAACACTTCTAGAACAGTCAAATTGTAATAGCCTTCTCTATGGAACATCAACAAAGAACTTGCACACCCTACAGCTCCTTCAGAATCAAGCCGCCCGTCTAATCTACAAGAAACCCAAATCTACACATACATCACCTCTCATCCAGTCCCTGTATTGGATACCGGTACCTCGACGAATTGAATACAAGAATGCTGTACTTACATATAAATGCTTATCCAATCAAGCCCCATCTTACCTTTGTAATCTACTTCATACCCGTCAGTCTTTGTACAACTTAAGATCCACTTCTGCTGTAGTATTAAATTCCCCACGGACTCGGACAAATGTTGGCTCTAAAGCTTGTGTAGTTACTGGACCTAAATGCTGGAATCGTCTCCCTAACCTTGTTCGATCAGTTAACACTCTCAGTACCTTTAAATCTATAAACCCACCTGTATCCTAAGTTATAAGTTAATATCATATTGTATATCAGTATGTTTCACACGTATTATTCACACGTATTTACTTGGTTACCCTCTCTATTGACCTGTGTTAAGTTATTGTTTGTATAATTTGTAGGTTTGTATTTGTAATTATGTTCTTGTTTTGTTTTTTTTGTTTTTTTTAAGAGATTTGTATCATTTATTTTTTGCAAAAAGCGCTATATAAATGAAGTTATTATTATTATTATTATTATTATTCCTCTTTTCAAAAAATTACAAAAGTAGTTTTAAAAAGTTGTTGATTCTCTCTATGTAATCACTATTTCAACAATGTACAATGTTAACATGTTTATTTAGAATGGTTGATACAAATTAGTATTTAGAGAGTGCCCTCTTTATTTTCAACGGCTCCGTTTTAATAGTAACAGGCCTTTTTACTGAATCATTTGTAATTTGTTATTTCTTTCGGGCATGGTGTCGTTATACCTATACGTTTGTAATGTAATGTTGTAGATTCTGGTTACTAAAATTAAGTTTGACCAAAACTGGACTCTCTTTACGAAAACTCAACTATACCTTTCATTATAGATGAAGAACTTGTTTTGCCCGTTTGCTGGATAGAGTTATACTGCCTCACGTTGTGCGTTGGCAGTGACGTGTTTAGTCGGGGCCTAACTCTTTAATGAGAAAGGATGAAAGAAACACACGAATACACACAAAATAATTAACTTGTGCCAGGCCTATTCGTATTGTTTAAACGTGGTTGGCGATGGAAAAAAAATCTGTCCCTGGTTACGTAGTTGAAGAGCTAAATTCCAAAAGGCGCTACATCCACTTTTCCTCAAATTGAAGTTTCTTGCATAATTAGATGCTCATCATACATATGCATTTAATTAGCCATTTTATTTCTCAAAATGACTTTTGGAAATATGAAACAAATTATGGATCAAAAATTGTATTTAGTTCCAAAACGGGCTAAATCCAATTTTTTCATTTTAAAATGGCGCTTATCCGTCATGTAATCAACCAGACACGTTTTGACCAATCAGAGCACAGTATCAGCATAGCATACAATGTCTACCTACGAGAGAAACGCATTTTCTCTGATCGCTGACAATTCATTGTAATTCCGTCTGGTTTAATTCCTTTTGAAATAGTTTTGTAAGGACACACAGAATAGTGCTTTACGCAACCAGAGATCCCCCAACATGGCTGAGGAGTGATGAATTCTGTGAAGAATTAGAAAACGTACAGGCTGAGCTTCGTTTCCCTTATTGGCAAGTGTTGCCTCATACACTCATGTTCGTATTAGTATAATGTTGTGCCTTTGTAAGTGTAACTGTTGCATGTCAAATGGAAGAGCATCGCCGATTAGAACATTATGAAATTAAATTTAAAAATCCTTTTACTTCTCGAGAAAAAGTCTGTATCTATTTGGATATTGATCCGTTTGATATAGGTCTGCTGCACTTCAAATACAGTGGCGTAGCCGGCCGTAGACATGAGTGCTACTATTTTTAGTAAAGTAATGGCTGCAAGTACTCGCTAGCGGTAAGTGGAAACTGCAATGCATTGAATAGAGGCCATAGGCTTTAGTCCTGCATTAGCACTAGCAGTAGCAATACATGCCCTGTGTAGTTGAATACATAACCAATTGTCTTACAGTTTATTGGATACGGTTGTGTATGTTTTTTTATTAATTTAGATTGAGTCGTCCTACCAGGACCATTTACAATACCTTGTAGATGTGGATTGAGTTGACCATACGTGCCAGTGGCGTAATGAGCAAACACTTTTGGGGGGCATAACCAATTTTTGCGAGGGGGCGAAGCGACCAAGCCCGAAGGAGAGAAGCGACTGAGCTGGGGGAGGGGGCACCCCCCTCCCACTGACATAGACAGGTTCTTACACCTGGGGGGGGGGGGGGGATGAAAATTTCCCCGGCCGAGACCACCTGCCAAAATGTTTCGAGACCGAGGGAATTGAGGCAAAGTTGGGCAAAGACCTAAGGGGGCTCACGATTTTTTGTTTGTGGAGGGGCTCATGCCCAACCACACTCACAGGGTTGTCAATTTCGAGCCAGGTGAGTGTGAGATAACGCGAGGGCGCGAAGCGACTGAGTGGGGAGGGGGGGGGGGGGTTGTGTGGGAGGTGGTGTCACCCCTCCCACGGTAGGGAGCTTTTGCATTTTGGGACTTGAAATTGTGCAATCAGGTGCATACCTAGATAGGAAATTCGATCTGGGAGAGCGTGTTATGATTTGGGGAAGGGGGGTGTCCCCCTCCCATAGAGGGAGATGTTGCATTTTTGGACTTGAAATTGAGCAATCTGGTGCATACCTAGATAGGAAATCTGGGAAAGCGTGTTATGATTTGGGGGGAGGGTGTGGGAGAGGGGTGTACCCCCTTCCACGGTAATGAGCTTTTGCATTTTTGGACTTGAAATTGTGCAATCTGGTGCATACCTAGATAGGAAATTCGGGAATAAGATTGACTGCATCTGTGTAAGCATGATATATGACTTGATCGACCAGACATTTTTAAATATATTTTTCGCGAAGAAAACAAATAATTGACACACTAATAAATATGCACCCCAACACACATATATTATATTTATTTTCATGCACAGGTCCAACATAAGCCATATGCCACATTATGTATTATCCAACAACATAGCCTACAGCCACGAATGAGTGCCGAGGGAGCGGAGCAACCGAGGGCTGGGGCAGAGCCATAGGGGGAGGTTTTTGGAGGGGGTATCCCCCTCCCACGGTTAAGATGTTGCATTGAAATGGTGCAATTTGGTGCACGTCACACAAGCAGCCAGAGCAATGTCAATATAGGCACACGGGAACTACTTGCCTGGTAGAGAAAAGGTACTCACCCCAGACCATACACAAGTTACACAACAAACTGAGCTAATCTGTTCGCGCGCTTAGCGCGCAGCGAAAACTTGGATGTATAAATTAGATTTTGAATGTTAGAATTAACAAGTCTTAGCTCATACATTTTATACCACTCACACACACAAACACACGCACCTACACAGACACACATACAAATACATTCAAACAAACACACGCACAAAAAAAGTATTTTCCTAAAAACCTGGGGGGGGGGGGGGTGATTGTACATCCCCTCATCCCCCCGTTGTCTACGCCCCTGCCCCCTCCCACGGTAGGGAGCTTTTGCATTTTTGGACTTGAAACTGAGCAATCTGATGCATACCTCGAAAGGAAATTCTGACTTGACGACATGTACTATAATGTGGGTAAGAGCGTCATGATTCTACCGACCGGAAAAGAGTTTTTATTTGTTTCATAAAGAAAAAAAAATATGCACCACCAAAATAATAATAGCAAAGTTATATATTATACAGTAGTCAACAGTGCATCAAAAGCCACATTATGTATGATACAACAACACGAACAAAGTATTCCAGACGTAGACAAGACCGATTCCCGAAGGAGCGAGAAGGGGGAGGGTGATGGTAAGGGGGAGAGGGGGAGGGGGTGGGGGGGGGGGGGGGGGGTGTCCGTCCGTGCAGGGTAAGGGTGTTTTTGCAACGTTTTACATGAAATTATGCAATCTGGTGCATACTTAGGACGGAAATTTGACTTGACATGAAGTAAAATCTGAATTATGCTAAAAAGAGTCAAATTATGCCAGAATTCGTAAAATTATGCCAGGCATAATGCCAGATGCCAAAAGGGTCAAAATTAGGCCAGAAAGCATAATTATGCCAGAACTGGCCACCTTGTGCCATTCATGCAATGACATATTGGTCATGGGTTATGTTGTATAAAACGTTACTCGGTAGTGTTTACAGTCATGACTGTCTAGACAAACAAAGATTAGCTGCACGCATGCAGGTTCAGGGTATGTCGAGAATTTTACTGGAATACATACTTGAACACTACACAAAAAACACGATAATATGCAGGAATACTCATATAAACTCACCACAAAAATGATCAGGAAGCTCGAAGATGTCCAGCCTCTCTCCATCTCTCGCAGCTCGCGATCGATCCACCGGCCATGCATACACCACGTATATTACGCGACGTCGGCGCGAGCCGGCATATCCATATCATGCAGCAGCATGATATGGCAGGCGGCGCGGCGCGCGTAACATACGGCTCTGATATACCGTGCATAACGTACGTAACAGGCGCGCGCGCTGTTGGCATGGGACTCTGAACGCGTACATTTGGAATAAGCCCCCCCGTATGTGCCATTTGGTCGCGTTATCTGACCTCCTGACGCGCCCTAACAATCCAACGCACCCTTTCGGCAAAACCGGGGGGGGGGGGGGGGGGCTTTGGACGAATGGTCGCGTTCAAGTCAACGCGACGCGACACGACGCTACCCACCCTTTCGGCATAAGCCTGTAAAGCCATCCTGCTCAGAGGTGTCGCGTGAACCAGGAAGTGCTATTACTAGTACGTTCCTAACCCTAGACCACAGTATTGAACAACTGCAAGATTAATCTTTATTTTAGACTTGCAAAGCGGCAATGCAGTGGATTTCTGCGAGCATACTGTGTACATGGGGGTGTGCAAAGATTTGTACAATGTTTTGTTCCAGTTTGAGATAACGATGTTTATATCAATATCTGATTTATTTGTGTCATTTTCTCGAATGGATTTTTCAGAATGAGTAAAGCAATGTATATGATGATGATGATAAATCATAATTCATTACGCCTTGACTGCTTGTTAATTTTGTTTCCACGGTTACTGTGGGTCTTGTTAATATTCTTAGTGACTGTCTGAAATGTGTTTAATTACGAGAACAATTTGTATTTATTTATTTATTTTTATTTTTTATTTTTTTGTTTGCGCTTAACAGGCAGCTACATCGCCTTGGAGTCTCTCTGCAAATATCGTGTTTTTTTACCGTCAAATTATTTGTTTGCTGTGAGAATTGCCTATGATCTTGTGTGAATTATCTTAGTGACCTTGGAGGAATCGTTTTTTAGTGATAAAAAAATTGATATTAAAGGGACAGATCCACTTTTACAAAACGTCTGAACAGCTTTCAGTTGACGGATAGGGATCAATGTAACACGCAAAAAAAAAATCAGAGCGAACAGCCCTCTAATTTGGATTCTACGAATGAAAAACGAATGCGTCCCTCCATTTAAACTATATATCGGTCAATAAAGGAGTTCAACTGATTTAGCATAATATTACAACAATATAGTACTAATTCTCGTAAAGGTATTGTGAAGCCGACATTTGTTAACGTATGTCACGGAAAAAGATCTCAAAAAGAAAGAATATATAATTACATGTAGTCAGTTTAAGCGAAGTTTGGGTATTTTGCTTGGTAAACGCTCACACATTAGTACTTATGCGCGGCTCACGTAGCTAGCGGGGGTCACGTAGGGGTCATGCATACCGATCTGGCGCTCCGTGAAATCTATGTACGAACTTACTCACCGGCCAAAAATACGTATGTACATAATTAACCGACGTCCCTCAGTTTATTCAGTTTTAGGTCTATAACTCCACGAAAAAGAGATTTCAAGGCCTAATTTTTTCAGGCATGCTATTAAATGACATTTCCTTTCATATAAGACAATAACCTCGCAACTTTTGAATTTTGGCGTGCAAAAGTGGATCTCTCCCTTTAAGGTGCTATTTGGAAGTCAAATAATTTGAATTTCCTGTCTACCATGGGTATGTACACGAACACATACGTTGATATGTTCCCGTATTGCTGTGACCGGGTACTCTTGTACGAACCGAGTGAACAAAGGACGATCTTGCCTGAACAATACCAAGTAGCGAAGGTAGTAAAAGACTTAATATGCACTAATGGATATGCACAAAGTCAGTGTGCTCATCCTTCTTACACTGTGTATTGGTGTTTGTGTGCGTGAACTTTTGTACTCGCAGTCTCATATTCAATATGGCGGTTATGTCAAGCCAATTGCGAAAACTCAGAAACAGATTCGTGTCAGACAGTATCACCAGGCACCTACTACATATTATTCTAACTCAAGTGCAACCTTTAATATACCCATCATTTGTTGTGGGTATGTCGAACCTAGGCCCAACAGACTCGATATTGACTAAAACAGTGAAAAACCAACGCTATCATTACAGCCGTGAACAATTGTTGAATATTCGTTTTAACACATCAAATGCTTGTTCGGTACTTCCTAACCAAACATGGCAAACAATTTTAGAGCTCCAAATCAGAAATCACACCGCCACTAATCGTGGTTGCAGAGCTGGAGTGCGGAAGTTTAAACATTTCCAGAACACCATCCACAAAACACCACATCGCACTCGTGTCTACAGCCGGCCGATCAAGGCTCGCCTCCCGAGTTGCTTGACACCAGTCCAGAGAGTACCTGCCAGTGCTAAGCCAAAACAAAGTAACCTGCCTACAATCTTCATGTGCAACGCCCGCTCGGCCTGCAATAAGTTTGATTATTAGGAATTATTATATCCTACATGAATGAAATCCTACATAGCGTCATGTGACCAAACATAGTAATGCCCATGGAGAAAAATGTGCTATGCGTGACGTCATTCATGGTATAGTAAATGCTATACCATGAATAACGTCATAGACGCCGGGGGATCATATTGAGCCCATAGAGATGCGTGCTATAAAACTTCCCTGCGAGCAGAGGTCTTGTTTTAGCTTGCGAAAGATGCTCGACGAGTTTACTCAAAGAGTTATTTAAAAAGAAATACAGCATATTTTCACCTGTGAATATCAATAAGTTCCAAAGAATATTCTAGAGATGCATTTCATGTATAACGTAGCGGTATTCGAATCTAAACATTCCGACAATGGTGCACATTGTGCATCCTTGTCCTTCTGTGGTCGTGACACTAATTCGTCATTTAACAATCGGCCGCGGTGTGCACTGCACTAGCTGTATGTGTAATCTACGAATAACAATTTTCTCCATACAATTACACGTGTGTAGTATGTAAAGCAGGTTAATTATTCATTTTGATGCGCGCGCTTTGCATTTGGGTGCGCATTAGTTGTTAATGCGCGTAACCATGAATGGAAATATAGCGCAATACGCGCTATGCGCTAGTACTATTACGCAAAGGGGGTCAGTGTCACAAACAGAACATAGTAAGTGCAGTGATGGTTCCATGATAAATGTATTGTTTTTCTTTATATTTTCTATAATTTAATTGAAATCCTTTATATCATGCACTCTTTCGAGCCACTAGTGAAATTATGGATTCCTCGGTAACAGAAAAAGCACTATGTTCTTCGGGTCTACCTCGGAATCCATAATTTCAACTAGAGGCTCTCAGTGCATGGTATATTTGTTTACTATACAAAATGATTTAAAGTGGGATGCCCACATAAAAGACATTTAAAAAAGGGCAAGTGCAAAATTATGCATGCTCCATTCTCTGGTTAAATATGGTCTTCCACAGGAAGACCTTATTATTGTTTTTGTTGGTTATATTCGCCCTTTACTTGAATATGCCAGTCCTGTTTGGAGTGGAGGACTCACACAAATTCAAAAAAGAGAGATTAGAGAGAATACAAAAGAGAGCGTTGCGGGTAATTTTTCGTAGGGATTATAACGATTATACAAATGCACTTGAACAATCTCAACTTCAAACACTAGATAAAAGGCGCCAAGAAGTATGTGTTACTTTCTTAAAAAAAAACATTATCACTCACCGACCAATTTCAACAATTTCTCCCACAAAAACAATGTACTAGAACACTTAGAAACTCAAAGAAAATTCTGGATTTTAAATGTAAAACAAATCGAATGCAAAATAGTTCTATACCAAATTTGATTCGCCTGTTTAATACAAACTGTAATAATTTGTAATTTTAATGTTCTGCTTTGCGTACATTCTTTTAATACTGTATTGTACCAATATGTTTTGAATTATATTTAATTACTATTTTATTCTTTGAATTTGTATAATTATTCCAAATACCACTATCCATCGCTCGAGCAATGAATACTTGTTATCTTTCTCTCTCACCTATCAGTTCTCTTTCTCTTTCTGCTTTCAATGTCCATACCACTGCTCTTGCTGCTTTCTTTGATTATCTTCCCACTATACCCACAAATGCAACATTGAAATATGAATAACTGTTTTACACTTTGTTCAGTCTATATAAATAATAATATAGCGTACGTTTCGTCTTTCGACGCTCGCGGCGCATCACTATTATTACCCCGGTCATATGGTAGTATAGTTCATTAACTGTTTTTAACTGTTTATGGTATTTAGGTAATAGTAACAAGACACGATTTTATTATTTTAAGCTAAATGTTCTGTGATGTTTACAATGTATATATTATCACCGTGTTTAACTCATGTGCAATTCAGTTGCGAAACTGTCATTCATGAAGCAATAAATACCATTTATCTATCTATCTATCTATCAAGTGAGCAAATTATAATGATTGAGGTTGTGCTTGGACTGCTTCGAGAGAAGATCATGATGCATGGTTGGCATCTGAGTGGAATGTGCAGACTGACAGTGGTACAAGAAAATGGTGCATAGGCTTCAGTGTTAGGGCATAGATATGGATGTAACAAGGCATTAGAACCTTGATTGATAACTCAAAATCATTTTGATTATCAAGCAAATCATTAAATTTTAGTTTATAACCGCATAGGTTTTGCGGTTATAATCTGATATAATGCCTAAAATGTTTAATTCCAAAAGGCGCTAAATCCATGTTTATTTTCAAAAAGTGCTAAATCCGTTAAAAAATAATTGTGAACAAATATTCTTAAAAAAATACTTTAGCAGGATTTCTTTCATGAGTGTTTTTTTTTAATGTATCATGATAGGTTTTCAATATGTGTGAAATTCTCAATGATTGAAAGAAGTGAAAGCGGTCAAATAAAAAACCTCAATTTACTCGAAAAGTCCAAAAGTGTATTTAGCGCCTTTTTGAATTAAACTCTTCAATTTTGTTTCGAGGACCAAAGTTATTCCACGGATGAAAGTCACGGCGATTTAAACCCTCTATCATTTTCGTGAAATATTCCACTATTGAGAGTACAAGGCGGACACTTTCCATTAAATTGTCCGTATTTTTGGCTTAAGGGATAGTTGAGTATTGGTACAGAGGGCGCTACACAACGTATTTTGTTGTAATGGTTAAAAACTGAGTGCCAAATCCGAAAGAGCATGCAATTTAAATGACAGAATGAACTTTATTTGATCAAAATCGGTTCAGAAATGACTGACATATCTAAAAACATAACCATTTGTAATAGATTTGGGACCCCACAATTATTCGATAATTTTTAACCAGCTGTTAGAAAAATTAAAAAATGCATCATTTTTCTCAAAAAATTTACCAAGCAATTTGTTTAAGGGACTCCCCCTTTTGCAAGCCAAATTAAAAAAAGTTGCGAGGTTATTGTCTTATTTGAAAAAAAGTGTCATTTAACAGCATGCCTGATAAAATTAGGGCTTGCATTTTTTTTTTGGTGGAGTTATAGACCTCAAAATAATTAAACGAAACAGCGCGTTTAATTGTGCACTATACGAGTATTCACCCGGTGCGAAATTTCGCTCACGGAGCATTCCACGGAGTACCGTCCTAGTTTGGTGAAGGGGCGCATTCGTTTTTCATTCGTCGATTACCATCCTCATCCGTCTACTGGAAACTACTCAGATGATTGTTAAAAGGCGGACACTCTCTTTAAATAGTTGTAGATTCTTTCTCTAATCTAATCACCATTTAAAAAAATCATCACATGCAGAATATTTTATTTGAAAACGATAGGTATTTTGAGAGGGCCCTCTTAAGTTTTAACGACTTTTTGTGAACGAAAACAGGGTTTCCACTTAGTCATTTGTAATTTATATTCCTTTCGAGCATGGTAGAGTTATAATTTTCAGTTTGTAATGTGATAGTGCCGGTTTTGGTTACTACAATTGAGTTGACCCTAACTGGACTCTTTTTACCAGAACTGAACTATTCCTTTAAACCTAGCCCAAAGTTTGTGCAAGTAATGAGAATTTTGGCCATTGGATTGACCCATTTTTGTATAAAGAGTTGTGAATGTGATGTTTTGTTATAATGATGATTTAATACAGAGATCCTCAACAACTACATGTAATTCAATACCTGTTTGGTATTTATATGAAAAAAGTGTGGGAATTAGATCATTCTTTTTTGACTAGATGCAGGGCTATTTGCGGTCTTTCTACGGCCGAGGTGGGGGTGGGGGCATTATGCTCCGCCCCCTAAAGATCTCGGACGTGTAAAGGCCGATTGCCGCAAAAATGTGCACGCATGTCAAGTGATCGAAGTGCATACAATACAATGGTAACTTCCAATCTGGTAATTTTTGAAAATAAGGTCATAAACTTAATATTTGTACCAATACATTCTCCATAATTCGGTTTCACTGCATAATCTTTTGACCATTTGGAATGATAACGAAATTCCGAAGATCCAGATTATTATTGATTTGATAATTTATTCATTTTGTCTTTGTCTTTTAACTCATTTGTTTTTTCATCTTTGTATTATGTGTATTGTTTTACTTTATTTCTAAGTATGATTCAACTTTTAGACGCAAAAACACACACTTTAAAGGAGAACAAGAACAAATAACCACTGATAAATCACATAGTTTAGGAAAACTGTTAATATTTCCATAATGCTTTGTACATAAATCACGTAAATTGGCGATTTTTGGGCAGACGTGCAAAGACAAAAGGTACGTGACTTCGTAACGGAATGTCATATTTGCAATGTTTTGTTTAAAGAAAACAGGTTACCGAGCCGCGGGGCGTCACATTTACGAGTTCCCGAGCAATCGGACACATTGCGAGGAGAGGGTGGGGGGGGGGGGGGGGGGGGCTCATTAGGGTTGAAATATCCAATATATGTCGGTCCTACGGTAATTCTAATCGGATATATTTATCATTTGTATTATCTTCTTAAAGGGACTGTCCGCCTTTTACAAATCGTCTGAACAGTTTCCAGTAGACGGATGGGAATTAATGTAACACTCACAAAACAAGCAAGGGTGGCTTAGCGGTGTCGGCCTCATGCACGGGAGGTCCCGGTTTCGAACCCAGACCGGGTCATACCAAAGACTTTAAAAATGGTACCTCCTGCCTTTTGGCCAGACACTCGGCATTACATTTTATAGAATGGAGAAGGGAAGGTTAATCACACGAGTTACCAGAGGACTGGCCCCCTTCTGTAGCTTTCGCTACATTTAGTAGACGTGTGGCCTAGGGCTAATGAATCGGAGATAGGCGCCGCCTTATGTGCCAATATGGGTACGGGAAGGACTTTAACTTTTAACTCAACACAAAACAATCCAGATAGAAAAGCCCTGTAATTTGATTTATAGGAATGACAAACGAATGTGTCCCTCCACCAACCTATATATCGGTCAATAAAGGCGTTTAACTGATTTAGCATAATATTACAACAATATTGTACTAATTCTTGTAGAGGTATTGTGAAGCCGACATTAAAAAAGGTATGTCACGGAAAAAGGAGTCGAAAATGAAGAATATACAATTCCATGTGGTCAGTTTTGGCGAGGTTTGGATATTTTGTTTAGTATTCGCTTACGCCATTGTTGATCTGTGCGCGGGTCACGTAGCGCGGGTCTGTGCACGGGTCACGTAGGGGTCACGCGTACGTGTATGGTATCATGTCCTATTTACCGGATACTTTTAGTTTGACAGCATAAAACAAACATTAGATGCATAAAATCAAAGTGGAAATTATAAATCAACTTTCTTGTAATCAACTTTCTTGTGAATGATCCAGGTGGATCATTCACACGCAATAATGCAACAAGGCTGTAGATAAGCATACCGCCCATTCGTAGACTGTACCGTTAAATAATTGAACGCTATGTTTTAGGCCGCCATCGGCAAGGAAAACAGACGGGATATAATATTTTTTCTACATGTTGCGGTCTTCAAAACAAGAGAGCCGGTAATCATTATCAATTTATATAAATTGTGGATCACATAAACGAAATGTTGTTTGCATTTGCTAATAAATGGAGAGAGAAATCAGCCGGCAAAAACTGTTTTTGCGTTGGATAGTGCAGCAAGCGGAAGATGATAATCTCCGCACAATGCTATGTACACCTACGTGTGTACATACCCAGTGCGTGCTACCCAGCTAGCCAGGCCAAGCAAGGCTCGGTGAAATTATTGATCAATAAATATCATCATTACACATGAATAACACATTCTATCAAACCGGTTCTTGTTCTATGAAATAGTACATATAATGCTATTAACCTTTGATGTGGTGAATACAAACACGATGGGCTGATTTTGATCCAGATCCAGATTCTTAAAAACGTAAACAAACAAGTCGCATTCAATTGCACGTGTGGCTCCGTCAATTCTCACGATCGATGGAATATCCGAATACCCGGAAGTCTAGATCGGTAATTACGCGCATGCGCAGATTGTAACTACGAACCGGCTTATAATGCGAATTAAACGCTACCAGTCGTTGTATATTTTGAGGTCTATAACTCCACGAAAAAGAGATTTCAAGCTCTATTTTCAAGCATGCTGTTAAAGGACATTTTCTTTCATTTAAGACAATAACCTCGCAACTGTTGAAATTTGGCTTGCAAAAGGGGGACAGTCCCTTTGAAGTGTCCGCCTTTAAAACATCGTCTGAACAGTTTTCAGTAGACGGATGGGGTTGAATGTAACACACACACACACAACAATCAAGATCAAACAGCCCTGTACTTGGGATTATGCGAAAAAAAAACGAATGCCCCCCTCCACCAAACTATATACCGGTCAATAATACAGTTTAATGGGATAGTTGAGTATTGGTAAAACTTAACTTTAGTAACCAAAAGCTGTACCATTACGGTACAAAATAATAGTTATAACTTCACCATGCTCGAAAAGTATACACAATTACAAACGACTAAGTAAAACCCATGTTATCATTCAAAAAGAGCCGTTTCAACTCAGGAGGGCGCTCTCTAAAACAAATATTTGGTTTTAGCCATTTTCATACAAAATTTTTCATTTAATATTTTGTAAAAATAATGATTCAATAGAGATACAATCAACAATTTTTAAAAACCTATTCAGATTTTTTTCAAAGTAATATGTA
>JBAMJV010002354.1:0-146348 GCA_037951105.1 Echinarachnius parma | reverse complement strand
GATGTTGGTGCCTCAATGCACTACGAAATGCATAGATGGACAGACAGACAGACAGACATACGTAATCGGCTACTTTAGTATAGTAGAAGTACAATGGCGCAGCTCATAAAAGGGATAGGACGAAAGGATAGTGCCCCCCCCCCCCCCCCCCTCCCCACCTGTGGACCACGTCTAGTCATACTGGGTAGCAGCGTAACAAATTAATCTTTTTTTTCATGAGGGCTATTTTTAAACTTTAGAGAGAAAAAAAATTGCCTCTGTGAAAAATGTTTACGAGGGCTATTTTGGTTCTCAAAAGGGCTAATATTTGTCTTTTATTTGTTTTGTTAATTTTTGTAATACTTTATTCAGACATTGTAATAAATGATTATAAAGATCCCATCTTATACTGAAAACAACAACCATTCTCGGTCACATAAAAAGACATTTTGAACGCATGGGACTAACTAAGATGTGACATAACAGTGAGGGCAATTTTGTTCAACATTTTCATTTGTTTGCCCTTGTGTTTCGGCTCACGGGCGATTTCATGTCTAATTGTATGCATATTTGCCTACGACACACAACAATATGGCAGA
Organism: Echinarachnius parma; assembly: GCA_037951105.1. Lineage (NCBI taxonomy): Eukaryota > Metazoa > Echinodermata > Echinoidea > Clypeasteroida > Echinarachniidae > Echinarachnius > Echinarachnius parma. The sequence goes on along the minus strand of JBAMJV010002354.1, from coordinate 145,770 downwards.
GTGGGTATGTGGACCCTCATTTCATTTATTGCACCATTCCTCTTCTCCCATGTGAATTGACCCTGGCTTTGCCATTGTAATGGTATGAAGACAGACTGCAGACCAATTTGCATACAATTACTGAGGTGTACATTCTTAATCTAATTCAGTCAACAAATTAACTTCTGTTTAAATTTGCATCTGATAACATGCAAATATTTATCTACTCTTAGCCCCACCCCCCCCCCCCCCCCCCCCCCCCCCCCACACACGATAACACAGGTGTATAAAGTGCATTGGTGATAAACTAGAACCGTTTTTGAAACGCCCTCAAACAAAGACTGCAAAATCCCACACATTGTGAAAAATTATGGGCCGGATTCACAAAGGAGGTTTGTGTAAATCATGGTTTAAACCATGGTCTACATCTATGGAGTGCTGCTCATAGACGAGTAAAACAATTTATAATTTCTAATGATATGACTGTCAGTGCTTGCTAACCAGCAAGTTTCACCATCTGAGAAGACAAACATTTATTTGGTGCATTTAGTAAATGTGCAGCATCAACATTGTTAACAAGTAAGGAGTTTACATTCTTTCTCCACCAGTTTACAAATGGCACTCCATAGATGTAGACCATGGTTTAAACCATGGTTAACACAAACCTCCTTTGTGAATTCCATGTGACTGTTAAGAGTTGACAAACAATGACTTAAAAATGGACTATTATATAATTAGCAAATAAATTAATGTTCAAATAACGTTATAAATAAATGTTCAAATAACTTTATAAATAAGTGTTCAAATAACTTTTTAAATAAATGTTGAATAACCTTTTTAATAAATGTAAAAATGTTTAAACCAATTTAGTTGGGCCATCAAACAAGCCAGAACATGTTTCCTAAGATGGCATTACTGTATTGTATGCTTAAAGATGTTTTTTAAATGTCCTGCTTTCTGAAAAATTAAAATCAATATTTGCCTCAAATAGCTTATTGATGCCTTTGAAGCTGGCTACATGAAGTTCCTATATTAAACATCTTTTCTGAAGCTACTAATATAAGCGGCCATTTTAAAAGCCAAATTAAACAAACTTTCACATGATTTTCAATCATTCAAACACACAATATTTCTTAAAAAGTAGTACATGTATGTATCCAGGTATCTATTTAAAACTCTTCATAATCCATCAACTATAGACAATCTGATTTTTTAGATTTACTTAATTTATTATGACAAATGACAGCATTTTCACTTAGTACTCTTTTTTTTTTGTGCTCTACAGAAAATTTGTGCAAGTTGGAGTGAAGGGTGGCTGCAATTCCACATTTGAACTGAGCAGCCAAGCACTGGAGGTCAAAGGTGAAAGGTCACTGAATCTGACCCCTGTTATGGTCATCCAGTCGTGTGTAAGTACTGTACATAAAATATCCTTGATTAGATTCATCTGATTGTGAAATTGGTAAATCAAACAAATTTATTTTCGCACAATCAACTTGCTAGTTTTTACTTGACGTTTTAAACATCTTTGATGTTCTTCCTCAGAAGATGTACTGAGATACTGGGGTGTTGCATAAAGAGTTGCAATTAATCGCAAGTTGGAAAAACGGTTTGGCTCAAATGCGTGTATTTTCTGACTTGCGATTAATTGCAACTTTGTGATTGATCGCAACACCACCCTGGCCTGATAGTAAAATTAAATAGTAAAGTGTTGGACCGAGAATCAACCTGCTTTATGAGATGGTGAAAGAAGAGGTGTTGATAAGGAAGACTGTGTACAATTTCTCGGGACAAACATCAAACATTAAAGATTGTGAGGATTGTAGCATGTGGGATGGGATGTGCCTTCAGTTCGCAGTGAATTACAAACTTTAGCCAACACAAGCAGATTACATTATTGTGTTTATTATACTTTGAAAATGTAGTTTATTAACATTTACAGGATCTTAACATCTCTATTTTTACAGCAACTACAGCCAAAAAGAACAGTCTCGTACGTGTGGGAAGCAAAGCTCAGTGAGGATTGTAGCTTGTCGGATGGGACGTGTCTCCAGTTTGCAGTGAATTACAAACTAATGGACACAAGCAGCCAAGCAGGACAGGAAAGTAAACTACCAAGCATTCCCTCAGAAGAAACAGCGAAAGACAGGACGAGCAGCTATGAATTCGGCATCGCTGATTTCAAGGTAGATTTTATTTTCTAACGAAGTGCACAATTTTGAAAGGGAATCTAATAACAACCCGAGGGAATTATACAAAAAATTGGCTTTTTAAAATTTATGTCAACCAAACTTGTTTCCTTGGGTCCTTTTTTGTATGTAGGGGTCTCCATCATCCCTTGTTTAGACAAATATCTTTGGTAGAAATTAAACTTTTTATGCCTCCGCAACGAAGTAGCCGGAGGCATTATGTTTTCGGGTTGTCCGTCCGTCCGTACGTCCCGTTCTCGTGATCGCGTTATCTCAAGAACCGATTAACGGATTTTCACCAAACTTGGGTCATGTATGTATCTTGGGGGGCCAATGATCTGATTAGATTTTGGGGTCATGAGGTCAAAGGTCAAAGGTCACAGAGCTCATTATATATGCAAAAATAGCTTGTGATCGCGTTATCTCAAGAACGGATTGACAGATTCTGACCAAACTTGGTACATGTATGTATCTTGAGGGGCCGATGATCTGATTAGATTTTCGTGTCATGACGTCAAAGGTCAAAGGTCACAGAGCTCATTATATATGCAAAAATAGCTTGTGATCGCGTTATCTCAAGAACGGATTGACTGATTCTGACCAAACTTGGTACATGTATGTATCTTGGGGGGCCAATGATCTGATTAGATTTTGGGGTCATGAGGTCAAAGGTCAAAGGTCACAGAGCTCATTATATATGCAAAAATAGCTCGTGATCGCGTTATCTCAAGAAGGGATTGACAGATTCTGACCAAACTTGGTACATGTATGTTCCTTGGAGAGCCAATGAACTAATTAGATTTTGGGGGTCATGAGGTCAAAGGTCACCGGGCTCATTATATGTAAAAGTAGCTTGAGATTGGAAATCTCAAGAACTGAATATCAGATTTCAATCCAACTTGATAACTGAATGTATAATAGGGAACAATTGTAGTCATTAGACTTTGGGGTCATGAGGGCAAAGGTCAAGGTCACTTATAGCTCATAATTGTGATACGTCAAGATCTAAAAGACAGAGTACCATCAAAATTGAGTTGACAGAATTAATTCTGTGTACATGTTGATTTGGGCTTGACGTAAATCAATTGCGTAATGGCGGAGGTATCATTTTCGACTGCGCGCAGTCGAAGATCCATCTAGTTCCATGTGGCACAGTTTGGCAAGTAAATTAAAGCTTCTTAAACATTAGTGTCTCAAAACCGTAATCTGGTGGCCCCAAACAAAATAAACCATCAGCAAGTCTGCTATATTTGTTTGCCTATTCGGGCGAGTAAAATATGGATAAATACAATTTGAGTGGTTCGATAGCAGCAGCTGGCCATTGAGAATTTTGAACCCTGCAAATACATGTAATACAAAATTGTTGAGGCAACTTAGAAATTTACTGATGCTAATAATTTTTGTTTGTTCCTCATTGTAACGCAGACCGTCTTTGAAGTTGTCTCCACTATCAAACCCCCTGTCAAGGAGGAGCAGTGCAAGGCAGGGGCCCTCTGCACCCTGGGGGTCTCAATCAAGATGTTGGACACGCCCCTGGGCCTGGCTACCATGGCAACAACCAGGACAAGTCAAGACACGCCTCCTATCTCAGACGAGGGAGATCGAGGGGATGGGGCTTCCCGACCCCAACAGCAGGAGCGCACAGCCTCGTCCCTCATGTATGAGATTGACACGGACGGGGGCGTGTGGGCAGTCTGTGGGCGGAGCACCGGGGTCATTACCATGCCGACCAAGGGGTCAGAGGTCATGCAGGTGACCCTGGAGGTGATTCCCCTGATTGCGGGCTTCCTGCCCATGCCTGCCATCAGGCTCAGCCGCTACGTCACGCAGATCAGAGAGTATGGTAAGTAATCTTAATGGTTCTCTAAAAAATAAAAATTAAAAAAAATCCATACATACAAAGAAAGAGAGAAAGGCCTTCTAGAATTTGTGGGCTCTAACAAATGAAAACGCTTGATTGGAATGACACATTGAAAGGCATACATACATGTACGTCTTGAATCTTTATTGTACAGATTCAAGGAAGTTAGAAGTGAGAACATTGATATATTTTGACTCCCAATGGTTACAAGATATTCATATTACAGGCTACTTGGAATACTTGATTGCCTGTGCTTCAAATTGATAGAATAATAAATTTAAAATAGATACTGAGAATGAATCAATTATCTTATCATGAACTTACGAATTGAACTTCAAATTAATAAAAAATAATATCAAAGCTCATAGGTAAAAGGTTGTCATAAATTATTAATAGAATGTTGTAGGTAATTTATATTTCTCTTTCCATCTCGACCTCAAACAAAAGCCTGAATTAGCAAGCGGTTTGTCTGACCAGAAATCAACCATTTTGCTCCTCACATAGACCTATTTACTTCTTTCCCACTCCCTTTTTTCTACTTTTATAAATGGTTCCAGATCCAAGTGATGAAGGATAGCAAACAAAAGCCTGACTTACAAATCAGTTTTTCAGACCAGAAACCTACAATATTGGTTTTCAAAGAGACCCATTAATTTTGTACGATCTTTCTTTACTCTCTTTTATAAATTGTTCCAGATCCAAGCATACATCCATTGATGAAGGATATCAAACAAATGCCTGACTTATTAAATAGTTTTTCAGAACAGAAACCTACAATATTGGTTTTGAAAGAGACCCATTAATTTTGTAACCGTTTTTATCTGTCGATCTTTCTTTACTCTCTTTTATAAATTGTTCCAGATCCAAGTATACATCCATTGATGGAGGATAGCAAACAAAAGCCTGAATCAGCAAACATTTTGTCCGACCAGAAACCAACGATCTTGCCATTCACGGACAGCCAGGTTTACTACCGGAGCAAGGCATGCCAAGTTCGGGTCATGCCCGAATGTAATATAAGTACAGTGGAAGTTGCAGTTTCATGAAATACTATTTGAAGAAAGAATGGTTAAAGATTTTTCCAAAAGAAAACATTTATAGACATAAGAGAACCAAGCATCTACTACAACAGTAAAGCATGGCAGGTTGGCATCATGCCAGAATGTAACTTAAGTACGGTGGAAGTCACAGTTTTGTGCATATTTGAAGAAAGAATGGTGAAAAAATTGTCAAAAAGAAAACTTTTATAGACATAAGAGAGCCAAGTCTACCACTTAACCAAAGTGTGGTGGAAGTTACAATTTTGTGAAGTTTTGAGTAGAAGATTTGACCAAAGGAATACATTTTCAGCGAGCCAATCAAATTATGTCAAGTATGTGTCATTCATGAACAGTATTTGTTTCAGTTTCATGAATAATTCAAAGAAAGTTAATGTGAAATGAGGATGAAAATCTTCAAAGAAAAATATTTCTGTATGGTCATTAAAAGTAATATTCTGACATGGGTTCATAAGCAGTTATTCAAATTTGAATGTAATGATTAAATAACAATTGAATGGAATATACATATTTACTTGAACTTAAACTACTTGATTTACATTAGCCAAACTAAATAGGTTGTGAAAAATGCACCTTTATCATTATTATTTGCTCATAATACATCAATGAAAATGAAATGAATTGTAATTTTAGAATTTCAAAACGATCTGTTTTTGACAAATTGAATGTAATATACTTTAGAAACAGGATTCCTTGATAAGCCACTAAATAGGACATTACTTGGCATTTTACAGTATTTGGCATTTACTTAATTATATCAAATGAATAGAAAATAAATTATGTGCAATGACATTTTAAATGTGATATAAAGAATTATGATGGGCAATTCATTTTATGAGGCTTCTGTTCTGTATGGACATGTATTTGTATGTTTGTAAACTACATGTATAACACTATCTATGGGAATGTGCAAATATGTTTGTTTGTAATGATGCATTTTAATACGTTTTTGTATCTTTGTTATAATATCTGTTACAATTAAGATTCCTTTTAGCATTGAAACACATATTATCAAGCAATGACCTTTTTATCAGGGCTCGTTACTTACACTGGTCCACTGGAACAGGGCCAGTCAAATTGTACTTCGGGCCAGCAAACATTTATGAAAATCATATTTTGGTGGCCCGATAACAGAATGAGAAAATATTGCATTCGTTAATATCAATCTTTGTCCAAAACCACAGCTTCTATCAATAAAGGGAGCAATATTTTAAATAGTAGACAGTTTACAAATTGAATGTTGGTAACTTTGGGGACAGTAACAGCTTGTTCCAGGCCACCAATATTGACAGGGCATTAACTTACTGGGACTCTGGCAAAAAGGGTAATAGTAGAGTGGAGCCCTGAATATATTCTTGCAAGAAAAACAAAACAGACATTACAACTCACTAGATATGAAAGCCATGAGAAATTAATGTTTGTTAATTGCCAGATTTGTTGTCGAGTGCTGAAAGCAAATATGAAAGGTGGTTAAAATGTTAACAAATGTTAACATGACTTTGTACTTGGAATAATATTTTGTTTCATTAAATAAAAGTGAGGTCAAATTGTACACAACAAAGAGGGCGAAACGTTTGTTGGCGATAATTATGAGACTTTTTCTCGTAAGTTCAGCTACATTTTACTCGTTCAGCTCATTTTATTTGTGATATTCATATGTTATGGAAAGTGATTTATAACATTTTAGTTGTGTAAAATGATTGCGCTCTTTACGTCTCAATACAGCAAGTATATGTAGTGCATGATGTGTTTAAATATATTATGTCAAAGAAAAAAAGAACTATATTAAATAACTTGTATCTGAAAACTTTTCTGGTATGGTTTTTTTTTTTGTATTCTCATATGTGATTTATTAACTTTATAAGATTTTTCAAAAAATGATATGTGAGACTTCAATCATATAACAATATCAATGTAAGATTCTTCATAGAAAAAGAACGATGTTTACCTAGTGAAAAAAGTGGAAATTTATGTCAGATTTTATTTCCAATCGTTTGTGTATTTAGATACTATGAACGATCAAAGTATCCAAATTTTGATAATTTTGACTACAATTGAAAAGCATTTCAGAACACTTTTAAATCCAATCTTAAATATCTCCATAATTAGGGTGACATTTGACAAATCAAAACCCATTTCATTCTTATGTTACCAACAAGGTAGAAGTGTGAAAGTTGGTTGAATTAAACAAATTGAATGCATGGGTAGTAAGTTCAGGGGGGTGTTTCACAAAAATGTTAGGTTTGACTTAGTTATGGAAAGCCATTTGTAGCCTATTCAAGAGCCAAAAAACACATATTTGAGACTTTCAATGAATTTTACATAAAGACTAGTAAATCTCCTTGATAATAGAAAATAGTTATGCATTTTAACAAAATGTAATGTTGTACTTAAATCATGATGTATACATTTTACATAGAACATAATGGCTTTCCATAATTTTAAGTTCAACTTCAGATCTTTGTGAAACACCTCTCTGGTGCTTCAAGAAATCCAATTTTGTTGCGGGATAGAGAAAAACTAGATGTAGTAATTGAAAAATAACTTTATCAAAACAAAACAATGTTTATTTGATCAAAATATGTCCAGAATACAGCCAGAATATCCATTAATAAAGTCATTTAATAATCATTGATTCTGATAATCTATTGAATTTTTTGAGAAAAAAAATGGTTGAATTTGTAAGTGTCTAATTTGTAATTACATACAATATTTAGTCACTAACCAGAACTTTTCCTTCTCTATAATTTCTAGCATATACTACTGACACACACACACACGCACAAACACACAATATACATACTATTTGCATAGCGGAGAAAAGTACATCGGCAACAGCTTTGAGATATTTTAACAATAAAATTGTCTAGTTTATTATGCAAAGATATATTCTGAATCTGAAATTACGAATTATTAGAAAATATGATGTACAAATAAATTCACCAAGATTCAATGTTAAGTTTTTGACAATCAGAAAGCATACCGTAATCTAAACACATCTAGAAAAAAATAGAAAACGAAGTCAGAATAAATCTTTTACTCAGCCAAAGTTCAACTAACTTGAGTTCAACTTATTACGCAAGGTGATACTAGCTCATAAGAAATGAGTTAAATAGGCAATGCTAGAATTCAACTTTCTTGCCTTGTGTCCCAGTCGGGCGAGTAAACACAACATTTTCCAAATTTTAGGGACCTGAAAACCTGAATCCGGTGGCCACAAACAAAGAAAAACTCTGATATATTTGGTTGCCCAGTTGGGTCAGAGGAATTCAGCATCAATGAAATTTGGTGGCCCCGAAGCTAATTCTAAGTGACCCCTGGCTTGCTATTATTTCAAGCACTGGAATAGGAACCAGGGGGGTGTTTCACAAAGATCCAAAGTTGAACTTAACTCAAGTTGGACTTAAACATTATGGCAAGCCATTTGTAGTCTTGAAATTTAAAAAAAAATCAAGTATTTTAGACTCTTCATAAATTCTACATTAAGAACATGAAATCTCATTGATAATACAAAAAAACACAATGATTTTAAACAATATTTTATACATTTTATAAGAACTTTTACAAACAAATTTCAAAAAAATAATGGCTTTCCATAATTCTTAAGACCCAACTTAGAGTTGAGTTCAACTTGGAATCTTAGTGAAACACTCCCCTGGAATGTCATTTAACTGTTGATTGGAATGTACGCACTTCATGTAAACTTTCTATTCTACTATGGACCCTGTGGTTTCGTCAATAACATAAATAACGTAAATATAGGTTGATTTTGTTTTTTATTGCAAATCTTAAACATGGATATCACTGTGATTACCTCGGGCCCGCACCCACGATCACCCACTGGTAACTTCCCATTGGCTAGTTAAGGTCAACATGGATTTGACCATTGGCGTCGTCCTCAACATCTAGACGACAGGAAGTTAACAATGAGTGAATGTGCGGTTAAGTCCTAATTACTTTCTCTTCAACTACAAGAAAAGAATGTAGTTGCTTACATGAAAATCTCATGTAGTAAGTGGGCAAGTATCGAAAAAAGTTAGTGTGGATGCTTGCCTAATACACGGCTCAACATTAGCAGTAGCCAAATCAAGTTTTGTTGTCCAATAGGCAGAGCTGCCAACCTCTAGAACATGAAATCAGTACTCTCAAGGCTCAAAATCAGTAATTTGGGGAAGAAATCAGTAATTTCCTACGCGGCTCTATGAACCTCAAAAACCAGCACTACAACACTGCGCGGACGCAGTGCGCCAACCCAAAAAATACACGGGGGCAAAGGGCGATTCGCCCCCATGAGCCACGGCACGGGGGCGAAAAAAAAAAAAAATGATAATCATTTATTAGACCCTTGAGCAGTGAAAACGATGTAAAAAAAAAAAAGAGCCCCCGTGAGCCCCAAAATAGCCCTCGTGAATAATTTCACGAGGGCGTTTTTTTCCCTCAAAATTTTCAAAATCGCCCTCATGAAAAAAAAAAGTTTGGTTGCAGTGCGCGCATGATGCAATTAGCTTCGTCACATACTGCATGCCATGCATAGCTGCCAACATTTGGAAGCTCTGGGGTTCCAGATGCTCTCTGGTGCAATCTGAGCCTATTTTAAGGATCATTTCCCCTCAAATTCAACCCAAGTTTAAAATGGGTTTAAAACAACAAAAAAACAGTCAGTGGAACAATAAATTAGTAAATTAAAAGAAAGTAAAAATATATGAGGTATCAACATCATTTTCAGAAAAGGAAGGAGGTAAAGGGGGAAAGGGAATGATGAGTTGCCCTAAATAGAAAAACAAATAACAGTCTACAACAATAAAATAACCAGAAAAGTTTAAGAAGTTGATTTATTTCTGATACGCCCCAAGCTTATCCTTCCTAGCCTAGGTTACACTACGGTTAACCGACCATTTTAGTGTTTTAGTGTGAAGGCTTGCCTAATAGACCAGTTTGGTATTAGCCCAGTATGAATGACCCTTAACCCTATTTTAACTGGGCTATTTCCGACCAGGTTTTTACTGGTGGGGGGGGGGGGGGGTCAATTTGACCCCCCCCCCCCGTTTTTTTATTTGATTTGATTTTATTTCCACAATTCCTTTAAAAAACAAAAAAGTATGACGAAATGTTAAATATGCAAATTATGCGCATATTCATTACAGGTGTACGCTAATTTTTGCTAATTTTTAAAGAAAAACATAATAAAAAGTATTATATTGACTCAAAATGAGTCACAGACATGGATAAGTTTGAGATTTAGGTATTTACATTGTTTATTCTTGTAATTAACGAAGCACATGTAATTAATTATGCAAATATGCTAATGAGATGAGTATAGTATGATTCTGAATTTCTATTGTATTCCTTTGTTTTTCATTTCTTTTGTATTCTATTGTTCATATTTGTTATGTTTTGTATTATTTTGAAAATGATATTAGATATGACAACCATAAAGACAAGGAAAATATATGGGGAAAATGGATTGTATTTCACAAGTTTCATAACATGGAAAAGTCACTGTTTTTAGGTGACCTTCGACCCTTATTGGTCATGTAACCTTGTAATGCTTAGTCCGATCTTCGTAAATTTAGTACCAAAAGTTGCGCAAGACTTCAAAGAAAAAAGACATGAAAGGAATAGTCGCTAAATTATTACAAGGGGGGGGGGTCAAATTGACCCAAGGGTTTAAGCCTTTACTCATTGTATTCACATTTTAAGTGTTGGATGATTTTCATAGGACATAATCCCAAGCTGGCTTATTATGACATCATTACATCAAAGCCTAAATTCAAGATTTGCAATAAAAAAAACTCCCTAATAAATGGCTCAGTATAAATATTAAAAGAAAACAATAGTTACACTTAACAAGACATAAGAAACAAATTTAAAATAGTAAACCCAAAATAATGCAGCTGGTAGTGGCCATTATGTTGAAAACACCCGATTCAATTTTTAAATAACTGGAAGTTTAAGGGGAATGAATTAACTTACGTACGTACATACCCGAAAACATAATGCCTCCGGCTACGTCGTTGCGGAGGCATAAAAACTTGGTTTGATGTAGAGGCATTGTCATAAAAATCATTGGACTTGGCACTTTATTACATGATAAGCTTTAGTACTGTTAAGTAGAAGCAAGATATAATCATAACAGTTTACTCTAGAGAAGGCACTTGAAAAAAGGCACAAAAAGTAATACATTTTTATATTCTATAAATGTTTTTAGATGTATTAAAAAAGTCGAGCCTGAAACTTGTTGCATGCATCTATTAGCAATAATAATGTGCAGCGAGCGTCGACAGTTGGAATGTGCGCTATATTACTACCCACCATCATTATCATTATTACTATCTATTTGCAAGTTCTCAGTCTCTTCTGAGTCCTATGGTCTGCTTACAAATGATTGCACTAGTATACAGATGCATGTATGCTCGCTACAGTTTTAGGATTCACTATATACTTCACTTAGTCTTTTTCACTTCTATAAGTTTCCTTTCTTCCAAATCAGACACAGCTATCAGGGTTGCGCCGATACCCGAAAATACAATAGACAGAATGGCAGGACCGGCGAAGGTGATTTCTTGCGAGACTCCGGCGATAAGAGGTGAAACGGTGCGACAAACTGACATCAGTGATTGGTTGAGACCTAGCAGAGCGCCCGTGTCCTCGACCTTGCCGCGTCGGATGCTGAGGTTTGTTGCGCTGACGCGGGCAATAGAGCTCCCCATAGAGAGCAGAAAATAGAATAGAACGAACGAAGGCACGTCCGGGACAAAGACGAGCATTACTAAGGCTATGATCCGGAGGATGCTCGCGTGGAGAAAAAGCCGTGGCTCGTTGCCATAGAATCGCACCAGCCGGCCGATGCCCAGAGCACACGCCGCTGATGCGAATGACCCGAAGGAGATGATGCGGCCGACGGTGATGGGCGTCGCATCAAACTTCTGCTCGATGCTGAGCGTGAAGTTGCTACGGAATAGCGTGGACGAGAAGCCCTGGAGGAAGCGAATGAGAAAGAGCTCGGGTCCCGTGCTGACGATCTGTCGAAAGGAGCGCAGGGATGAGCGGAAGTCAAAGGCGTACTCCTCTCTCGTGAAGTCTGCCACAGACTTTGTCGGCGGGAGACCTTCGTGATGAGAGTCAGGGTTTACCACCAGTAACACATACACTGCAATTGGGAGACAACAAGAGAGAATGCATTAAGATCAACTTTTATGCATTTGATAATCAAATGCGGTCTTGTAAATTGCAACCAACTTAATGATTGCTATTAGCTCCCTAATTCCTTTCTCATTCGACCGTATTATGGAATCACTGAAACAACTAAATATATGACAAATTACATGTAAATCAAAAGGCATACTCAAGATGTTTGAGTTATATCGTGTTTAAATTTGTAAATGAAATGAGCACAGAAAAATGGGCTTCGACTGAGAATTGAACCCGAGGTCTCCTGATTGCTAATAATAATGAAACACTTTTATATAGCGCATAACACATATAAGCACAATTGCATGTCCCTATGTGCTAGACCGGTGCTATACTAACTGAGCTTGAAAACTCAGCTGGTTGTCATTCCCAGAAACCCTTTTCAATGCTTGTGCTAGTCCGAAGCTATATAAACCCCAACACAAACCCTAAGGATAAGAAATCAATTTAATAGGGATATGTGCCAGGGATCACGGAGTTGATGCAGCTTTTTTATTAGGTAAATTCAAACATCGCAAAAAGATCCACAGAAACATACATGGTCATAGTTGTTTCCAGCTAACTGCAAAGTTTTTGAATAAATATGATCATACCAGTTCTACACAGTGGAACCAACCTCTTTAAAACAAGCTCTGTTATAACGAGGTACCTGATATAGCCAGGTTTTCACAGTTCCTGGTTCTATGTTTTTTTATTATTCTTAAGCCCTGATACAAGTTCAAGATTTCTGATAAAAAGAGGTAAGTTTAACTGGCCCAGAGTGCTCATTATAATGAGGTTTCACGGTACACATATCATCCCAGTTCTATAACTAGAGAGCAATACAATCACATACCAAAGCAGAATGCAAAGATGGCTGCGGAGGCCATGGAAACCATGAAGAAGCCGTTCTCCATTTCCGCAAGGTGTCCTCCGACAAGAGGACCAATGATGAAGCCCGCGCTGGAGATCCCATTGAAATAGCCAAAGACCTTTGACCTCTGTTCCTTGGGTGTGATCTCGGCTAGGAGAGCCTTGGCTATTGCTACGCTGTGCTTGAATACACCTGCCAAAAACAAACAAAAATTGATAATGAATTATATTTGTGTTTGAATCATTGACAAAGCCTGCACTTGAGATCCCATTGAAGAAGCCAAAGACCTTTGACCTTTGTTCCTTGAGCGTGATCTCAACTAGGAGAGCCTTGGCTATTGCTACACTGTGCTTAAATACACCTGCCAAAAACAAAATTATTTAAATAGTGATATTTTTGTTTTGTTTATTTTTCATTATATTTGTGTTTGAATCATTGATGAAGCCAGCACTTGATATCCTTGGGTGTGATCTCGGCTAGGAGAGCCTTGGCTATTGCTACGCTGTGCTTGAATACACCTGCCAAAAACAAAACCAATTTAATAGTGAAGATTTTTTTCCCCGTAGCTTTTATCATCAAACTGCCAGATAGGTATCAATAAGAGAGTCGTATTGCTGCATAGCACAACTTACCCAGTGGTATTCTTGCCAATAAATAGTAGACAATTGAGTTGGATAGACCCATGCAGAAGTAGCCAATAGATGTGAAGAGCAGGCAGAACAGCAAAGCCCGTCTCCTACCTCCTACGTCACTCCATCTCCCCTGTACAAATAAAGATAAAAGACACATTATTAGAAGTCTCATGTTTGTAAATGTAATATCATAAAATATGTGAACAACACAATAACACAAAACATAATTCCTATTCTCCAAAACCATGATATCTTCCCTGTAGAAAGTGGAACATATAATTTAATGGCATGTAATATATCAAAAATACAATGTATAGTACACACACAGGAATCCCATTCCTAATTACTGTACACATTAATTGTTGCATTTAGAAGTATATCTTCTTCATCGTGAATTTAACTTTATATCAACAAATTTTCTCTTTTCAATAATTCCCCCAGACTTTGGGCAGCTCTTTGGTATTTAAATTTTCAAAAGAAAAATACACCTGTACCATCACGCTTTATCTGGTACAATTACAATGTGTGTGTGTCAGGGTTCACCAATTTAATTACATTATTACTCACAGATGCCAATGAGCAATATGTTGAGGGCCTAAAACAATGAGGCATAGAAGCTGATACGAGTGAAAAGTGATTAGAATGAGACTGAGTTTCTAGGTGATCAGAGCCTGGGGTTTGTTTCATGAAAGGGTCTTAGCTATGTGTGTGTTATCTGGCACGGAGCTAAGGTGCAATTATCTCTGTGTTTCGCACTGAGCATCAATGGCCGTTGGAAATTCAAAAGCTTTAGGGTCTGAACGCGTCCTAGCATCCTAGCTCCGCGCCAAACAACGTACATATAGCCAAGACCCTTTCATAAAACAAGCCCCTGAAAGCTGGCATCCCTGATTACATCTATCAAATTTTATTGGTTAATTATTTATATTTTGGTTTAATCGATGTATAGTGAAAGTATCTTTACCACAAAGGGTGCAGATAGCAGCTGGAGAGTGCCATAGATGGTACCTGAATGCGATGTAAATCAAAACAAAAGAAGTGAAAAAGAAATAAAACATTTTCCTGCTTGCAAAACTATACTTACATGTATGATAAAATATGGGAAATATTTGGTGCTGGAAATACACTTAATTCCATAATATTGTACATGAATATTGAGACCTTATAATGGGGTTCTTTTGAATTTGCAGTACTGTTATTATTCAGATCAGATTCAGATCTATGTAGATTTATGGGAGCTCTTTTTTTGCATTTTAGGGGCTCATTCGTCCTGAGCCCCTGTGTATTTTGTTTCACTGATTCAGATCCCCCTTTTTGTTTATTATTATTATTTATTCGGCAAATGAAACATACAAAAACAATCATCATACAAGGTATAAACAAACGGTCACATGAATGCCAGGGAAAGAAAAAGACTAACTTAATAACTCTAACCCGAAGGTCATCTTTCCCAGTCCATGTGACCTACTTAACATATAACAGTACAATGAGGAATCATAACAAATACAAAAACATTCATTAATAAAAAACGATACTGAAAAAAACAAAAATAAAAACAATTGTATACACGCGACCCGAATGGCTCCGTTTCTGATTATTGTGTGTTAATGCGAGAGGCGGAGCCACTCCGGTGACGGTTAACTAATTATTAACAAATAAATGGCGGCGTAATTGAAAAATCCAAGCAGATAGTGAAAGTTCCACCACCCCAGTTTTCAGCGATTCGGGAAGGTTTTCCCAAATACGCAGAAACTGGTCTAGAGCTGAACAATGCATGCTTTGTAATCCTAAAAAAATAATATTTAAAGCATATTTCAGACCTATGCAAGGAATAGGATGTTCATGTAAAATGGACACTTTGAACAGTTTTCCCATGTTTTTTCGCCATACACATAATTTCCTGGTCGCACAGATTACTTAGACAATGCGTGTGTTGGCGTGTCTACAAATACACACCAGCCATTCATTGTCTACGCACAGCCTGCAACACAGTGACCTTACCAACAAGCCCCACAGCTGCAGGAGATGCCCCAAGGTTTGTTGCCTGTCTGGAGGATATCGGGATGATGAGAGCCACAGCAAACAAATCCTGTGACAAAGTAATTTATTATGATTTAGTATTAATTATATAGCAATGCTAGAAATTAACCCGTTTACCTTGTGGCCCAGTCAGGCAAGTGAAAATCAAGATTTCTCAAATTTGAGTGGCCAAAAACCTGAATCTGGTAGGCACCAAGCAAAGAAGAAAGAACATTACTTTGTTTGGTATATTTTGGTTCCCTTCGGGCAAGTACAATTGGCATTAATGAACTTAATGCCCTGTGAACATATATAATAATATGTGTGGAACAGTCTCTTTTGGGATATTTTTAGCTTAATTGTTAATATCGCCGGGTATGTCTGGGAAGAGAATGCCAATTTATTATGATTATACACGGCTCAAATTAAATTGAGCAACTATCATTTCTGTTCAAATGCGAGAGAATAGTGTAATTCTGTACTTAGAATTCTCCTTTAGAAACAAGCAAATCAAACAACAAATCTTTCTTTTCTTACACATTGGGTTTTTTAGGCATGTCAATTTTTTGTTTGGGCAAATAAAATTTGAAAATTCATGATTTTTACTTGCCTGAATGGGCAAGTCGAATGGCCGCTTGGGTTATTATATTAAATCTGTTTCTTTCCTATTCCAGCTTTCTTCTTCCACATGCAGCATGCAGTTAAATTTGCAGTTAACCCTGGCCCCTTGACTTGCAGGGCCAGGGGTGCTTCTTCCATACATCAACATCATCATTGATAACCCTGTCATTGTTTCAATGTGCTTCTTTGCAAGAATCCATCTCTCTCTCTCTCTCTCTCATTCTTTTTACTTAAACTTTAATTGATAATTAATTATCTCATTCTCAGTACAAACAATAACATGTGTGTCCACGTCGCCAACGTTGTCTGCTTATAGTTATAGTTGAAATAATGTATGCTTCATTCATTTAGAATTAGCAAAGCTAAAACACTATACAACTTATCAAGTCATCATCACAAAATAGATTAGTCATTAAACTAAAATTAAAAACCAGTAGTCAGTACCACCATACACCAACGGACATCCAGCGGGCCAGACACGGCATAATTTCAAGACACCGAATCCCTAAATTTTAATTTAAGCTGGCGAAGGCAAGCGTATGTTTCAAACTGGTCAATTGCTACTTTATTGATGGTATTCAATCATTTCCTTGATGAAAATGAAAAAGTATTGTCCTTGAATTCTGTTTAACTTACCAAAAATCCAAATGCATATAAGCTTGTCGTTAGAAAACGCAAATTCCGCTCCATTTTAACTGATTTCGCCATGATTAGTGCATACGTTACCGAAATCAGCTATGTATAACCAGTCTGCTTCAACCAGACGTTACATCTCCGTATACGCATCCGTTAATAGTATGTGGTTAGGCAGTTTTTCTTTTCTGTTATCAAAACACCTGGGGAAAAGACTTTGCGTGAGTGAGTGGGCGGGGCTAAACAATACTTCACTGCACTGAAATCAAAGAAAAAATTTAAGTTTTGTAAATCATCCTTATTATTTTATTAAAATAAATTCCAATGTAACAATGAAGTGATTCAATTCAAACACAGGCATGACATAATTAACAGCTACTTTTGGAATGAAAACAGCCTTGTAACTTAGCCGTTCATATGTTTTTTGTTCTACCATTCAAGCATCATTGACTAATAACTGTTAGTTTTTAATGATAACTGACAAGTTTTGGTTACTAAAATTCTGCTTTTTTGACCAGAACTGCGCTATCCTTTTAAAATAATTTGCCCCTTGCAAGGTGAACAAGATATATAATACAGGCAAGAATAACTGAATAACAGCAAAATATAATTATTATGATAGTGTTGTATCGAGTAACAGTGAAAAGAGGGAACAATTAATAATATCAACAACAACAACAAAAAGCATTCTATTGAATTTGGATTACATCAACCCCGACCCCCCCCCCCCCCCCCCCCCCAACAACAAAAAACAAACAAAACAAAACACAAAATAAAACTTCACACATTTTGTCTAGGGTATATAAAAAAATCAATAACAAAATCAAGAAACCCGTTTGTAAAATGTGTATTCAGCAAACGCTTCACATGCATGCAGCATATACCCTACACTGGGCATGAAGAGTAATCAGTTATATAATTGCTCTTTCATCAGTGGCGTAGCGTGGTCGATTGATTGGGAGGGGGAACATGCACATTATTGGGGGCGCATCTTATGCATTTCTTTATTATTTTATTATTTTAAATTTTTTTTACAGATTTTCTCTTTACTATATTAGTTGTTTATAGCGGTTGACAAATTCGGGGGAACGCCCCCCTCCGACCCCGCCCCCTCTCATGCCCCTAGCCCTACACCACTGTCTTCATTCGAATGAGAAAGAATGATAAAGTTTGATCTATAAGCGCCTGATGAGAGGATCTACACATACATGTAGTCATGCACGTTACAAAAAAGACCTTCTATATAACACGGTATCATTGAATTCATGTTATTTCAAAATAAAACAGGACTCTTGAAATTTTCGCTAACACAACCTAACACTAGAAACGACGAAAACGTTTGCAAGACGGTCCGGGTATTTTTAAAAATCTGACATTCTGGTTTGTAGGCCGTGCATTGGTATTAGGTAGGGTCCGTCAATAATTGTATATATGACATTTTCACCAGATGCAACAAGACTGTGGAATTCCCTACCATCAAATATTGTGGGAAGCACCTCCTTGGATACATTCAAGCAGTAGGTGGCGCAAATAAGGCCCCCCCCCCCCCCATAAAACAAACAAACAAACAAACAAACAAACAAACAAACAAACAAACAAAACAAAACAAAACAAAACAAAACAAACAAAAACAAACACAAACAAAACAAACAAATAAACAAACAAACAAACAAAAACTTTTCCATTAGACTAACAAATATCACTTTAAAGGTACCGTTGAGTATTGGTATTTCCCGAAGTGCCCCCCGATATTTGTTTGTGAGATAATGAAAAACTGACTGTCAAATTTGAAAAAACATACAATTTTAATGACAGAATAAACTTTATTTGATCAAAATCGGTTCAGAAACGGCTAAAATATCCATAAGTATATTTTTATTCAAAACTTCTTCACCGGTAATCACCGGGGGATATTTAGACTTTTTAGAAGAAAAAAATTATAATGCTTAAAGACTTCTTGGAAAAAAATCTGAATAGGTTTTTAAAAAGTCGTTGATGATATCTCTATTGAATCAATATTTTAACAAAACATTAAATGCACAATTTTGTATGAAAAATGGCTAAAACCAGTGATTTTTTAAATAGCGCCCTCTTGGGTTGTAACGGCTCTTTTTGAATGATAACAGGGGTTTTACTTAGTCGTTTGTAATTGTGTATACCTTTCGAGCATGGTGAAATTATAACTATTACTTTGTACCGTAATGGTGCAGGTTTTGGTTACTAAAGTTAAGTTTGACCAATACTCAACTATCCCTTTAAATTAAAGGGATAGTAGGCTACAGTTTTGGTCAAACATCATTTTAATAACTAAAACGTGTCAGTTAGTATCGTTAAAAACTAACAGTTATAATTCAATGATTCTTGAACGATAGAAAAATATACAAACGGCTTAGTTACAAGGCTGTTTTCATTTATTAAAAAGTAGCTGTTAACATAAGAGGGCGCCCTCTAGACACCTCAAGTTTCAACCATTTTAAAAATCAAAATGTGTGAATGTGATGTTTGGTAAAAATAATTATAGACATGACATGACTTTGTGTAGGATTTATAAATAAAAGTTGGTCCCCCACACTTATTATGAACGATACATAATGGATATTTCAGCCGGAAGTCTGAACCGATTTCGACCAAACAAAGTTTGTTTTATCATTCAAGTTACATGCTTGTTCAAATTGTACACTTAGTTTCTCCCTTTTACCTCGCAAAATAAATATTTGTCGAAGCGTGACCCTCTATACCAAAACTGAGTAGCCTATACCTTCAAATGCCAAATAAATGCCCTAACCCCCCCCCCCCCCCCCCCCCCCCTAACACTCACTGTTCACTTTGCACAACACTCTAATCTTACGATATCGGTCTTCTGCATTCTCCCCCTTTCCTTTCTTTTCAAATTCGATTTGAAATATGCTTGATAATTGTTGTATCAATTACTTACCGTATATTTATTTATTTGTGAATTTTAAAGGGATAGTTGAGTTCTGGTAAGGAGAGTACAGTTTTGGTGAAATTGAATTTTACTAACCAAAACCTGCATCATTACATTACAAACTAATAGTTATAACTAGAAAGGAACACAAAATTACAAATGACGTAGTAAAGATCATGTTATCATTCAAAAAGAGCCGTTAAAACGTAAGAGGGCGCTCTCTAAACACTTATCGGTTTCAACCATTTTGAATAAAATATTGTGCATGTGATGCTTTGTTGAAATAGTGATTAGATAGAGAAATAACCAACAACTATTTAAATACCTATTTTGTAACTTTTTGAAAAGAGGAAGCATTTAAAAAAAAATTTTAACGGCTGGTTCAAAATTCTCTAATAAACCTGGGGCCCCAGGTTTATTACAAATTGTTATATTTATGGATATTTCAGCCGTCTCTGAACCGATTTTGATCAAACAAAGATAATTTTATTATTTAAATATTATGCTCTTTCAAATTTTACACTAAGTTTTTCATTACCTCACAACAAAATAAGTAGTCTAGCGCCCTCTCTACCAAAACTCAACTATCATTATATTGCTAAAATGTATACATTATTATTTTTGTTATTGTTTATGGAAAATGCAGACTCAAAAACTGAAACTGAAACTGAAAGCCAAATAATTAAAGAAATAAAATAGTCATCCAGTTCTTTAGACAAGGTTCTCTCTCTTTTTTGTTTAACTCTAAGAAGCATATACCAAGCTAATTATTTTAGAACACATATAAATCGATGTAATTATATTATTTAGGCCTATATCATATCTTAGATTCCGCACTGGAGACTGGGAGTATTATTAGGAATACTCTTCGCCTTCCCAACTGCCGGGCTCAGAATGCATACCTTTTACAATCATAGACCCCTTCGAATCGGCGACCCTTCCCTAAATAATGTTTGGGATTTTGGGGGATGAAAAACACGATTTGAATACAAATAGAAAATTAGGTTATAATGTTGTTTTTGTATATCACACATGCTAATCCTCTTCTCTCTATAATTTATCCCTTGATTGCATGCAAAGCAATTTGAATAAAATACAAATTTGATTATTTGTTATACAAAAACAAATTAAATTAATATTTTATTCAAATTGCTTTGAATGGAGATTGGGCTGGAAGGAGGTAAGTAAAAATAAAATTGTGTATCCAGCTGTTCTCCTTTCTGTATTTTGTCTTTGTTATGTTGAATTGTTATTGTTGGATGAACATACATTTTTTTTATAGCTTA
Organism: Echinarachnius parma; assembly: GCA_037951105.1. NCBI lineage: Eukaryota > Metazoa > Echinodermata > Echinoidea > Clypeasteroida > Echinarachniidae > Echinarachnius > Echinarachnius parma. Next base: position 124,522 of record JBAMJV010002354.1, on the reverse strand, counting down.
GGTTGTTCTACTGATCTAATCTTTGTATTCATCATCCTGTTTGTATTTCCAATATAATATAATAAAATAATTATGTTCTATGGATCTGACGGCTCTATTCTGTGCAGCTAGCTGAGTCTGAAATAAAGTTTATTATTTTTGACTATTTATATACATTTTTGAAAAGACGATCTTGCATTGTCTACGAAACAATGACAATCAGCTGTGAATTTTGTAAATTTTGCTATACCGCCATCTGTAGACTATTTTTAGTCATTTGTTTTGTTCTGTCTCCTTTCAATAAAATCCGAATAGGGATTTGCACAATATAACGCAGTGCAGTGCAGTACAGTACCGTACGCATACGGACCTGTACATAAAATATACAGTGCATAACAGTACGGTTGCAATGCAATGCATGCAGTACATACGTATACCGTACGTACGTTCGACTTAGGTGACCGGAGTCAAGCCTGGACGAAAGAAATTGCAAGGAAATTTTAATCTTAGTTCATCTTCTAAATAATCCAAATTCAAAGACGGAAACGGAACCAACACTGTAGAGTGGATATTGAATCATAACATCCTTCTCCTCTGAGACGTATTTACATTTATATTGGCCCAGGATAAGTGGCCAAAAGTGGACTTTCAATCTTGAAAATGGCCTGTGCGACTCTAAAACGGACTCTGGATTTCGATCCACTTCACAGCCCCGGAACATCACCGAAACGAAGGCGATGTTCTCCGATTATACCATCGACACCATCATCAAAATCAAGTTTTCAACCATCACCATTTTCTCCTGTAACCCCTAGGATTTCACCGGGTGAGATGATTATAAAAAAGGGTCACTAAAGTTAACGATGATTTAGAATTTTAGAGGGGATTCAAAAGTTTATTGACCTCTTTTAATCAGTTTTAGTTTAGTAACCACTTCCGGGGTCATGACCTTTATGAAGAGGAGATGAATTAATTTGTAATTTACAAATCAAGACAGTTGTTGGTGCATTTATTTTTGACCAGTGTAAATGTAATTTGTAAAGCTAACATCGATAATGTAAATTGTAATGATCACTAATGTGGAACGATTGAAATTGGAAACGTGAATTTATTTAATATTGAATTTGAATGATTATGATGTCGATGAGATGATGTCATTGACATTGTTAGTTGTTACGTGTTTGATCAGGCTACCAAAAAATGGCCTGTCAAAATATGGCACCCCTGTTTACACTTGCAGGCTCACATTTTAAGCGCATTAACAACTGAACAAAGATAATTTTGCGCAGTGTAATGACTAGTGGATAGCAAGGTATTGACTATTGTATTACCGAACGTGTCGTATAATTACCGGACATGCAAATTCACATAGAAAAAATGGACGTTCAGCAACAATTTCCCATCATTTCCCGAAGAAAATAAGGGTTTACAAGAAAGTCGAATTGGAGAAAAATGTGCAAATTCTTTTGAGACATTTTACAACACTCAACAGATCGTCGCTGGGCAATAAAAAGGGCAAAATGGCCGATATTATCGTCGAATATCGATTTTGTTTTTATTTTATTTTCAGATAGAGTTCTTTAAAACCTATCCGATGATATGTATAGAATTCCCATATGTGCCCAACTTTTTGAGAAAATCAAAAATATATATCATATGGGCAATACGAAGGACAAAAAGGGATTTGCCCTTTTAGCTGCCCATTATTGCGCCAAGTTGCGCGCATTGCCTGTGCATTATCAATGCGCGTAAAAGGGCAATACGCATTTTGTCCTTTTTCATGCCCAATATCGACGCGATATCGTGCATGTAAAAAGGGCAAATTCAGAAATACGTAAATAACTCCGTTAAAAAGAACTGAGCGTAGGCCAAATTAAACGACTTGATTGCTTTATAGCCTACATAACTGTTTCACTAAACAAGATTACTGGATTTGGCATTTTAAAAATATTATTGCCCAAAATGTCAAAATGTTGTTTCTTCCAAAAAAGTAAGTATCGTTTTTTGCTATCGATACCGTCAATTTGTCCTTTTAATTGCCCAGCGACGAGATGTATTCTTTATGAGTTTATGCAGCTGCTCGTATGATTTCCACTTTTATTTATTATAGCTTGTAATTGTAAAAACTAATGCTGTAACCGATCATCGGATCGGCATGCCGATCCCGATCCGATCATGGTTGATCGGCTCGTTTTTAGCTCATCCGGCCCGAAGGGCCCGATGAGCTTATGCCATGGCGTTGCGTCCGGCGTCCGTCCGTCCGTCCGTCCTTCCGTCCTTCCGTCCGTCCGTCCACAATTTTCAAAATGCTTCTTCTTCGTTATTTTTCAACCGATTTTGATTCTGATTGTTTCATAAGATAGGGCTAGGAGGGGGATTTAAAACTTCTACACAGAATCGTGAAATTCATTATATATGCTAATTTATGCAAATTTATTCGAAATCACAAAAAATGCTTCTTCTCCTTCATTTCTTGACCGATTTTGATTTGGTTTGCTTTATCTGGTAGAGCTAACTTTGGTACACTAAACTTCTACACAGAATTTTGAAATTTTTCTCCATTAATTAATTATGGTAATTTATGCAAATTTATTCCAAAAATCACAAAAAATGCTTCTTCTCCTTCATTTCTCGACCGATTTTGATTTGGTTTGCTTTATCTGGTAGAGCTAACTTTGGTACACTAAACTTCTACACAGAATTTTGAAATTTTTCTCCATTAATTAATTATGGTAATTTATGCAAATTTATTCCAAAAATCACAAAAAATGCTTCTTCTCCTTCATTTCTCGACCGATTTTGATTTGGTTTGCTTTATCTGGTAGAGCTAACTTTGGTACACTAAACTTCTACACAGAATTTTGAAATTTTTCTCCATTAATTAATTATGGTAATTTATGCAAATTTATTCCAAAAATCACAAAAAATGCTTCTTCTCCTTCATTTCTCGACCGATTTTGATTTGGTTTGCTTTATCTGGTAGAGCTAACTTTGGTACACTAAACTTCTACACAGAATTTTGAAATTTTTCTCCATTAATTAATTATGGTAATTTATGCAAATTTATTCCAAAAATCACAAAAAATGCTTCTTCTCCTTCATTTCTCGACCGATTTTGATTTGGTTTGCTTTATCTGGTAGAGCTAACTTTGGTACACTAAACTTCTACACAGAATTTTGAAATTTTTCTCCATTAATTAATTATGGTAATTTATGCAAATTTATTCCAGAAATCACAAAAAATGCTTCTTCTCCTTCATTTCTCGACCGATTTTCATTCTGTTTGGTTTATCTAATAGGGCTAGGTTTCATAAGATAGGGCTAAGAGGGGGATTTCAAACTTCTATACAGATTCATGAAATTCATTATCTATGGTAATTTATGCAAATTATTCGAAATCACAAAAAATGCTTCTTCTCCTTCATTTCTCGACCGATTTTGATTTGGTTTGCTTTATCTGGTAGAGCTAACTTTGGTACACTAAACTGCTACACAGAATTTTGAAATTTTTCACCATTCATTAATTATGGTAAATTTTTTATTTTTTAATTTTTTTAATTTTTTTTAATTTTATTTTTATTTATTTTTCTATTTTTATTTTTATTTTTTTTAATTTAATTTAATTTTTTGTTTGTTTGTTTGTTTGTTTTGTTTGTTTTTGTTTTTTATTTTATTTATTTTTATTTTTATTTTGATTTTTTTAATTTATTTTTTAATTTTTTTATTTTTTCCCATGTCCCTTCCAGGGCATCAAATTTTTATTTTTTGACCAGTTGAAAAGTGTACCACATGAAATTTGCGATATTTGATGTTGCGAGATGGCGGATGAGCGCTACGTCATTGACGTTCTGGTTGCCGATTTCCGATCATGCAGAAAAAATCGGAAGATCGGGAAAAAAAAAAAAAAAAAAAATTTTAAAATTCTTTTTGGAAAATGATCCCAAAAAACATATTTCGGGAAAATAAATGAATACCAAACCAACATATATCCATATGAATAAGCCCTTGAGGTTATCTTGTATGTGTATGCTTTCATTTCAAACTGATTACCTCTCCTTTTACAAAATTACTCGCTGCGATTCTGAAAGGTTACACCAAATTAATCACATGGGACTAAGCTCAGAATCGCCGCGAGTAATTTTGTAAAAGAAGAGGTAATCAGTTTGAAATGAAAGCATACCCATACAAGATTACCTTGGGCTTATTCATATGGATATATGATGACACACGCAGTACCCCGGGGTACCGTTGTACCCCGGTATCCCGCGTTGTGTAGCGCCATCTTGTGTCCACTCGAAGTACAACCGTATTGCGTTGTGCATGCAATGCAGCGCGCGATTGTATGTACGCTATACCCACAGTACAGCCCTAAAAATTAAATAAATAATTAAACAAAATGGCGGGTTTTCGTCTGGTACCCCAGGGTACCGTTTATGTCATCATATGTTGCTTTGGTAATCATTTATATTCCCAAAATATGTTTTTTGGGATCATTTTCCAAAGAAAAAAAAAAGATTTTTTATTTTTTATTTTTTATTTTTTACCGATCCGATCCGATTTTCCTCGATCGGTTTTTGCCGATACGATCAAACAATCCGATCAACAAGGTCAGTTACAGCACTAGTAAAAACTCAAGAAATGAATGTCAGATTTCAATCACACTTGGTACCTGAATGTATCTTATGGAGCCAATGTAGCGCTACAATCTTGGGGTCAAAGGTCAAGGTCACAGGACTCATTATATATGTACGTATGTATTTACAAAAATAGCTCGTAATTGCGATTTCTTATGATCTGGTCAAAATGAGTTTACAGTATTAATTCAGTGCATTTAATTTTGGCTTGATAACAAAATTGCGTGATAGTGGAGGCATAATATTAGACTGCGTGCAGTCGAAGATCCATCTAGTTTTTCTAGTAATACAGTGTACATCGACAATGCATCATGTGCTTGCGATGTACACAAGTGACCACTAGCTTTGCATCTAGATGCATTGCCTATGTACAACAGTATGGTAATGTGCATGTGTGCTTGAATATTGACCACAGTAAAATAACTCAAATGGCACCCAGGGACTGGCTGTCCTCGCCTATATTGTTTGTGCATACCGTACAGAATCGCATTGCCATAGTGCATTAGTGTTTTCGCGCAGCATGGCATACAGTGTAATTGATAGCGCGAGGGGTGTTCGCGAATTCACTTTGATGGTACTTTGACCCAGTTGTTAATGGGTACGACCAACGCTACTGGTATTAAAAAGAACAATAGTACCACTTATTGTGTCATGAGTAACAACTAACATACAAAGTATTTTACACATGACAGAACAGGTACACCCAGGTAAAGAACCCCAGTTGTAGACCCCCCTGTGCATTAGTGAACAGTGGGAATAGAAGTTCCTAAAGTTCCTGAAGCAGCGGAAGCCGCCTGAGGAGTCCTTCACCTCTTTAGAAGCCTATTCCTGGCGTGATTATTTACTTTTTCCTCTTCCAATTTTTAATGTAAAAGTAAGTAATAACTCTGAAAATGTTTTTTCTCTATCCTCTACAGGCCAGTTGGCAGCTCACATCAGCCAGGAATGGAAGCGGCTAAAGCGGAGGAAACGGCTGGAGGAGTCGTTCACCCCTTCGGAAGCCTGTTCCTCACACGAGGCCAACCACCCACACCCGCACCACCAACACCACCACCTCGCATCCCAGATGTCACAGATGTCTCAGATGGTCCACCACGCAGCAGGGTCTGCCTTCCCTGGCCTACAACCCGGCCCCTCAGTGCCCTCTACTTCCACGGCCGTCCCGGGCCTCCCGGTCACTGGCGCCTCGCCTTCGTCACAAACCAAAGATCAACCCATGTTCACATTGAAGCAGGTCAGTTGAACTTGAAGAACATCTTGAGGGACAACAAGATGTCCATCTTTTAGATAAATTTTTAATTGACTTTTCAATTTTGGGGGTTGTTTTTTCAGAAATATGATAAATCAATCGTCATGCAATTGATGATCATGCATTTAAAAAAATACTCTGACTATGGTCTTATGGAGAAATCATGTTACACTGATTTCAAATTGTCTTCAACGTGTTCAACGTGTTTGTAGTGTTCAACGTGTTCATAGTGTTCACGTCTTCATAGTGTTCAGCAAATATGACCAAGGAATTGTGACAAAAAGCACTTTTCTTTGATGCAGACAGCAAGTTCTGCAAGATTTTACGTTTGATGCGGACTGCAAGATGAAACTCTTACAGATCTGATTGTTATTGATCATTACCCTAATATCGCTCCAGCTGATATCATCACCTCTAATTTCTTCCTTCCTCTTTGTCTTTTGTGCAGGTTATACTCATATGTGAGCGCATGCTGAAGGAGCAGGAGTCCCGGGTACGAGAGGAGTATGACAAAGTTCTAACCTGCAAACTAGCAGGTAGGTACACTCAGTACAGTCGCAACATATCTCATATTCCAGTGCTTTGAACAGTCCAATTGAATTCTAGATTTTCTGGCTGGTCACATTAGATGAGAATAATGTCTTTTTTATGACCTGAATAACAAAGTTTGACACTTTTTGTTTCAAATAGCAGCATGACCAAGCTCTACATGATACTTCTGTAAATTTATTTATTTTGCATGTAGTAGCAATAAAATACACATCTAAAGTGTCATTTCTCTTTAAAATATAAACATTAATTAGACTTATTGTGAATAGAGAATCTACCTGCAGTAAAAGAATTTGTTTAAGCTATTTGTTTGAATGCACTTTTGCATTTTGACTATTGGGATAACTGCAACTATTGTATTTCAAATACTGGTTCAAATAATCCTCTTTTAAGGTAGTTATAATGTTACGCAGATCAATATACTGTAATTCATTTGCACTCCTTGGAAACAAATTAGAAAATCGTTTACAAATTAAATTTGTAAGAGGCGTTAGTGAAGATGATGCAAAACCTTTTACAGTTGGACCTCATATTTAAAAAAATCTCTGTTGTAAGATCCCTCTTCACATGAGGTAATATTGCTGGTCTAATCTGTTTAAATTGCTCTGTTTTTAACCCTGATTTAACAATGTAATTTGTGTGGTCACAAGGTCCTCATTCTAGCGAGGTTCCACTGTATCTTATTTCAAATATTGGTCCAAAGATTCCCCTTCATCTTCTGTTATGAAAAGTTGCATAAATATGAAAGTCAATGTTACTCCTCAAAAAAGAAGATTGTGTTTACATGAATTGAACAAGGGGCCTAAATGAAGATCATGCAAATCTTTTTAAAAACCGTACCTACATGTGTACTTAATATACTTTGATGTCTGTTTTCCACACAGAGCAATATGACGCATTTGTGAAGTTCAATCAGGACCAGATCCAGCGTCGCTACAGCGCCTCCACTATGAGTTGTAAGTTTTATTCCTAAAATGTCTTGAAAATTCAGAGTATTAAAGTTGTAATCAAATTTATACAAATGTTCATCTCAATCTGTAGGCGTATGAGGCGGGCTGCATCTCCCCAGAGTTTTGAAAAAGGCTATATTCAAGCAAAAAGCTATCTCAATTTGGGCAAAAGCATGACTATTTGTTGTTGTTTTGCTTGGCAGGTGAAAAATAGGATGGTATTCTGGCAACAGACATTGGAAACCCCCAATTGAAGGAAAATCTGATGTTAGTGGAAGAGTTATTTTCATTAATTAATAATAATTTGTGTTATAATAATTCAGTGTTTCACCTCGTTTTTTAGGATTGGGGGGGGGGGGGGGGTGGGAAGGAGAGGAAAAGGTGTGGCAAAGTAAACTGCGTTATTTTATAAGTTTACTATTTGACTACTAAACTAAACTCAAGCTAATACCCGATTGTTCATTTCTTATGAAGTATGAATAAAAATTACTTTCTTCCATTTTTCTCTTTGTTTCCCCCTCTTTGCAGACGTCTCATAAACACACATCAAGTGCAATCGCAAGAAAGCCAGAGAAATGGCTCTCTACTCGCTTTCCTTCCAGCAAGTGGAAACAACTACGGGAATATAAAACAGAAGGGCGTAGGGAATACCTTCAACAAGTGACGGGAATTCCACAATCCCAGCTCCAAGATCGAGATTGATCAACGTATTTATCACTTTATTGGACACATGCAACAAAAGAAAAGAAAATGAGTAAAACGATTGGCTCTTGCTTATACTTCTACACAAGTTTTGTGATATTTATATCATAAGTAGTATTATACATTTTGATCTCGGTGAATAATAAATAATATGTTCTAGACTGAAGGTCGATTTTTGGACTTTGGACTTCCACATGATTGCAAATTGTATTTTCATTTAAATAATAGATCATTTAAGCGCATTTGTTGTTGCTTTTAATTTAATAGGAGAAATGTGTTTCGCACAAATATTAAATTGAGGGAAGGAAATACAGGTCTAATGTAGTAAAACAGTGATTATTGAGTTGTTATTTTACTATCATGAATCAGAATGTGCCTCTGTGCTAGAGTGCAAGAACTAAAGGGGCGTTTTTATTTTGCTTACTTGGCTTGATATGTTTGATAGAAGTGAGCCATTATTTTTAAACATTTGTTATTATTGCCCATTTTTGGTTCACGATATGGGCAAAATAGCCATGTTCTGAGCGGTATATTGTATATTATATAGAGAACTTCCCTCGACATAAGCTAGAGGAGAGGGTTTGTTAATTCATGTAGTGTTATCGCAAGTTTTCAGTAAGTGAATCTTTATTTTCTCACTTTTGTACATCATTTGTGCCAGTTTGTGGGACTAAAGAGATATTTTTTCATCGGGTAATATAAACATTTCTTGTACTTGTCTAGACTTACTACTCCATCGACGTGTAAATAAAAAAGAAGACAAACCGTCTCTATTGTGATGAGTCAGTCGGTCAGATGAGAAGAGAAATGTGTTTTTCAATTTTCATTATGTATGAGATGGATTTGTTGTTAATATTTTATTGTTATACGGTTAATCTCTTTATAACCTGTAGTAGAACATTTATTTGGTGCTATTTTTTTTTTTTCATCGTTGGATGTAGTTGCACATGTAGAGCATTAGATTGTAGAACTTTGCACAATATTTTCTTTCACAATTACAGACGAGAGATGTTCTTACTTCTTAATGCTTTGTATATTTGAATAGCTTATGATAGATTTACCTTTTAACACATAAATTGATAGTTGTGCTTACGTTACAAATGTAGCACATTGGATTCTACAACTTGTGAGCAGTTATTCTTTCACAAATACAAAGATTCTCCTATGTTTGAATGCTTTGAATATATTTCCAACATAGCTTACTCTCTAGGTTCATTTTGAGACAGATCAATTGATGAATGTATTGTAGGTGTACTTGTATTGCAAATATAGAGCAGGAATTAGATTCTAGAACTTGGCACAATATTTTTCCTTTCACAATTACATACAGAGATTCTCCTATGTCTAAATGCTTTGAATATTCACAACATCGCTTACTCTAGGTTTATCTTGAAATGCATCTGTTGATGAATGTGTAAAATATGTAAATATTATATGCCATGGCTGGTTCTGTTCTGTGAATAGAGAGATTGGGAAGATACCGTAGTCGGGCTTGGCTTCTTTGGGCCAGAACGTTTCATTCCGCGTTTGAGGAATGATATTGTGCATTGGAGGAAAAAATATCATGCATTTATTAGCATGCATATCATAGAAAGGTGGGGATGTGTAGTTCATCCCATGTACATGTATATCTTCTTCATACTTGTAGCTATATGCATGCCTCTGTACTTGATTACAATTAAATTCCTTAATAGATCATCTTAATTACAAGAAAACATTTCCCCCTGATTTTGAAAAGGAGAAAACATTTCCAATGTTAGTTTATGATTAACCAACATACTGTAAAAAAAAAAAGGAGCAAGTCTATGTATTATGTGCAGTATGTTTGATTTGTTTCTTCTTCTTTTTAGCACCCAACACATACAGTAAAAATATACTTAGCTGTATATAAAAACAATATCTCATTTCATACACATGCAGGTGCCTGTATAATATGTCTAAACCACTTTTATGTGTTTTGTTTGTGAAATGGGTAAACTTATTTTAGTCCTATTTTACACTAGCTATTTAAACAAAAATTAGAACTCTCCATATTCATACTGAGAATTCTTATAATTAACATGTGTATAGCAAATTTTTGCAAATCTATAAAGCAAGTGATTTACATGTACATGTATACATATCAATGATATTCTCAACCAAACATACATTATCCATTGTATATGTTCATTGTGCTTAACCTCAGTTATGGTGGGAGTGAGCATACATTAATTGACAATTATTTCAGCCATGCATTAGCTTCTAAAATTATGTTTACCTGCTTGGCTTAGATGCCACAGACTAAAACTTACTTTTTTTCTTTTGTTCTTCAGTATTTTGTAGATGGTAGTATTTACTCCTGTAAACATAAATATTTTCAATCACTTCATTATAGCAATATGTAGAAAATGTTAACTATATACTGTAACGTCACTGCTACAATTTGTGTTGCACTATTTTATTATTTTGAGTTGCATGTGTACGTCGGCCAGTTTTTAGTCGATTTTATTTTAATGTTTTCTTGTTCTCCTTAAAAAAAAAAGATTTCTTTCCATTACATTTGTATTATTATGGTTTTTGATTAAGATATTTACAGGGCATACCGCAGCCAAATCAGTTTGTATAGTAATAGTAAAATTTTTTTTCTCTCCAAGCTTTTTGTAATTTTCGTGAAACTTGCAATGCTGTTACTTCAGAGGAACACATCTATAGAATACCAAAGTATGGTGTCGCATCTATCCATTCGGTCTCCAAATTGAATAAGAAAATGGTATATGTGCATTATGCAGTGGTCCAAGGTGGTAATGAAGGGTTATAGAATTACTGTTCTTAAATGAAGAGAACATATACCAGAGTAGTGTTTTCCTTAGTTTATTTTGTTACCACGTTTTGGATGGCAGAAACAAGTTTTTTTTGCCCATTCAGTGGTTGTCGTAGAAATTCTTCCGGGAACCTAGCTCAGTATTGTTATTATTTATAATTATTTACATAGCTGCAAGATATTTATAATTTATTACATAATCTCGTATAGTCATACTTGTGATTATTTTCAAATCATATACCTCTTATTCATCGAGCCTCGTTTTGTTGGGAATGATTCATGTAAATTTACATTAGTGTTTGCTTATTATATCACCTCGTACAGTCATAGGCAGTAATGTTGCAAATGATTTCCATCAGCACAAAACAAGAACACTTGGTAACAATACGGGCAAGACAGATCACTATACTTTTCCACCATCTGTACAAATAATCCTTATAATAGTTTTCCCTTTGTATTTGTTGGTATTTATGGACAGTTTGCTAAGTCAAAGCAGGGAACTATTGGCAGCATGCCGTCATTCAAGAGATTCAAGATTTCTTACATGGATCCAATACAAAAAAATACATTTGTTGGTCTAAAGACCTATACTCTAATTAGTGTTTGGCAACAATTGTGAAAATGATATTTAAAATTATACATTTCAGGTTCAGGCCAGTTAACTATATTTAAATAGCACTTTTAAATTTGTTTTGCATTAAACTCTTGTGATTTTCTTTAATTTATGTTATAATTTTGTTTTCAATCAGAACAGTAAAACAAAAGTTAAAATTACATTTACAGGTGTTCTTTATGAAATCGTGGGGCTCTTTTTTGACATTTGGGGGCTAAATCACCCAAAGCATTGTGTATTTCCCCCCCCCCCCCCAGTAAGATGTCCCAAGCGTACTGATACAATTGTAAGTTTTGTTTTTGTTATATGTATTATACATTTTTGAAAACGATGCATGAATATCAAACGTACCATACTTTATATCAGAAATGCAGAATGCAGGTACCACATTTACTGTAAATAAGTTTAGGAAATGCACATTGTAAAAGGAACAATTTTGTAGATATATACTTCAACAAATATTGAGTAGGATTTAGTTTAATTATTAATGTCATGATATAACATTGTGTATTATAAATTGAATTGTATAACATTTGTGCCAGAATGATAGAGTGAATGAGTTATGTGAGAGAGAAAAAAACAAAAAACCTGAAGATGTGGAAAAGGAGATTAACTTGAATAATTTTGAAGGTGTGACTTTTGTGTTCAAAATAAAACAAGCGTACACATTTCAGTTACTGTAAAGAGGAAGTTGTCATATTACTTTTGAAAGCTTACATGAGAATACTTAATATAATAAACGTTACCCAACCAAATCGGAGTGCATTGTCTTTCATTTATTATTGTTTTTTGCATGATTAACTTATATATAATACTGTGTACTGGGGAACCTCGTGTTATAACGAGGTACCTGATAAAGCAAAGTAAAAGGTCCAGGTTCTATGCATTTTATTGTTGTTAAAGGAGGGGTTCGGACGATTTCCAGCATTTACCAATCAAAGAAGCAATATTTTTTCAACATATTGCCTTTGTCCCGACGAAAAAAGACCAACCGGATCATTCACAATCACTTTGGGACTAAATAAGGTAACAGTTCTTGATCGAATCTGCCGCCAGTGGGATCTATCCCAGCATGCAATTTTCGTGACGTTGATGCCTCACTTTGCTGCCAATACAAAGCAAAGTGAGGCTGGCGCGTCACGCGACCACGTGATAAAAATCGGAAGCGTACAGAAAATAGACGATGAATATCAAAAATTGCAGACACATAACAATAGAGTATAAATCATCCTGATAGGATATTTTTTTGATAAAAATATATTACCAATTAGTAATTTTTTAAGATTCTGGTACATTAATTTTGAAATCGTCCGAACCATCCCATTAAGCCCCGATACGAGGTATCTGATAAAACAAGGTAATTTTTTCAGTGGACCCAAGGTGCTCGTTATAATAAGGTTTATATTCTTTTGTTTTTTTACCATGACGTAACAAGATAGCTGGGGGTGTTTCACAAAGACTTATGTTATGCAAGTCTCTCTTGAGTGGCCTACTATTTAAAGAGGAATCAAACGCTGGCATTTGTGCTCACTGTTACTGATAAGTGCATAATTCCTGTTACTTCTAGTCCTAATAATGGAAATAATGTTTTGAGACCACTAGCACGTTTTGACTGGCCACATTTTTCAACGATACCACATGAAGCGTCATTTGAGCGTGCACGAACGAAAGCGGGCGAGGTAACGACTTTTGTTGAGTCTGTTGCTATGTCGGTTGTTACGTAACTCGCTTTTGTTAGTACACGCTCATGACGTTACATGCGGTACTGTTGGAAACATGGCAGCGTCCAGTGGTCAGTCAAAACGGATGTTATTGGTTTCAGAACGTCTATTATTTCCATCTGCATCTACATGTATATACGTATGTGCATCTTAGTACAGTGTAACCTCATTGTATCAATGACATTGGGACCATGAAAATGACCTTGTTATATTTGGCTAAAGAAAAAAGAGTATAGAGTTATGAGATGGTTTTGCAATATCTGAGCTCTGTATAATGAGGTTCCACTGTGAAATGGAACATCTGTATTACATGGACCTTGGGACCATGAAAACTATATTGCATCATCAGGGTAAAAACATCTGATTACAGGTCCATCTTGTAAGAGGGTTCTGTTATATTGGAGCTCTTTATAGCAAGGTTCCACTGTTATATTGGAGCTCTTTATAGCAAGGTTCCACTGTAAAATAGAACCTCTTTATAATGAGCACCTTGGGACCATGAAAATCATCTTATTATATCAGGGTAAAATACATTAAAGGGTACCACCACCCAAAAATAATATTCTTATTAAAGAAAGGTAACATCTTTAGTATTCCATTCCATCAACAAGTTCACAAAAATATGTTTCCAGAAAGAAAAAAAAAAAAATTGGAAACGCATCACCATTCTAAAGCATGCGTTCATGCGGTCTGAATTACGCAGACTGCTATGTGTGCGGTGAATTGCAATGTGTGCGGTGAATTGCAATGTGTGCAGAGCGAACGAATCGCCCGGGAATCTATTGTTTAAAAACGTGCGTGTGAATAGCATTGGCGCACTCGCAAATGGTTGGCCCGTATGGAACCTGGAAATAGCAGTGGTTCCGTAAGTGGTGGAAATTAATTGCTTTGTTTATGAATTACACAACCCTTTGCAAAATGTTGGGTATCTATTTGATATCACAAAACGGTACCAAAACATATAATAATGTGTTGTTCTTTGCCTGGTGGTCCCCTTTAAGAGTATAAAGAACTTGGACCAGAAATTTACCATGTTAAAATAGGCTGGGTTTTATTATAGCTGAGCTCCTAATAGCGAGGTATCACTGTACAATTGACACCAGTAGAACAATGCTGTTTGGACCATGAATGTAACCTTATTGCATGTAAGACGGTTCGGGGGGTATTTAACAAAGATCCTATTTAAAGTTGAACTTGAATTCTAAGTTGAACTTAAAATTACGGTAGGCCATTTGTAGCCTTGGAATAAAACATTCAAAAGCAACAAAAAATGCAACTATTTGAGACTTCCAACAACCATTTCTATCAAGGCTCCTTGATAATAACAAACATTACAAATTGTTATCAAAATGTATGCCTTTTAAAAAGAACGGTTTCAACAGTACAAGCAAACTGATGGCTTTTTATAATTGTTAGGTCCAACTAAAAGTGATCCATTAACTTTATGATTTTTCCACAAAAGTAAAATTCAGATCTTTACTACGGTAGGAAACTGTCTATAGACGTTTTCAAATTGAATCTTAAATATATCCATGATTATGGAGACATTTGAAAAAATCAAAACCCATTTCATTTTTCTGTTACCATAAGCCAAACAACAAATTGCAAGAGAAGTGTGAAAGCTCCAAACATGTTGGTTGAAATTGTACAAAGTGAATGGATCACTTAAAGTTTTAACTTAGAATCTTTGTGAAATACCCCCCTGAAAACAGAACAAGGATCCACTGTACAAGTGTGGGCAGCTTAATAGCAAGTGTGACAAATTTAGTCCATTTGGGAGACATTGTCAGCAAACAGTAGAATTTCATTAAAAAGAATAATGCAACAAAAAACATTGAATGCTAATCATATAGAAGTTTAATCCAGATATGTAATGTTACAAAATGAGAAATGTCTATGTCTAATGAGTATACAATATTTAAAATGCATGAAAAGGGTACAGGGAAGTGGAATTATAAATACTAGACAAGTGCACATGAGAATGAATACTAAGTGGCAGAGTACACTAAAAACAGATCTTCAACAGTTCATGTGCACGTTTTGCCTAATTCATTATCAAAATATTGTTCAAAATACAGTAAAACCTGTCTACCTGTAGTTGCCACCGAAAGTGATGACCTGCAGAGAATAACAATGCTATGTAACCTGTCCACAGTGGTCAATTTTCTTGCTTCCCTTAGGTGGTCACTATACACAGGTTTGACTGTACAATCAAACCTGCCTATAGTGACCACCTGTGGGCCAGGGAAGCATTTAAAAGGAAAATTCCATGCCAGATTTAGTCACTGTCTAACAGAATAAGGAGAATGAGAGGAATAATTGGTGAAAAATTGATGAAATTGGACAAGAAACACAAAAGTTCTGCCTATTTGAACATCATGTAGTAATGAGCGATCCTTTCTAAATTGCCGCCAATTGCAACATCATTGACAAACAACTCACGATAGCTTTTGTGCATGAAAAAACAATTATTTCTTATTTTAGTTGCTAAAAACAAATTTGTCGCTGCTTGTTTTCACGAGTTCATAAATAAATATTGATGGGCCAACAACTTTGGAATGCGTGAGCTTATAAAATGTCTTTGTTATTAAAATATTTGTTATTTTTGTACAATTTTCATGTACAAATCAAAATGGCGGCAGCTCGCAAGTGACGTCATGATCGATAGCAATTCAGAAGGATACACGAAAACAAGTAAATTTCAACCTGTTTTTGTTGCTCTATCGCTTTTGCTCAGATTTTCGCTCATGATTCTTCTTATTCACCTTATTTCAAAGCAACCATCACATTTCTGGGGTTGTAGACAAGTGAACTCTTTAGACAAGTTATATCACATTGTACAGTCAAACCTGTGTAAAGTGATTACATGAGGGAAATATGTCAAGTTGTAACTGTAGACAGGTGAACTCTATTAGAAGGTTCCATAATGTTATTCAACAGGTTTTTAATACTGAATAATAATACCATTTTCTAAACCTTGGAAAATTTGTGTGTCCAAAAAAAAAAGGCTAAAAGAGAAAACAATTATAAAAATGTACACAATCATAAATGTCTAACTTGACCAGCATCAAGAATGTTGTTATTTTTCCACTGTATTTTTGCAGACTACATCAGAAAGTATACTTATGCCAGATACAGTTGCAAAAGGATGCAGAAATAGCAGATATTTCGGGCAGAGGGTAGGGGTGACATGTTCCCAGACCCGAGAAACTCTTAAAACCCCCCTTTTTGATAGGGTTAAGGCTATAGATGTCAGAATTGGAGTTAAATGCCACTGAATAAAGGGGAGGAAGTATGTCATATCAGTTTTCTACAGATATACCTTCCAAACTACAGATCCCAACAAAATACATCAATCTGAACTCTGCAATGAATTCATAGAATAAGTTTTCTATCACAAAATCTTGAGATTTTTCCAATACTTTTAATGCTCATGCAGTACAGCATATATCTGATGAAAAAAGCTCGACAATTGAGCGCAGGTCTAGCAATCGGTCTCTGGTTTGATTACCGGTGAAGCCCATTTTTCTTTACTCTTTTCATTTATTTGAAAAAAGACTCCAGGACGAAAGGTGGCCATTCCTCCAATGACAGTTCTTTTTTTGAAAGAGCAAACTTTTGTGTCCATTTGCACACAATTAATCATTCAGTCTGTGTTTGCTCCTTCGCCGCTCCTCTTCGTTTCCTCTTCCCTCCGGCTCCTTCCTTGTCTCCTTCATCTCCCTTTCCCACCTTCTCTCCATCATCCTTCGCCTTTCTCTTGAGTGCCTTCATCTTCCTGGTCTGCAGGTTCTTCAGGTCCTGTTTCTCCATGTGGACGCGGCCGTGCATCGTCCGGAACGCGTCATGGCTGATGTTCTTCTTCTTCTTGGGCTGCAAGGGAAGTACAATTAGCAGACAAATGTTTAGTAAACATCATCATCATTATTATTGTCATCATCATAATCATAGTACAAATATAAATACTTACATAGCGCAATTATCTAATAACTTACTCTTGCCTACAGAAACCTGGTGGGACCTACATTAACTCTATGGGATTTGTACCATCTAGTAGGGAACAGGTCAATTTTGACCTCGAGAGCTTTTGGTTGTTTGCACGCCCTCTTGAACAGATCATGGAGAGCCAGCCTTATTCGTCTCATGACCAGGGCCCATACTCATGAAAGCCCGCTAGCTTAGTTCCTTGCTAAATCTATTTTGGATGACGTGACTAAGAATCATACACAGGACCTTTTAGTTGCTAACTAAGGTTAAACTAGAGGGTGCCTAAGGCTTACCCAGTTGACCCTAGTTGGGGGCCTTGAAAACTGTTTGTTGCTCAATAAATGCACATTAAAAATACACTTAGAAAGGAACGAAGTAAGCGGTGTGTTTCATGAATATGGGGCAAGGTCTTATGACAGTCCCATTTCTGTGTGTTCTACTTCTGAATATATTTTATTATATTAACTAATAATAAATACAAACTAGCTCTGGACCATCATACCTTGAGAGCCTTCGGTTGTTTGCATGCCCTCTTCAACAGATCCTGAGTAGCTAGCCTCTTCCGTCTCATGACCAGGTCCAGTGCAGGTCCCATCTCGATGAGCTCGACACGAGGGGTTCTACTACCAGACTTCTTCAGTTTCACTCTGCAAAGACAAGATTAATACCATGTTTGTTAAATTCTTGTTTTTGCAAATACAATAAGTTATATGAACTTTGACATCATGACCATAAAATATAATCTGATTATATAAACTTAAAAACTTAAATTAGGTCCAGTGAAGGTCTCACCTCATTGGCATGATATGGTCTGACTAATTGGGGGTGGATTATAGAGGCCTGTTCTTTGTGTTTTTTTTTTTTTTAATACAATGTGTATGGTACCCATTTATACACCTGGGTTGAGAGCAGCAAATGTGGATACATTTTCTTGCTGAAGGAAAAACACACAATTGGGAACACTCGCGCACTACCATTCATGCTACATCACATCCACAACTATGGACTAATCCAAGGTAGGTGTACAGTGGAATAATTGCAGAATTGCCAACATTAACATGTCTAATTCAGGGAGGTTTCAAACAGCAACACGCAGTTAGTTATGAAAATGAAATACATGCACCAAATGGGGAAAATCTTTGATATCAAGAAAGTGTCTGGACAAAGGATGAAAGGTGCAACACAAATGGCAGGTGAAAGAGCTGCATGGCGTGCTCTCGTGAAGACCACAGCAGCGCTCTACAGCACCACCTGAAGTTGATGATGAATGAGGGAAATTTTTCAATTTTGCTTGTCAAGATGCAGAAAGATTTTCAGGGAGACTTGGCAGCTCTGTAAGGGGCTAAATTTATGTTTTGGACAGCTTGATTATGCTGGATTTAAAGGGGACCACCACGCAAAGAACAATGCAGGCTTATATGTTTTGGTACTGTTCTTTGATATTAAATAGATGTCCAACACTTTGCATCATGTTGGATAATTCACTAACGATACAATTAATCACCAACACTTACGGAACCAACAGGGCCTCATGGTTCCATATGCGCCAAACGTCTGCGCCAATTCTTTTCACGCGTACATTTTTCTGAACTTGTTGATGGAATTGACTAATAAAACTATTACCTTTTGTGTATAAGAATATTATTTAGGGGTGTTGGTTCCTTTTAATTACTCTCTTCGTTGACTCACTTGTAACTCCTGACAAACACCTTGCCATCGACTGCTGTGAAGCTGAGGACATGCTCCAGACCAGCTAGACGTACGTTCTCCACCACCGGACCTCGGAAGAAATCTGAAATGCAAGGAAAAGCAGATGAGGGATTACGGCTCTGTCTTAGCATCTTGATGAGAAAAGTCTTAGGGGGGATGGGAGGGATAAAAGAAAGCTAATCTATGATATTCAATCATTTCAAACTACAAAGGAAACTCATTATAATGAGGGCCATACAAATTACCTTGCTTCATCAGGGTAAAAAAGAATATAAAGAGCTTGGACCAGTAAAATTACCATCATGATATCATAAGAAGGTTAGGTCATATATCAGAGCTCTTTATAATATGGTTCCACTGTAAATACATTTGTTTCCTAAAAGGTTCTTTGTATAATAATGATATGAATATTTATATAGCGCAGCTACTATAAACATAAACTCTACCACGCTTAAATAATTATTTAATTTGTATTACCCATGGTCATTAATCAGGTACATTTCAAACCCACACAATGATATTGCATATGTTCTCAACTACTAGCCGAGCTGCCACTGATGATGGCGCTAAGGCTAATTAACACCCGACCATACCTACAAGCCTCACTCTCCAATCTTATACTGCCTGAATCCACTGTATGGAGCATTTAACAGTCACAAGAAAAAAATTCCCTATAAGTTAGTTTGTATAAAGTTTACTTGCTTGGGTTAATTTTTAACCTGCTCACTATTACATACATGTAGGTTTCATAATCCCCATAGAGTTTATACAGGGCCCCAGTCCCACCAGGTTCCTGTAGGCAATCAGTTAACCTGTTCTCTATTAGATATCGCAATCCCCATAGAGTTTGAATACAGAACCCACCAGCTTCCTGTAGGCAACGGGTTAACCTGTTCCCTACTAGATATCGCAATCCCCATAGAGTTTATACAGAACCGTACCAGCTTTCTGTAGGCAATGGGTTAAATTGAACCTACCTATGAGCAGACTCTTGAGTCTTTGATACGGTGGCTCCGACTCAAACTGCTCTCCTGCAAACATGAGGCACGGCTTAGTCCCAGATGTACATTTTGATGTCTGCAATGAAAAAGAAGGTAACATAAAATTCAAAGTACAGTAAACAAGAAAGATACAGATAATTAATGTAGTTAATTTTAATAAAAACTAGACATGGCACAGTGATCAAACAAAAGCCAGTGAATGGTTCAAAGAAGATGTAACTAAATAAAAAAGATCGCAACAAGGCAGCAAGAAAACAGGCATGTCAAAATTTGCTGGAAAGTACCATTAATGATGATGCGCTTAGAGATGATATATTGTATCATTTAAGGCGCTAAATAACCTAGTATTATTATTATTATTATTAAATGACTTAATAACAGTCGCAGGAAAAAAGAGATTAAAAAAAATGAATGGACTCATTATGGGATATCAATCCCCCATTCTTTGTTTGTTATTAATCCCATTGACTATGGGAGCTGGGTGTGTTGTGCACACAGTCTATGAGGATTTCAGAAACTCGAGGGGAACGGGTTAAAAGCAGCTGAATGATCATGGACAACACTCTAAAACAAATTGCCTTATCTTCCTTTTGGTTCCAGAGCCAAAGAAGCGAAACAGAATCCAGCTCCTATGAAAAATTACCTGGGAGAAGCTTCTCATCGACCTAAATCAAGCCAGTATTGACAGATTACATTGGCTGCAGCGTTGCAACCATGGCTACAATGCAAACTGCATCAGGGGGGTGTTTCACAAAATCCTAAGTTGACCTTAAGTTGGACTTAAAAAGTATAGAAAGCCATTAGTTTCTTTGAATTTTTTTTGTAAAAGTCCTTTTTCAATGGCATAAAATGTTGATTCAAATCATTAATATTTTCTATTATCTAGGAGATTTCATGTTCTTGATGCAACATTTATGAAAAGTCTAATATTCTTTCTTTGTTGCTCTTGAATATATTGTATTCCAAGGCTACAGATGGCTTTCCATAATAGTTAAGTTCAACTTAGAATCTTTGTGAAACAACCCCCAGGACTTGGGAGATTAGCTGTCTTTTGATTGCATACAGACAAGGAGCATGCATACAGAGGAAGAGAACCACCAATAGCAAATAATCTTTGATGGCACTAGGACCAAGATATTTGTTACCTATTAAAACGGGCAATCTATACAGAAGACACACTTATTTTTTACAGAGCACTTTTAAAACAGAAAGATAATATAAATTTGTGAACCGTCTCACCTGAAATTGATGCATGGATTTGAAGTTTTCCACACCAAATTCTACCATGTCCAGAGTATGATATTCAAACATGCGACCTGCAATGAGAATTAGAAATATGAGTTTGCAACTTTTACCGCTAAGGCCATAGATCAATACTGCATATGCCAACAAATTACAGTATAACTTATAGACTTGCCTAGACCTACATCATCAAACCAGACAAACCATCAAATGAGTACACCATTTATTTATAACTGACTATTCTTTTTCAGCAATGAATTTATATTTTTTAATGACATACAAATACAGCCAAACCTGTCTAGATAGCAGCCAACCTGCCAATAGATACTAACCACCAAAAGTAATCCCCAGAGAAACCCATGTTGTGGAACCTACAACATGTCCCAAAATTAATTACAACGGGACTTTCTGCAACGATAACTTTAAAGATAGTAGATAAATCAGAATGATATTTCAGGATATGAAACTATAACTTATTACCTGCATCTTGCAGAAAACCCTATTCGATTTGCTTCAGTGGTCATGGAGAATGAGGATCTTTTGTCAATCATGTCATGTGTCCATTTTCGTTCATAACGCGTGAACACAATGGACAACACGTCTCCTTACAAAACCTGGAGGGAAGGGACATCTGACATGATTGACAACAGATCCTCATTCTCCATGACCACTGAAGCAAATCGAATAGGGTTTTCTGCAAGATGTAGGTAATAAGTTATAGTTTCATACCCTGAAATATCATTCTGATTGATCTACTATCTTTAAAGTTATCGTTGCAGAAAGTCCCATTGTAATTAATTTTGGGACATGTTGTATAGAGGTCACCTGTCTACCAGGGTCACTTTTTTTCTTCTTAAAGGGATCTAGTAACTTTGTTGACATGTGCAAAAAGTGATGAATGGTTGATGCAATGTATATTATTGTTATCTCATATGTCCACAGGGTATTGTGTGAAAATTTCAAGTCAAAATGGACATTGCATGGCCAAGTAATGAGCGAAAATTCAAAATGATATTCAATAACTCACTGCACTCACTTTGTACACAGAAGAAAAACTCGCCCGGAGTTTTTCTTATCTGAATACTTTGATCGTACATATCTTTGTAACAAAAGGGAAATTTGAAAAACCGAAACCTGTCCCATGATTTTATTGTTAATACGAATACAACAAGGTATGAGGGAACCGCTAGAATGAAAAATTTATTTTGAGGATTTGGACAATGTTACTAAGTCCCTTTAAAAAGGCAGTCACTATACACATGCTTGACTGTAACATTTTTCAGATTTCATGTATTCTTTTTAGGCATGTGATTGAAGCATTTACCGAAAACTAGATTGTGCGGTCTCTTCTTTGAGTGAGATCCGAAGGCAAACAGCGACGCATCATTCTTCTGGGCCATGAACTCCAGGGACGTCTGATCCTCAAACGGCCGCATGATATTCTTCCTGTTGAAGCAAAACGAGAAGAAACATAACATTTGCATTACAAATCAACTAGACAGCGCCCTACAAACTCCTCCCCCTTTAACTCCAGGGATGTTTGGTCCTCAAACGGCCGCATGATGCTCTTCCTGTAGCATAGGAAAAAAGAAAAATCACATTTTTATTTTGATGGTGACCAAGATGATTGTGCAAGGTTGAACTGTACTAATGATGACTAGGTTACTACTTAATAGTACAAATATCATACATTGCACGAGAAATAATGACAATTTGTGCTCATAATCATACCTGTACTGTCATGTGTAAAATACTTTGTATGTTACACATGACCCCACACACTTCGTGGTGCCTTTGTTCTATACCGCTAGCGTCGGGTCGTAACCATTAACAACTCATTGTCAACTGGGTCAAAGTGAATTCGCTCACACCCCTCGAACAATCAATAGCCCCGCCGAGCGAAAAAATAACGCACTACGTCAATGTGATTCTGTATGCTAAGCACAAACGGTATAAGTGGTGGTGCTGGTGCTCATAATATAGCTCAAGTTCAAAACTGTATACAAGTGTAAACATAAAAACTTCACTTTGCTCAGTGGTTTTCAGTGAATGATACAAACTACTTCTTTCCATCCTTTAACAAAAATGTCTTTTTAATTATAAATACATTTTATTCTGGTCACAATGGCTATTTCAGTAAACCATACAAACTTCTTTTCTGACCCACCTTTTAAACATTTGACTGCTAGGTTTTCGCAGCATATGCAGCTCTGTCAGCATGGCTGAAATCCTCTCGCTCGTGTGACCGCCTCGAATGAAGAGAGACGTCTTCGTGTTCTCCACTAACTTGGGCTCCCTCTTCTCAAGAGCCCGCTTCACCCGCTGGTTCTTGGGCTTGCTAAAGTGATCAAATGTTGAATAAAGAATCTGTACTAAAGCGTGTAAGCTATCGATATAAAAATGCATATCGTTTATTTTTGGTTTTTAATACTGAGAAGATAACCTACAATTATATCGATGGAATAAGCAGGAACAAATGTACTGCGAACAAGCACGAACAGGATTTACTGCGAACAAGTACGAACAGGATTTCACAAATACTGCGAACAAATTTGTTTGTAGTAAATAGTATTATACTATTTACTGCGAACAAGTGCATGCGAATGGAAAATTTGTTTGCAGTACTTCGCACTTGTTCACACTAATTAGTAAATAGTAGGATTAGTGGAAATGAAGTGAAAATTGGCAACGCCAACACAAGCAACAGTGGTGGTTTGCAGAAGATATGGCCTTAAAACTTTATAAAAGAAGAACAAAAAATTGACTTCCAAACTCCATTAATTATATCAATACTCACAGTCACACAATAATTATCGTCAGACTCAGAGTCAGAGACAGAGTACAGATGCGACGTCACTAATTCAAACAGCTCAGCAATTATCCAAACATAATTTTCAATACATGGGACAGTACTAATGATCATGTTTATCATATGTGGATCTGCACACTTTTAATATATCACACAAAAACAGAACTAAGACTAAATGATGAATTTACTTACACAATTCTCTGCATAGCTGCAGTGTATGTATTCAAAATACCGGTGTAAACAATGTTTCTTCTCCACGAACAAAAACAAAAAACAAACTGCAGCTAAAAGCACACCACGTGTAGACTAGTTGCGAATACACATGACATATGAATCACGTGACACGTAACTCGGAGGTAATCATGTGACTGCGAAGAAGACACAGCAAAACAACTGAACTGGCAAACAGCCCTCTAAAACACGCTTAGTTTGAAGTATCAAATGTTAGTGTTTTATTCACCATGTCGAAATCATCAAATTCAGAGGCACGTAAATGGGTGGGGAATGTGTTTCATTTCTTACTCTTGTACGCATTTGTCGCAGTTGCTCCAGCGGACTTGGTTTCTGCCATTCAATCCGGCCGAGGCGGCGGCGGAGGGAGCGGGCGCGAGAGTGTATCAACATCAGCTGCAGAAAGCAAGGGCCAGAATTTGCATCCAGCTCCAGCAAAAGTTGCAAAGCACCACCATTTTATTGAAGAGCAATGGCAGCTGAGCGAGGAACTGACAGATTTAGAAAAGAGTACATCTTGGACGAATTCTGAGCGTGTAGAGGCATCATTATTTGAATATTCTTGTGATCACAAAACGGAACTGTTGACGAATTACAGTCGCGATTCTTCGCTGTTCATTGAATGCGCAGTTCTCCATGCAAAGCCAGTGCTATTCTGTGAGAAATGTGTGGATGAGTATGAAAAGGCTCAGCATTCATGGTTTGTTATAGTGAATGTGAGTAAACTTAGCTCAATTTTTGCTTGTATGGATGGCATGTAGTCCAAGAAGACTAAAGGTAGAGACATTTACATTAACATTTGGACGTTTTTTTTAACATGTCATACCTTTAGTCCTAGTCCATAGTGTACACGTTCTGTATCTAGCCACTTATCCACCCAAAAAACCCTCCAATTTGGTTGGAAATATTTCGGCTACTCTCCTGAATTTTCACGACTAGGCAGATGTTTACTCTCTTTCTGCAATTGTGCTATCCCAAATACGTTTACAAGTTGTAATTCTGGTAAAATTAACACTTTTCCGAGGTAAACACAGCCCGATGTTTGATGACCAAGAATTTCCGTAACATGCTATTCAACGCAATTGCACAATGTAGTATGTATTCGCCGTGTATAGACATTTGCATAACACACGGCTCGCGAATGTAATACCGTTGCATGTATAACCTGCACGCGCGCGCGCCGTATCCTCTACTGTATTATATAGAGGTTACGGCGCGCGCGCGTACAGGTTATATGCAACGGTATTATATTCGCGAGCCGTGTGTTATGCAAATGTCTACACGGCGATACAATACTATTGTGCAATTGCGTTGAATAGCATGTTACGGAAATTCTTGGTCATCAAACATCGGGCTGTGTTTACCTCGGAAAAGTGTTAATTTTACCAGAATTACAACTTGTAAACGTATTTGGGACAGCACAATTGCAGAAAGAGAGTAAACATCTGCCTAGTCGTGAAAATTCAGGAGAGTAGCCGAAATATTTCCAACCAAATTGGAGGGTTTTTTGGGTGGATAAGTGGCTAGATACAGAACGTGTACACTATGGACTAGGACTAAAGGTATGACATGTTGAAAAAAACGTCCAAATGTTAATGTAAATGTCTCTACCTTTAGTCTTCTTGGACTAGATGGCATGGTCGAAATTTATATTGAAATAAAAAGGAAAATTTTTAATATTTGAATATAATAGAAATAATATTAAAATAATAACCATTTCTGTATTAGCCATTTACATAAAAATATAATCTTCAAGATTTTAATAATGTTCTTGATTCAATTATTAAGCATATTAAATTAAATTTAATATGACAGTTCTCCAAACCTTATTTATTGTATTGCCTATTTTGGAGATGATTAATGAATTGACCCGACCAAAGGCAAGTGTTAGAAACATTTACGAATGTGTATCTGAAGATATGATCTATTTTATTTTGACACAGACCTGTACTTATTTATGAACACCGCCCCCCCCCCCCCCCCCCCCTTATAAACATTTAAGTAAACAAATAAGAATGTCTTACTTTCCTCTCAATTTTCCATTTTCGATAGGATGGACACTAAAGAGGAAATGATTTAAAATATATATTGTTTGGAGGTTATAAGAAATTAATTGATACAAGTGACCAAAACACTTTCAAATATGTATCTCAACATATCTGTTAAAATTGTCACAGACCTGTAGACTTGTAACTTATACTTTTTTAAATACCAACAGCAGGGCTCCACACTTACCTTTTTCATCAGTGGCCCAGTCGGGCCAGTGAAATAATTTCTTCCCCTTATCTGGTGGCCCGAAAGAAAAATTTACTGGCCCGAAAATTGTATTTCATGAGTAAACTTTTTACTATTCAAAATATCACTCTTTCCTGATCAAACCTGTGATTATAGATAAAGCATGACATAGAAGAAAACAAGATTTTAAAAATTTTGTCAATGTCAGGTTGAAAATCTGCTTGCCCGATCGGGCCACCAAAATATGACTTTTATACATTTTTGCTGGCCCGAAGTGCAATTTCACTGGCCCCGGGCCAGTGGGCCAGTGTGAGTGTTGAGCCCTGCCAACAGTTTCAAACACGAACAAGATCAAGAAGTTCCTTTTCCCTCCCATTATTCCATTTTCTATAGGATGGGGACTGTAAGGGGGAAATATTGACCTCTGACCGGCTCCAGATTGTGAGCTCAACGCAGCAATTCCTTGTCAAACTCTGGCATGATGGCTACTGCGAAAGTAAGTTTCAAGTTCAATTTGTTTGGCAAGCGGTATAGAGTGGTCAAGTGTGACATCATCAAAAACCTATTTTTAGAATTCCTAAATTTTTAACTTCATTTTCCAAAAAAGCATAACAAATGATGTCAAAATTTTAAAAATCAATTGAATATGTTAAGTATCGGCTGAAATATGCCCATCCAAATGAAATTATTTTAATAAGAAATCACTGTTATTTTGCTCTGGTTCATGGTTCATAACGTTACGAACCAGAGCAAAATAACAGTGATTTCCTATTGAAATCTATTTATTCAGATAGTCAAATCTCAGCCAATATGTCACTTTTCTATTGATTTTCAACCTTTGGGCATTATTTTTTATGCTTTTTCTGAAAATGAAGTTCAAATTGAGAAATTATATAAAGATTTGTTTGATATCACAGCTTTGGTAGTTGGTACTCTATACAATTGGACAAGATTGAAAATAAAATGAACCAAATCAAGAGATAAATATGGATGTGGTGGTTAATTGGGAGAATGTGTTCTGGACTCTGTGGAGGTAGTGATTTAATTTAGGGATCATCAAGGAATGAATTTATACTGCGAGGAAATAGAATGAACATTTGGGAGTTGTAATATAAATTCACTCTCTCGCTCTTCCTCCACTTCTTCATCCCCTCAGCCAAACCCATTCATATTTGTCATTTAGTTACCTACTTAAAATGCACCCCTGCAAGTCAAGGGGCTTACTGTATAAGCCCCTTGCACTGGTATGCAGTAATTTCCAGTATGTGAAGAATCAATACTGATATGCTAGACTAGAAAGTTATCCAAATGCAGACACTTTGTGATATGTATCACTATCGAATTAGTCTTTACTGTAATAAATATCTAAAAAGGAGTCGTACCTCTTGGTAGAAAATTAAAATCCAGAGTTGAAATCCAAAAAGAATTGAGGAAAAACTATCCAAACTTCCTGCCTATGATTGCAATACACACAGCCAGCAATACACTGTTACATACACACCAGTACAGAGCAATACAGCACAGAAATACAATATAGAAATACTAGAAGCCCAACTGAATAATTATGACGTTTTAACAATGGATATGCCGCGCCTCCAGCTTCGATACTTAAAGCGGTGACAAGCCCAAATACCCATGCAAATGAGGTAAAACGTCAGAGTTTGTTCATTTAAATAAATTACCATATGTGAATTAATTGGATAAAATAACACATTACGCAAAAAACTAAAGCAATTACGCATCACGCACTCATTTGTGTTGCAGTTGCCATGGCATTTAAACACGCGCTACTCTGCAAAATCGCGCTTTATAATACTAAGGAGGCTTAGTAATTTTAATTCAACTCTATTATTTTAGTTACGCGCTGTACCAACAGTTACACAATTTTATTCAGTTTAATTGCGCACAGTCAAGAAACAGGGGATTTTCCTACTAAGAGCAAATAATTGTTTTTCATTGTGACGTCATAACAGAAGCATACCATAAACTTCCGTGTATAAGACGCACTCGTGTATAAAACGCACCCCCAACTTTGACAGCAAAAATTATTATTATTATTTTTAAAATTTTTTTTGGGGGACACCCTGATTTTCGTCGAGCCACCGTAGGTGAAGGGAGACTAAGGGATCCAAAATGCGTCCATCTGTCTGTCCGTCCGTCTGTCCGTCCGTCCGTCCGTCCATCACACTTTGTAAAAATTTGAATAACTTTCCAACCCTGCATCTGTTTGTAACCAAACTTGATTGGTAGATGCCCTACATTGGCCTCCATGATATTCTGGGGTCAAAGGTCACATAAGTAGGTCAAAGGTCAAATGAGGGTCAATGTGAAGTTTTCCCTGCAAGTGTCTATTAGAGTTGATAACTTTCCAACCCTGCATCTGTTTGTAACCAAACTTGATTAGTTATGGATTTTCATGTATGAAGGTGAGTTTAGATTGCAGATTTATCTTGTTTATATTTTTTTTAATTTCTGGTTGTCTCTATATGCCACAGTGCACAACACATTGCATACTGTGGCATAATATATACAAAATAGGCTACACCTGCTTAAAATGTGCTTTGCCTTATAAATGTTTCAAACGGTCCTGAGTACAAATTAGGAAGAGAGCAACAATACCCCTATACTATCAGAACTTTTGAACCAGTATGATGTATCACTTCCAAAATTGCCTTTTTTCTTTTGAAGCATAATTATTCAAATTATTTGTATCCCTTATCACATGTCACCACTTCTGCAATTGTGCTTGCTGAATGAAACAGTGTGCTACAACGAGTCGAATCACTTCAAACCAAAGAACTCGACCAATCAGTTCCTCTTCCAGTATAATGCCACCATGGACTGCTTTATCGCCCATTGTGGGAATGAAGTGAGTATCCCAGCAATTTATTTGCCCATCTAAGACTAGGCTCCACACTTTAGAACCTTTTTCTGTACTGGCCCACCTGGGCAAGTAAAATCATACATTTTAAACTTTTACTTTACTCTTTTGAATTAACGTTCTCTCAAAGTTTAACAATTATTCAGTTGCCTGATCCCTAACATCTGACATTTACTTGCATGTAATTTTTTTTTCAAGAACAGATATATTCTAATTTGAGTTTTTACCATCCTGACTTTCAAAAGAGTTCTGATATATGTGAGGCTAACAATGACATGATTCATTGATCATCCATCATAAGGAAATAAATTATTCAAAATATTGGGTCGATTAGATGGAGCATTACCTAAATGTTTTTTTCAATATGCAGTTAATTCAGCTATCATTTTTTGAGTAATAGTTAGTAAAAACTTTCAAGCTCTGTACGCAAATTAAATTTGATAAATTGTTGATCTGAAGAATGTTTGAAATCCTAATTTTATTTCTACTCTTCCAATATGCGTCTTACTTGTTGTTAAGGTAAACTTTCATACTCTGCCAGATAAATTATTGATTGCATGGGCTTCGATCTGTAATTGATACCTATACTAGTATTCATCAGGTGGGGATGATCTATTCATTCATCCCCCCTCAACAAAAGGTATTACG
This sequence comes from Echinarachnius parma, assembly GCA_037951105.1. NCBI lineage: Eukaryota > Metazoa > Echinodermata > Echinoidea > Clypeasteroida > Echinarachniidae > Echinarachnius > Echinarachnius parma. The sequence continues at coordinate 94,581 of JBAMJV010002354.1, read as the reverse complement.
TAAGGATCAACGCCCATGATTGATTGAAATGTTTGAAATCTTGATTATAATTCCTGCTCTTACAGACTCTCCAGGATAATAGCACTCTGTGCACTAACTGCTCTGAGGATTACAAGGCACTTAACGCCATCTACAATAAGATGTCAGAGAATGAGAAGTGTATGGATATCATTGATCTGGTATGTGAAAATACATATATATATTTGTTAATCTTATTTTAATAAAGAATTCAATATTGTCATATTTATCATATGTTACAGTGGAATCTTGGGACCACAAAGATATCCTTGTTATATAACAGAATTCTTGTTACATAGAAAAGGTAGATCTAATTAGTATTATAAACTAGAATTGGGTAGTACCAAAAAATAAGAAAGTTCAAAAATAAGATTATAAGATAAAGGGTGGTTCCAGACGTAAATAATCATAATTGATTGAACTTGTCAGTAAAAAACAACATCTGCTCATTTCAATTTGCTCTTTAATCTTTATCCAGATGAATTGTACTCATGTATGTGACTGGCTATAGCAAAACCCGGCACTTGTCGGTAAAAATCATGTCGATTTTCATACCATTACAAAGGCCTCATAAGAAGCTTTCATTTGATGCTTTGTTCTAACTAATTGGTCAAAAATTGGCGAAGATATGATTGTTTCAATTTCACAACCATATACATGTAGGTCTTTTACACACATTGTGTGAACTTAAAATGCCCATTTCTTCAAAACATGAATTACCGACTAGTGCCAGGTTTTGCTATAGCCAGTCACATATATGGCTTGGAAGAGCGGTGGATGAAAGATATTTGTTCTGCACCCTTCTAATTCTTCTACTTCATGTCTTGAATATTCAACAAATAATTTTGCTCGCTAGCCAGATGAACCACACTCCGATAGAGTGGAAGAGTGTTGGTCACAAGTTCCACGAAACCCCAAGGCCTACATGTCCACCATTGCCCTCAACATCTTTTGTTGCATGCTGCCTGTTTTCTTCTTATTCATGTCTTTAAATAAATTATTATTGAAAATAAGTTGAGTTAAATTCTGTTTTCTTGCACTTTATCCAGATGAATCACACACGGATGGAGTGGAAGAGCGCTGGATTCAAGTTCCACCACCTCAAGGCATTCATGCCTGCCATCACCCTTTAATCATTCCCTGCTTTTGTTGCATGCTGCCTGTTTTCTTCTTATTCTTGTCCTATAATTAATTTGAATTATCCTTAGTTAAATTCTGTTTTTTGGCATTTGCTCTTTAATCTTTATCCAGATGAATTGCACTCGATTGGAATGGAAGAGCGCTGATTGCAAGTTCCTTATCCCTATCAACGCTCTCAACATCTTTTTTCCGTGACTTTCCCATGTTCTTCTAATTACTGTGTTAGAATGATTCAAATTTCCCTTCTCTTGCATTTGCTCTTTAATCGTTTTTCCAGATGAATCGCACTCGGATGGAATGGCATAGCGCTAAATGCAAACATCACTTCCCCAAGGCCTTCCCGCCGGTCTTCGCACTCAGTATATTTTTCTGCACCCTGCCAGTATTCTTCTACGGTGTGGCTCTGCTCCATGGGACCAAGAAACAGCAGAAACTAGTGGAGCGTAAGTAATAAAGAAGCTGGTTCCATATTCATAATAATAATGATGCAAAAATACTGAGCAGAATACTGCTTATCTACTATAATAATGCCTGAGTGTGTAATAAAATGAGAGTAGTGTTTATAAAAAAGCGGAACCCATTTCCACCAGCAATATCTTATGAAGTAAACATAGTTATGTTTATTGCAATATATCATCTTAAAGATGATTTATTATTCTTTCATTTGATACCACTTTTGTAATAATTGATCTTGTAGTTATCGAATTGCAGGCATTTTAAACGAGCAATGTTAAAATTGCTTTGCGCACAAGATTTAGATCTATTCATCAACACGGGCTGATGGTCATTCATTCAAACCTCTCCTTGTGTTCTTTTGTCTTGTAATCCTTTTGTTCCGTAAATAAATGAACATGGAGATACTTTTTTAATCAGTTCCTTGCCTGACCAAGCAACTGACCACTGAACACGAGCACAAACCTGTGCGGACAGACATGGGGGTCATGTGGTAGGACATTGGGGATGATTTTGGACCCTCAACTCTTCTCAAAGTTGAATAAAATGTCCAACTATGAATCAAGAAACATCATGAAATGTCACTTGACTTTGTCTACTGTTTCATTATTTACACTGCATTTAACAATTAGTTTCTACTCTCGTGCGCAAAGTACTTTTTACATAACCCTTTTTAAAAAGGTTTTATTCAATCATGCATGACGTTATCACAACATATTTGGTATCAAACGAAAGAGTATGAATTGACCTTTCATATGCCATATTGCAATAAATATAATTATGTTTATTAAATAAAATATTGCGGGTGGAAGTTGGGTTCCGCTTTTTTATAAACACCCTGTAGAGCCTACATTTTCATAATAATAATAATAATAATGTTTTATTTACCCGGGGCAGCCACTTCAGTAACAAACACTGCTCTTCCAGCTGGCCCTGCATGACATAAATGTTACTATAACCATACTCCACACTATGTATGCCGAGCGCCTGGCCAGAAGGCAGTAGGTACCATTTTTAGCTCATCCGGCCCGAAGGGCCCGATGAGCTTATGCCATGGCGTGGCGTCCGTCGTCCGTCCGTCCGTCCACAGTTTTCAAAATGCTTCTTCTTCGTTATTTTTCAACCGATTTTGATTCTGATTGTTTCATAAGATAGGGCTAGGAGGGGGATTTAAAACTTCTACACAGAATCGTGAAATTCATTATATATGCTAATTTATGCAAATTTATTCGAAATCACAAAAAATGCTTCTTCTCCTTCATTTCTTGACCGATTTTGATTTGGTTTGCTTTATCTGGTAGAGCTAACTTTGGTACACTAAACTTCTACACAGAATTTTGAAATTTTTCTCCATTAATTAATTATGGTAATTTATGCAAATTTATTCCAAAAATCACAAAAAATGCTTCTTCTCCTTCATTTCTCGACCGATTTTGATTTGGTTTGCTTTATCTGGTAGAGCTAACTTTGGTACACTAAACTTCTACACAGAATTTTGAATTTTTTCTTCATTAATTAATTATGGTATTTATTTATTTATTTATTTATTTATTTATTTATTTATTTTTATTATTTATTATTATTTCATTTTTTTTAAATTTATTTATTTATTTATTTTTATTTATTTTTTTTTTTTTTTAATTATTATTATTATTATTTTTTTTTTTTTTCCCCATGTCCCTAATTTTTTTTAAATTAATTTTTATGTCCCTTCCAGGGCATCACATTTTAATTTTTTGACCAGTTGAAAAGTGTACCACATGAAATTTGCGATATTTGATGTTGCGAGATGCGAGAAAGACAACTTGTTGGGTTCTTAGCCCATTGATTGCATGCCTAGCCCCATCATTCAGCAATGACTGCTCTGATAAATATAGTTGTAGGGTTTCATCAATATATGCCTAGGATTAGGGACATGCTCTGTAATAAGGAATTTATAAAAGGTAAAATATACATGAAGCTGTGCTTTTTACGCATTCAGTATGCCTACAGCATAACCCTTCTAATTACTTTACCCGTTCACTTCGAGTTTGTGAAATCCCCATAGACTTTGTACACAACCCATCCGGTTCCCGTAGTCAAGGGGTTAAGCTAACTTGATAGGATGGAACCATTAGTAATCCAAATCAAATCTTACAATATTTCTTTGCATTCTGTTTGATATTTTTTTTCTCAGAGAAAGCTCCCAGAGAGAGAAGAACGATGGCAGCTTCAGCGAGATTGTATGCAGGGACAACAGACACACTGCGATGATTGTATGCAGGGACAACAGACACACTGCGATGATGTCACCCAAGCCTTAGTGTGATAAGGTCTGAGAATCGACTGGTGAAAGAATACAGTGAAACCTCTTTATAACGAGCTCTGTTATAACAAGGTACCCGATATCAGGCATGTGAGAATTCCGCGTTTCCACGTTTTTGAAATATAAAAAACGCGGAATTCTACGTTTTTAAAATTTTATTTTTTTATTTTTTTAAACTTTACTTTATTAAATGTATAGAGACAACATTTAAACGTAAATTGGACCAAATCTTACCTAGTAATTTTGGAAGAATTATGAAAAATGGGTCGAGAATACAAAAACGTCAAGGCCTGGACCCCAGCCGCAATGGACTTTGTGCTCGCAATGTGCACTTCCCGCACACTTGTGTAATTACGCCGCGACTTTGCTCTTTTTTTTTTTACCTCACTCACATGCCTGCGATATAGAGAGGTCATTTCACAGGTCAAGGTTCTATGCATTTTATTATTTGTAAGCGCCGATACAACTAGATATCTGATAAAACCAGGTTAATTCAATGGGCCCTAGGTGCTTGTTATAATGAGGTTTCACTGTAGTAGAGCGGTAGTGGGTGAGCTGAAGACATGAGGCCTTTTTGCATGTGATCTGCCCATAAATATTCACTTCTGTGAATAGCATCTATAGATAATAACCTCAGCTTGATTCTACCCTTAAGCATCACCACAAAGTACCTGGTCGCACTCCATGTGTACAGTAGAGGAATTTACTTACTTAACCAGGAACATGGTGGGTCATGTATAAACTCTATGAGAGTTGTAGGAGGGAACAGGTTGAAAGACATTCACCAGACCAGAGTGATGGGCAGATGTGTAAAGGCAATGGGTGGAATTCACAAAGGAGGTTTGTAGGAGGTTTGTACAAACCATGGTTTGACGATGGTTTACATCTATGGAATGCTGCTCGCATACTGTAAATTGTAAATCAACATTGTTAACAAGTATGGAGTTTACATTCCTTCTCAATCAGTTTACAAATAGCATTCCATAGATGTAAACCTTGGTCAAACCATGGTTTGTACAAACCTCCTTTGTGAATTCCACCCCTTGTGGCTGTCATTGCTAATCGTTCCTGCCCAGGGGGGTGTCACTCTGCTACAGTGCACGCGATTTTTGGAGACCGGAAGGTAAACTTCTCTACGTCATCAGAATTGCGTTGTAGGTTACTTTGGGAACTACATGAACCAATCGCAGAGCAGTTCACAGCGTCGTCACCGGATCGAGGTCAAGAAAACAAGTTCATATGCATACATTACCATGGATCCCATTGTTCTCATAAGCGTGATCAAATCTAGGACAGCGCGCAGGAAAATAAGCGCGATAGGCTACGCGCTTCACATGATGATGATTGGTCAAGTCTTTCTAGGTCAACCGCGATGACGTAGAGAAGTTTACCTTGGAGGCTTCAAAAATCGCGTCACTCCGCCATCTTGCCCATGTACAAAGTCTATTGGACACTTGACTTGCGCGCGATCAGTGGGCCTTCTAGTTATAAACGAGTTGGTTTGTTTATTCATAATTCTATGTTCCTGCCATTCAGATAGAAGGCTTTGTCAAAAGGCGAATGTGACCTATGCTTAGAACTTAAATGTGAACAGTAAATAATTTGAATAGGTACCCCTACCAGTGCCTTTGATGTGCATGTTAAAGTGTGTAATAGTGTGTCCTAGGGTTTATTATGTACTGTATAATCATTTATCGTCGGCTGGGAAAGAGATGGGCGCCAAGTCACTTTTTGTCCCTCTGGGATAATCATGTATTAGTTTGTAAGCCATGTAGAAACCAATGTAGCTCTTTTTAAATATTTGATGAATAGTCACCAAATTAGGGGCCTTGCAAAGTTAAAAAAATTCCAAACATTCAAACAACATTTGGAAGTGGGCGGGTAGGTCCAGGGCCATTTTGGATAAAAAATAAACAATTGGAAAACCCCCCCCAAAAAAAATAAAGATTTAGTGTCAAAAATTGCACTTTACTCGTCTCAAATCATATAATGACTTTTAAAAAGTCATAATATGATTTGAGTTTTCTGTCCATATCGGAGATGGATTTCCAAAAGAAAAAAAGAAATTTGGATGTTTGGAATTTTTGTTTAATTTGTAAGGCCCCTAGACATGATTACTATCTGACAAGGTGGCTTCACATAGAGGAAGCCCTGATCGACAAGATGGTATGCATGACTTTAATTAAGCCCAAAACTGACTTAACGCCCTTATCACTCTCACCCGAAGATATCATTATTAATGTGGCAATGTAATTGCTTCTTACTGACAGAATATACCAACTCCTAAGCCCTCTGCAGACAGAGCCGACTCGACCCGATTTGACTGATTTTCATTCGGATCGGCTCAGTTTTCAGTGGCTCGCGACACACATTTTGCCAGTCGAGAGACAGTCGGGGCCGATTCAATACGATGAATCGGATCCGACCGACCGGGCCCAACTCTATCCTGATTGAAACCAGTCGGATCGGGTCAAGTCGGCTCTGTCTGCAGAGAGCTTTAGATGTAGTACTAAGCCATGAAATGTGCATTAGATTATTTCAAAATTGGTCGACTATGGCATCAGATCTGCTTGATAAAACGTACAGTCTTTCTGACGATTGCACCATATCCTGTTATGCATAGAATGTTGGTTACAAAAAAATGTATGAAGATGATTAAAGGGAAGTCAACGCTGGTATTTTCAATAAACTAGTGCATAATCCTATCATTTCTAGGCCCCATTGCAGAAAGAGATACAATCAATTGTAAGTTACAATTAATTGTATGTCTGATCATGTGTTCTAAATGCGCAATTCTGATTGGTTGAAACGCAAAACAAAGTTCTGACTTACAATTAATTGTAAATAGCTTACAATCGATTTTATCTCTCTCTGCAATGGGGCCCTAGTCATAAATCTCCTCACACTCACCTCTTGCTCAAAGTTGGCAACCCTGCTAATGTAACCACTGACATAGCAACAGATTCAACAAAATCAATTACATAATCTGCTTTTGTTAGTGCACCGTCCGATATTTTATATGCAACAGGCCTTCAGTAAATAAAGCTCATGTGTAATATTGACTTTAATCCTTTCTTTATAATTATTATTTACACAAAAAAAATCAACATTTCGTTCAACTTAAATATGCATTATATTACACATCGCATGTTATATTTGAAATGAAAGTTTATATATTAGTGATATGTTACCAATTTTATTCATGAATGTAATTAGTACAAAAAAGACCAGCATTAAATGTCTGCAGTCTTCCATATATGTAATGTCTTATCATTTATTATATTGTAATATATTTTGTACACAAAATTTAACTGAAAATACAGAAATAAAATTGAAAAGAATATATATAGTGAAATCCTTGTTATCACACAGATGAATATAAAAATGAGTTACACTGTAGTACTTACAGTGCTATCAATGTGTGTGTGTCTGTGTGGTGTGTGATGAACATTCGAAACATGAACGTGGCATGTTCACTTTGCTTTTTAGACGGACTAAAAACTGACTAAATATATACCCAGCCAACTGACTAAACCTATACCCAGCCAACTGACTAATCATATACCCAGCCAACTGACTAAACCTATACCAAGCCAACTGACTAAACCTATACCCAGCCAACTGACTAAACCTATACCCAGCCAACTGACTAAACCTATACCCAGCCAACTGACTAAACCTATACCCAGCCAACTGACTAAACCTATACCCAGCCGACTGACTAAACCTATACCTAGCCAACTGACTTAAAGCTGACTAAACCTATAATCAGCCAACTGACTAAAAACGGACTAAACCTCTACCTAGCCAACTAACTAAACCTATACCCAGCCAACTGACTAAAAACTAACTAAACCTATACCCAGCCAACGGACTAAACCTATACCCAGCCAACTGACTAAAAACTGACTAAACATATACCCAGCCAACTGACTAAACCTATACCCAGCCAACTGACTAATCATATACCCAGCCAACTGACTAAACCTATACCAAGCCAACTGACTAAACCTATACCCAGCCAACTGACTAAACCTATACCCAGCCAACTGACTAAACCTATAATCAGCCAACTGACTAAAAACGGACTAAACCTCTACCTAGCCAACTGACTAAAAACTAACTAAACCTATACCCAGCCAACTGACTAAAAACTAACTAAACCTATACCCAGCCAACTGACTAAACCTATACCCAGCCAACTGACTAAAAACTAACTAAACCTATACCCAGCCAACTGACTAAACCTATACCCAGCCAACTGACTAAAAACTGACTAAACATATACCCAGCCAACTGACTAAACCTATACCCAGCCAACTGACTAATCATATACCCAGCCAACTGACTAAACCTATACCAAGCCAACTGACTAAACCTATACCCAGCCAACTGACTAAACCTATACCCAGCCAACTGACTAAACCTATAATCAGCCAACTGACTAAAAACGGACTAAACCTCTACCTAGCCAACTGACTAAAAACTAACTAAACCTATACCCAGCCAACTGACTAAAAACTAACTAAACCTATACCCAGCCAACTGACTAAACCTATACCCAGCCAACTGACTAAACCTATACCAAGCCAACTGACTATACCTATACCCAGCCAACTGACTAAACCTATACCCAGCCAACTGACTAAACCTATACCCTGCCAACTGACTTAAAGTGTAGATTCATTGGAAAACACATTAGTTGAATTATACCTCAACAGATAGCCAATATCATGTAGAATATGAATATATTCCTTTCCAAGCACTCACTCGTCGGAGAAATTACAAATGGGCAATATATTGAACCCCATCTCAACTACCGAAACAAGAGAATCGGCGGTGGCTGTAAACATGTCTTTCTGGTGACGTATGCACAGGAACATTTGAGCGGAAACTGCTATATTTTAGTGCGTGTTATACCGCAAGTTTCGTTATTCATAAAACTATTTTCTGACCATTTTGATGATTGAAACTTATAGTACCAATAGTTCAATAACTTATATTCATTAATTAGTTATTCTTTTGTTCCTTCTTGTTTCATTTGTTAAAAATGGGTAAATCAATCGCCTAGTCTGACGAAAGTGTTGAAACGGGGTTCAATACTTGCCGTTTTTTTCTTTTTATCTGACGAGTGCTAGAAAAGTAATATACAGGGAAACCCCGTTATAACGAGGTAGTCGGGACTATCAAATTGACCTCGTTATAAACGGCTGAATTAATAAACATTTAAATCGGGACCAAAGGATTCTCCTCGTTATAAACGGTACCTCGTTATAAGCGAGCTCGTTATAACGGGGTTTCCCTGTATTCATATTCCGCACTATCTTAGCTTTCTATAAAGGTATAATGCAACTAGTGTCAGGTTTTCAATGAATATACACTTTAAAGCCTGTATTAATCATTTTAAAGGTACTTGTACTTTTGAGTACATTAATAGTATATTATCACTTGGTAACTCGGCCGTCATGTGCAGGAACATTAGTTAAATGGACTTATTTTACATCCCTTTAATTGTCTGTGCTTGCATTATAGCATCTGAAATTCATGGCAATTTAATTATTTTGGATAATACAAGATGAAAGCAAAAATTAATACAAAGATAATAAAAACCGTGTTGTTCAAAGCAAACTTTCTAACGCTGATATAGAAATGTTCATATATTGAACTTACATACTCGCATGACTGCTATTATTTTTACCTCCAAAATGAACAATATGGCAATTTGTTCTATGACATTGTCACCGGGTACCTTTAATATTATTTTGATGATGACATCATACAGAATAGTACAGACTACAGAGAAAAAAATCACACTTAAACAAATTTATGTCAAATATGTACAATCTAAGACTTTATTTTCACTGTATACATGTACAAGGTTCATGATAAATTCACAAAATAAAATAGAAGAAATTAATTTGCATCTGATTCACAGGTAGTTAATTTAGCAAAAGAATGACATATAGAACTAGTTGGCCCATTTATATAAGCAGGAAATATTAAACTTCCTGCACAAACACTTAAAAATTAATAGCTTGGTACAGCTACAGGGCTTTACACAAATTTGTGCTCCAGCACACAATTTTCATTTCTAAAATAGCTTGCCCCCCCCCTCAATTTTTTTTTACTTGCCCAAATTTGGTATATTACAAAAGAAGCATTTAAAGGAATTACAGCGTCTAAATGGTCTAATTTTCACAATTCGGCTCTTTATATGTAATTTTTCCCGAAGAAAAAGAATTTGGCAGTCATTTCTCATGAAATCAATCAATTTGGGGGAAATTAGTAAATATCTAATTGTCCTGGGAACGCCCCTTTTAAATCGCCAAAATGTGACGTCATCTAAAGAACGGACTAAAGAACTAAATTCGGTAGATGACGCGTCGTGACGTAAGCCAATTATCAATCACATGTCGATCACGCTGCCGATTCCAGACCCTAAGTGTGGGTGGGGCGTAAACTGGCTGCTAAGTGAGATTTGGCATCAGAAAACTAGTCTTAAATCACTACTGTGTTTATTTTCATGGATTTTTTTTCGGCAGACCTATGTTTCAAGTCATCAACTATGGAATAAGTGTCAAAGTACGTTGTATTCTTTAGGTCCTTTAATTTGTCATCATTAAAATTACTCAAGAGAAATCTACTGCTTAATTAACATGAGAAAAAATTGAGTAAGACCAAAGAAGTTGTTGTCATTTATTTCCTTGCATTTGATCTCCATACATGTATATTACTTGCCCAGTTCGGGGAAGAGACTATCACTTGAACTTGCCCGCCAGTGATATTCACTTGCCACAAGCAAACGAGCAAGTGGGCTTGTAGAACCCTGTGTCAAAAAAACGATACAATCAAACCTGTAATAGTGGCCACCTATCTATACCAGTCAACCTGCCTACTGTGGCCACCAGTGCCCCGTTTCATTAAAGTTAAACACTTGCAATTGTTGTAACTACCATGGCAACAGCTGAAATACTCCATGCTGATTGGCTGTTGATCTAATAGTTACAATAAGTGTTACAAACAAGTGTTTTATGAAATGGGGCACAGAAGTGTTCCCCTGCAGAGACAAAATGTTATAGAACATGTCTATACCAGCCACTCTTCTACAGTGGCCACTTGTCATGATGCTCTTAGGTGGTCACTATACACTGATTTGACTGTACTTAGCCAATCTACCATCTTTAAAAAAAAAAGTTTTTATCTTATTACACGACACAGTTTGTGTGCATTCACCACATAAAAAGAATGGCACACAAAATTATCGGCATACAACAAACAAAACCAAGCTGAATGCGAGTGTTCTGGTTCTCCATTCCCTTAATTCATCAGGCATAAACGTACTACACCTCAATATTAAATTCAAGTACTATTAAATGGATGTAGCACATAATAACACATCACATGTGAGGGGCTTAACCTGTTGAAATCTGTGCCAAAGTTCTATTGGGCTTAGTCTATGGAGAATGATTCTTTCACCATAATTAAATTGTCACTAACTGGTTAAATTGTTCTTATGCTGCTCTGATGTTTGAACATGTTACATTTTAAAATGGATTGAGGAATCTCTATGGTCCAATACAATAATAGCCTTGTATCATTATTTTCACTGGCTGCATATTTGGGCGAGTTGATATATGGTGCATGAGAAATATGGGGGAAATTGCAATTTTTACTCTTTTCCAGATTTCACATGGCAATTGATGTATATCAAAGCTGCCAACATTGATCAACAAAAAAACAGAATTTTCAGAGAAAAAACAGAATTTGATGAATTATCATAAAAAAATAACCTTATTACCAGAAAAGCACAGAAATCGCAAGTGGGGCGATCTCATAGCTCACTACATACTGAAGTGTGTGCACAAAATTGGACGATCAATTCGAAGATCGTATATTTGAAAAGGTTCAGTGCTGGTGCTCATAACATGAATATTACATATTGCAGTGTTTGAATGTTGTCTCTAAACGTGAAAAACAAAAAACATAAAAAACGTAACAATTACGGCAAAAACGTTATGGTTGGCAGCTCTGGAATATGCAGGGCTTGTCTTTAGCAGTGGCCTGGGTACCAATCGCCACCGGAAGTTTAACTTGGCCACTAGAGACTTCTGTATTGGCCATCAAACAATTAGGATTTATAACACACATATATCTATGGTGGGAGTCTATCTGATGTGCCATTTTGGCCCACTGAAAGAAAAGCTTAGGGAGAGCCCTTTTATGCTTATCATGTGCAATGTGGAATTGTATAACTTAGAAATGATCTACAACTCTATGTTGCGGCAACTATACAGTGTTAAAATTAACACTAATACATGTCCAGAGAGCCTGTTCAGATATGAGCACTGCACAGAAATGTTAATAGCTGGTAAATCTCTGGCACATTTAAAGTTAAACATCTCTCATTTGCCAACCAGGGACCCTCGACACTTGAATAGCTCAGAACTCACTGAAGGATAAATATTTGGGCCTTCTTCTATTCAGTAATCATCCGTTGTGTGTCTGCTCTTCTTCAGCCGTCCCTCCAATCTACAGAAAAAAGAAAGAATACAAGGAAAGAACATACAAAGGTTAAACTTAGCAGTATGTTGGTACCTAATATTATATGATAATAAACCGAAAAGTCTTTTTTAAATCTTGAAATACATACATATGGTTGTCATCAATATTTAGAGCTTCTTGTTTCCATGATCATATATTCTACAAAAACAAAATCCTTACTTCTTGCGAGATAAGCATCTTTCAGTAATTTTTAAGAGAAAACTAAGAAAATGAAAGAACATACAAAGGTTAATCTTATATTTAAATTGTTATGATACCGAACAGAAAAAAAAGAGCAAAATTTTCCATTGTAAATATTAATGTACTGAGTTTCTTGATGCATTCAGAGAAACCTAGTTATAAAGAGCTCTGATATAAACAAACCTCTTATAACAAGGTAATTTTGCTGGTGCAAGCTCTTTATAGTCTTTCAATTTTTAACCTTGATATATTACACAAGTTACTTATTATATCAAGGCAATGTTCATGGTCCAAACTCTTTGTTATAACAAGGATCCACTGTATTCAAATTAAAACAAATTGTCACATCTTGCAATACAAGAGTCTTCAGTATTTTTTTAAACAGTAAAATCTGTCTTAGCAGTAAGCGTGGAGGCTTGATATACAGATGGGCGCCAAGACAGGTCCGACTGTAATTATGGAAAACAAGGACTCACTTGTGTCTGCTCTTGTTTTTCCTCTTCTTGTGTCCATGCGAGCTCTTGTGAATCTTGCCCGTGTGGTTGCTGTTGTTGCTACTGCTGGTCGTCTGTGGTAGATCTTTCCCCTCTGCTGCCTCACTGTTGCTGTGAGTGTCAGAGTCCTTCTCGACCTTCATCACCTTGTCTTCCTGGTTAGGCGGCTCTTTCGATTCTGTTTCTGTGAAAAAGGTATCAAATTGATTGTAAAGATGATGATTCAATGGCACAAAGTATTTAAAAAACATCAGTATTATTCAAGTGTACTGCTTGTTGTCTGTGGTAGGTCTTTCCCCTCTACTGCCTCACTGTTGCTGTGTGTGTCAGAGTCTTTCTCAACCTTCACTTTGTCTTCCTGGTTAGGCGGCTCTTTCGATTCTGTTTCTGTGAAAAAGGTATCAAATTGATTGTAAAGATGATGATTCAATGGCACAAAGTATAAAAAACATCCTTATCATTCAAGATTACTGCTTGTTGTCTGTGGTTGGTCTTTCCCCTCCACTGCCTCACTGTTGCTGTGTGTGTCAGAGTCTTTCTCAACCTTCAAATTGATTGTAAAGATGATGATGCAATGAAGCAGATAAATAAACATAATTACCATTCAAGTGTAGCAGATTAATTCTAAAGTAATATTGACAAAAATGATATTAACAAGCGAGAACAAACAATTTTGTTAATCTGTTTTCCATTTACATGACACATTTTGTACTGCATTCTCTATGTTGTGATGTTATTTTGTACTGCTCAAATTCTTATTTTCTCCCATTTTTTTATTGTTACATATTTTCACAGAGACTAGAATTGACTCCAAACATTAGTATTATAGGTTTTGTAAAGTACAGCATTTTGTTTGTTTAAGTAGACTTCAGGCAAGATGTTTTGCACTATTAGCCCGTCCTTTGATAAATTAAATAACAAACTTACTTTTTTCATTCTGTGAATCTGTGAGTCCAAGCGATGCCTGAAGAAAGAGCAAAGACAAATTAGAAATTAAAATGTTACATTCATCAAATTGAAATTGAAATCTGTATTTATTATCATTCATCAGAATAAAACATAAAATAAAAAACAAAGATTACAATTCACATTGGAACAAGATTACAACACATTTAGAATGCAGCAAAATATTTTTTTAGAATTTATTAGCTAGGAAAGCCATTGGCTTTATTGATGCTAAACAGACCTGGACCTGGTTTCCCTAGAACATAGTTTACATGAAATCGAACCTGGGTATAAAGACCGTCTGCTCAATAAGACCACTTTTTGTGTCTCCCTTGGGTGGTCTTTATAGACAGGTTTGACAATATAAGCCAGGTTTGACAATATAAGCCAAGTCGGACACTAACCTGGGATGTGATACTGGACTTTGAGAATAATCTGTCAGCCTCCTTGAATTTACGATTCCTCTTATCTGTCTTGCTGTTTGTGCTCCTGTAAAGGGAATAAATCATACATGCTCATTAAAAAATATGCCATCACGGTTGTCTAAAATGAGGTCTTGGAAGGATACTTATCTCCTCAAATTTAATATTTGACATTTTTGGACGAGTTATACAAAACAGGCTGGCTTGGTAACCTTGATGTACGATCTCGGATCATGACGATAAAGGGACGTCCCTAACATAAAAATCAGAATTAATTGAACACATCTGTAAATACCAAATAACAAACCAACCAACCATTCCTCACTTGCTAGACAGAAATGACCCATCGTCTGATGTTCCACATATAATAATGGTCAAAGATCTGCTGCTTTGTCTTTGGCATCCATCCGTTCACTGCCATTATGGCCGCACTTGTTTATTTCTGGCTGAAGACACTACTTTACATATGATTAGGATGACCATAACTTACTTATTTGTCATGTATCTGTCCAATTCTTTGACAATGTTCCCATACTGGACTGTGTCCTCTAGCTGCCTTCAAATGCATAGATCTGCTGCTTTGTCTTCCCTTGAACACGCACCCCCTTTACATCCTGCAATGCATACATTACGCACTCGATTGTGACTGGCATTACTCACTTGTTTGTCAGGTATCTGTCCCATCCTCTGATGATGTTCCCGTACTGAGCTGTGTCCTCTAAATAACTGCCTTCAAATGCATAGATCTGTCGCTCAAGGTTCGCAAGTGTTTCCTGTGCAAACAATCAACATAAAATGTTCAAAACTCATGTTCGACTCATCTAATTCTAAATGCAACACAACACCTTGATCATTTTGATATGATTTCTAATATTTAACATTGATCAATAAAATATATATCTACAGATTAACAATTTTGGTTGCTCAAGATTCACAAGTGTTTCCTGTATGATTGACATAAATGATAAAATGTTAAAAACTCATTATTTAGCTTGCTCTAACTAAGCATCTTAACGCTTTGATATCTTTCCTCTTTTGCAAGCCAAATTTCAAAAGTTGCGAGATTATTGTCTTATATGAAAGAAAATGTCATTTAATAGCATGCCTGAAAAAATTAGGGCTTGAAATCTCTTTTTCGTGGAGTTATAGACCTAAAACTAATAAACCGTCGTCCAACAATTGTGCATTATACGTATATTCACCCAGTGAGGAAGTTCGTACAGGGATTCCAAGAAGTACCACAACGCTATGCGTGACCCCTACGTGACTCGCGCTAGCTACATGACCCGCACACACATACGAATAGCATGACAGCACACTAGGCAAAATAACCAAACCTCGCTTAAACTGACATGTAAATACATATTCTTCATTTTTGAGATTTTTGTCCGTGACATACCTTTACAAATGTCGGCTTCACAATACCTTTGCAAGAATAAGTACAATATAGTTGTAATATTATGCTAAATCAGTTAAACTCTTTTATTGACCGATATATAGTCTGATGGAGGGACGCATTCGTTTTTCATTCATAGAATCCAAATTAATATAGGGCTGTTCGATCTGATTTTTTTTTTGTGCGTAACATTCATCCCCATCCGTCAACTGGAAACTGTTCAGACTTCAGACGTTTTGTAAAAGAGGATCTGTCCCTTTAACACTTTGACAATTGCTAAGATGCGATCGTCTTTCCGTCCAAATTCTGGGTTATTTTGCGAAATTTGGGCATCTATCAATCAATGTCAATGCAAGTCTGATGTCAATGAAATAAATCATGTATTTTTTTGGAGGTGGACAACTGTCTTCTTGAAGTCAAAGAATTTGAAATTACTTCTACTTCTACTTGGGTACTCGACAGGGTCCATCAGTCAGGACGTAGAGTCGAGGGGAACCGGTGAGGTGTCCCATTAATTGCCGATTGAGGCAACTGCTCCCGCAAAGGCTCCTAGTGATGTAGAAGCCAAGATATTATTGGGGAGCGCATTCCATGCTGTTACAGTTTGTGGGAAGTAGGAGTTCTGGTAAAGCTGAGTTCGAGTATGTATATGCTTGAGCTTATTTGGGTGGTATTGTCTGGTGATGCTTGGGGCCATTGGTGTGAGGAGTTGGTCAGGTGTAATTGCTACCATGCCATTCTGAATTTTGTAGAGGAGGCTAAGGCAGGAGATGTGTCTGCGTCTTTCCAGTGTACTCCATTGAAGTTGTTGAATCATAGCAGACACACTCTCAGAATGGCGGTATTGTTGAAGAACGAATCTTGCTGCTCGCCTCTGTACAGCTTCAATCTTTGAGATGCTCTTCTTTGTAAATGGATTCCAGACTGTTGCACAATATTCCAAGCGAGGTCTAACCAGGGAGAAGAAGGCTTCTTGTCGGATCTTCTGGGAAGAGCGTCGTAGATTCCTATTGATAAGCCCGAGCATTTGGTTGGATTTCGATGCAATTCCATCAATGTGTTTTTGCCAGGATAGGTTGTGAGAAAAGGTAAGACCCAGGTATTTGTAGTTTTGAACTGCTGTAAGTTGAGTATTGCCCAGTAGGTAATTGCCTTCAATGTTGTTTCGGCGAAGTGAGAACCGTAGAAGATGACATTTCTCTGTGTTGAATTTCATCTGCCAGGTAAGAGACCATTGATGAAGGCGGTCAAGGTCCCGCTGAAGCGCATGGTGGTCCGAGATGTCATGAATAGGATTGTATATGAGACAGTCATCTGCAAACAGCCTTAGCTTGGACGTGATACCATGGGAGATGTCATTTATAAATGTGATGAACAATAGGGGGCCCAGTACCGTTCCTTGGGGAACACCAGATGACACATGGATCGTGTCAGATGCTTGTCCATCTACAACCACGCGCTGGGATCGGTCTGTGAGGAATGATCTGATCCATTGCTGTAGTTCGCCTCGGATGCCGTAGTGTCTGAGTTTGAGTAAGAGGCGCTCATGGGGGACACGGTCGAAAGCTTTCGAAAAATCCAGAGCAATCGCATCAACCTGGTCTTTTTGGTCCAGTGAACGTGCCAGATCTTCGGCTGTCATAATTAACTGGGTCTCACATGAGCGGCCTGCTCGGAAACCATGTTGAGAGTCGTGTAGTACGTTGTTGGTATCGTAGTGGTGCATTATCTGACTGAAGATGATATGTTCTATTAACCCATAGTAATCAGTGACACTCATGGATTTTGCCATGGAGTATGCCACACGGCGCCTTGTTAGTTTTCATCCGATCTTGCAGCCACACGGAGCGGCGCAACCATCCCGGCCAGGCGGCCCGGCCGGGCGGCAGGGCGCGGACGCGCTGTGCCTGTGGGAGCGGAGGCATAAGCTTGTGTACAAAGTGTATGGGGATTGCCCCGCGACTTGACAATGTCAATGCATGCATTGTGCGACTCGCGACTTCAAATTCAAAACCCACAATAAATATCTCCAACTAAAATTGCAAAAGCAACATTTACGCGACATTACAGGTATTGGTATTTATATTTACATAAACTAAGAACTTTCAACATTCCATTTGATATTGAACTTACTGCAATTTCCGCTCTCCTCTTCACTAATTCCGCCAATTCCGTTCGAGTATCAGTCGGTTGCTGAGAATTTTTCGACGACATCTTGGAATTGTAACTAATTTTTTTTGCAGCGCGCGGGCTAGCCATATGGTACATGCACTTTGATTGGTCAAAACTTATAAACAAGCGGGGTGTGATTTATTTCGTCCAATCACATCGATCGTTCTTTCGACAAAAGGGATACGGATCATTAGGGACGTACTGAACTAGGGAAAGTCACATGTGGCCACTGACTGAGTGTTATTTATAAACAATAATATAAACAATTCCCTGTGAATTTATGACTTAAACTTTTTAAAGATACAGGTACGCATTGCCTAAGATAAGCCTAGAGTATGTATTACCATGTTTACAGTTGAAATCAGACGACGCAGCGGCTTTTACATCGTTAGAAAGTAATGCTTTTGTAGTTAGTGAGCAGTTGACTGACTCTGGACTGTAGTCCCACCGACCGTACTGCGCGTATTGTTCTTGAAAAGCTAAACTTCCATTGGTCAACTCGTGACGACGTCGACGTGAGTATAGTACTCCAGTCTCCAGCTCGACAATTCTCCACCTTCTCCATCAATCCTTCCCGTCCATTTCCTTCACCACAAATCCTCGATCTCCTAACCTAACCACTCTCGGCCCGGACCCACCTATATAGTCAAAATATTCAGAGGATTTAAAGTTAAACTACAAAGTGCCAACTACCACATACCTCCATTTCCTTACCTAACCTCTCCATTTCCCCTTGCCCTTGGCCTTTAGGCTTAGACCTCTCTACTCCATCTCCTCCGACATCATCTCCTCTTCCATATCATCTTTCTCCATCTCGTCCTTATCCCACTTCAAATCTTCATCTGCCCTTTCTCCCCTTTCCTTATCATGATTTTGTTATACATTGGCCGGATGTATCATTGGACGGGGCCCCGACGGGTTGTGGGGTGGGATTGAATCGCCCGAGTCTATTTTGTCTTACTATTTAAATGATGAATGTGGGATATTTAGTAAAGTTTTAAAGTGTCGTTATGTCATCATCGTCTTTCTCTTACACCCGCGGATTTCCGCGGGTACAGCTAGTTCATACTTCTTCCCCTACTTCTTCCTCCTATTTCTTCCCCACACTTCTTCCTTATACTTCTTCCTCCTTACTCGTAGTCATACTTCTTCTTCCTCCTTCCTCATACTTCTTCCTCCTCCTTCCTCCTTCTTCCTCCTTCCTCCTTCTTCCTCCTCCTTCCTCCTCCTTCCTCCTCCTTCTTCCTCTTTCTTCCTCCTACTTATTCCTCTTTCTTCCTCATATACTTATTCCTCCTTCCTCATACTTCTTCTCCTTACTCATACATCTTCTTCCTCCTCCTTCCTACTCCTTCATTCAATCATACTTTTCTTCCTCCATCTTTTCCCTCATTCTTCCTCATAATTCCTCCTTCTTTTTCCTCCTTCCTTTTCCTTCTTCCTCCATCTTCCTCATACTTCTTCTCCTTCCTCCTACTTCTTCCCCTACTTCTTCCTCCTACTTCTTCCCCTACTTCTTCCCCTACTTCTTCCCCTACTTCTTCCTCCTACTTCTTCCTCCTACTTCTTCCCCTACTTCTTCCTCCTACTTCTTCCCCTACTTCTTCCCCTACTTCTTCCCCTACTTCTTCCTCCTACTTCTTCCCCTACTTCTTCCTCCTACTTCTTCCTCCTACTTCTTCCCCTACTTCTTCCCCTACTTCTTCCTCCTACTTCTTCCCCTACTTCTTCCCCTACTTCTTCCCCTACTTCTTCCTCCTACTTCTTCCCCTACTTCTTCCTCCTACTTCTTCCCCTACTTCTTCCCCTACTTCTTCCTCCTACTTCTTCCTCCTACTTCTTCCCCTACTTCTTCCCCTACTTCTTCCTCCTACTTCTTCCCCTACTTCTTCCTCCTACTTCTTCCTCCTACTTCTTCCCCTACTTCTTCCTCCTACTTCTTCCCCTACTTCTTCCTCCTACTTCTTCCTCCTACTTCTTCCCCTACTTCTTCCTCCTACTTCTTCCTCCTACTTCTTCCCCTACTTCTTCCCCTACTTCTTCCCCTACTTCTTCCTCTTCCTTCCCCCTCCTTCTATCTCCTACTTCCCCTACTTCTTCCTCCTAGTCCTACTTCTTCTTCCTCCTTACTCCTTCCTTTTCCTTCCTCCTACTTATACCTCCTTCCTCAGTTCCTCATACTTCTACGTCCTCCTTCCCGTACTTCTCCGTCCTCCTTCCCCTACTTCTCCCTCCTTCCTCCTTCCTTCTCCTTCCTCCTAATTATTCCTCCTTCTTCCCCCTTCCTCCTTCTTCCTCCTCCTACTTCTCCCTCCTTCTTCCTCCTTCCTTCTCCTGCCTCCTAATTATTCCTCCTTCTTCCCCCTTCCTCCTTCTTCTTCCTCCTCCTACTTCTCCCTCCTTCTTCCTCCTTCCTTCTCCTTCCTAATTATTCCTCCTTCTTCTTCTTCCTCCTCCTACTTCTTCCTCCTTCCTCCTACTTCTTCCTCCTACTTCTTATTCCTACTTCTTCCTCCTCCTTCTTCCTCCTCATTCTTTCTCCTTCCGCCTGCTTCTTCCTTCTTCCTCATACTTCTTCCCCTTCCTCTTTTCCTAATTTTCCTGACTTCCTTTCCCTTCTTCCTCCATCTTCCTCATACTTATTCTCCTTCCTCCTGCTTTCCCCTACCTCCTACTTCTTCCTCATCCTTCTTTATTTCTCCTTCATCCTTCCTCCTACTTATTCATCATACTTGTTCCTCCTCCTTCCTCCTTCCTCATACTCTTCCCTCATACTCTTCCCTCATACTCCTCCCTCATACTTCTCCCTCATACTTCTCCCTCATACTTCTTCATACCTCATCCTCATACTTCATCCTCATACTTCTTCATCCTACTTCCTCCTAATTATTTGTTATTCAACCAGTTTTGACCAGGTCATATGGTGAACGCAGCTTTGCTTCTATGATATGCTGGGGTCAAAGGTCACATAAGTAGGTCAAAGGTCAAATGAGGTCAAATGTGAAAGTTTGGGGGTAAGTATCTATTAGGGTTACTTGGTACTTGGTACTTGGTAGTTTATTCCTCCAAAATACTCCATAGGAGTTTTAACTGGAGGTGGGTCAGAGAGATTGGTTAGGCCCCACGTATGTGCACGTTGTACACAACTTATGGAAGTTCTATGCTCGCTGCCATGATACCCCAATGACACAACAGTGTTTGCTGGCACCAATCAGCGTCGCGCATTTCCGGCGTTGCGCGTGCAATGATCTAGTGTAAACTCTGCGAGCAATCGTACCGCTTAACGTTGCGTCAATTTGAACTCGGAACTCAATCTAGCTTTCATAATTTCTCTTTTATTTAGAAATTCAGCATTGTGGAAGAAATATGGATCATTTTACAACAAACTTCTTATCCTACTCTTTCTTATCGATATGTTTGTATTCAATTTAACTGAATATTCACATTTATATAAGACATTTAAAAAGGGGTTAAATGTGACAAAAAGGCTTTCACGGATGAATTAAAAGCCTATTTTTAAGACGAAATATTGAAAAACCTAGAGTTTTCCCGACAAAGCGAGTGTCATAAATGTAATATTTGGGACCTGTTCTTGATTTATTGATTGGGTGTTACAACTCTTAAATAGTCAGTTTTTAGCTAAATTCCTCAGAAAAATTGTTAGCCGTAAATCTCATGAACAACAAATCATACGGTTCTGCGCGTAAGACCATACCCGAGCGCGTCGGCATCGCTATCCAGCTGCTTACGGCGGTCTGAATAATTTCACGTGCTTTGCCCCTCGTCATTGATTTACCGTCGAACTTTTCGAATAACACGAAATAACAGCTTTTAAAATGAAATAAATTAGATAAAACATCTTACCTGGATTAAATAGTAAATCTGACATCGATTTCACTAGTTTAAATGTAATTTCATAATCAGATAATAAATAAATTACCGAGTTTGTTGCTCATAACGCTGCGACGGCGTGAGTGAGTTCCGCGCACTCATTGGTTTAGATTCATGCTGGAATTTGCGTAACATGCAATGGCGAAGGATAGCCACGCCGCTAGACATGGCTAAACTCCCAATGGAGTCGCGCACGAATGTTGCTTCAGCTGCTTTTAGAGTGAATTGTTAATTTTATATCTAGAAAATAAAACAAAATAACGACAAGTTGTTGTGAATTATTTATAAATACATATCTAATTTTCCTAAAACACATCGTGTATGTCCGTATTTCCTTCCACGGTCGATATAAAGTGCAATAAAAATGCGGCTGTCCGAATTTTTCGAAAATTTGATATTTTTCTCCCAACTTCAGAAAGTTGTAGCTTAAAAACTGACATTTAAGAGTTGCAACTGTCAATATGATAATGAAAATATAAACAAAGAACATTACTTCCATGAAAACCTAATTTATGTAAAAACTCTAGAAATTTGAATATTTAAATTTGAAAATAACCTTGAAATTTGGCTCTTTTTACTTGCATTTTCACCCAATCTTCGCGGCCTACTAAAGTCTTGAACAAAAAAAATTTGTCCATTGATTTGTATATCATTTGAAAGCTGACGATCAGCTGATCGTAGCCGTTTTTGTTAAAACATCTTATAACTATTCTGATTGGATAAAGAATCAGAGAGATGTCTCAGTAAGCCAATAAGACAACTCGACATAAAAATCAAGAAAAATGTTACGGGAAAGGCCGGTCGCGTACCGTACATGGCAGCGCCCATAGGTTTTCCAGCGTGCACATACGTGGCCCTAAGGACAGAAGGGTCCTTAGCAAGCGCATTCTGGAATGTATGAAGTGAGGGCTGGTTTACTGTAGATTGAAGTAGCTTATTCCATTCAGTGGTTGTACGAAGAAAAAAATAATTTGCGAACGCTTCAGAGTTTGTATGTTGCTGTTGGTACTGTAGAGAATGGTCCCTTCGGTTTCTGGCTGATACCTTTCCAACCCTGTATCTGTTTGTAACCAAACTTGATTGGTAGATGCCCTACATTGGCCTCCATGATATGCTGGGGTCAAAGGTCAAATGAGGTCAAATGTGAAAGTTTTGGGGTAAGTGTCTATTAGGGTTGATAACTTTCCAACCCTGTATCTGTTTTTAACCAAACTTGATTGGTAGATGCCCTACATTGGCCTCCATGATATGTTGGGGTCAAATGTCACATAAGTAGGTCAAAGGTCAAATGTGAAAGTTTTGGGGTAAGAGTCTATTAGGGTTGATAACTTTCCAACCCTGCATCTGTTTGTAACCAAACTTGATTGGTAGATGCCCTATATTGTCCTCGATGATATGCTGGGGTCAAAGGTCACATAAGTAGGTCAAAGGTCAAATGTGAAAGTTTTGGGGTAAGAGTCTATTAGGGTTGATAACTTTCCAACCCTGCATCTGTTTGTAACCAAACTCGATTGGTATATATGCCCTATATTGGCCTCCATGATATTCTGGGGTCAAAGGTCACATATGTAGGTCAAAGGTCAAATTCGAAAGTTTATCTGCAAGACTCTTGTTGATAACTTTCCAACCCTGCATATGTTTGTAACCAAACCTGATTGGAATGAATGCGCGCAATTGGACATTGGACATTACGGCTATCGCCTTGTTTCTTTCCTCCATTTTTCCTTTAAATTCTTTTTTTTCCTTCTCCTCAACCAACGTTGGTTCTTCTTCCTTCCCTCCCCTTCTACTCAGAATAGTTCCTCATCCTATGTTTCTTCTCCATTCACCCCTTTTCCCTCCTTTCCCTCTCATTCATCATCAGCTCGCAATCTCTTACCTCTTTCCTTAAATTCCTTTACACCCCTTCTCTCCTACTTTATTTGCTTCCATTCTTTATTTGTAATTCCTTCTTTTCCTCCTTTCTCCTATTCTCTTCCTCTAGCTCCTTCCTCATCTTCCTCTTCACCTCCCCTTTAGGCTTTCCCTTTTCTATCCCCTTCCTATTCTCATCCACTTTCCTTTTCTTCTCTTATTCTCATCCTCATTCCTTTTCCTCATTCCTTATTCTCTTTGGCATCTTATCCTCATTCCCTTTTTCCTCCTTATCTTTTGATGAAATATTAAAAGAAAGATGAAAGAAAATACTAAATAGGTTTTTCTTTTATTATTTCTGTTAGAATATTAAAGTTCTGTTCATTTTCATCATTTACTTCAACCAGATGGTTCAAGAGAGATGCCCATCCCAAGACTTCTGACCAGTACCTTGACCATTGCCAGGCCGAGACCAGAGTTAGCATTGGTCAGCATCAGGTGGAGACGAAGAGCCAGCCTTTGTTTGTTGACCAGCAGAGCCAGCAGTCAATCTTCATCGAAAAGCAGAGCTAGAGATGACAAAGATGACACCACAGAGAGACTGCTAAAAGCTGTGTGCCCCCTTCATGCATTGCCGTACAATAAACAGCTTCAGTTAAAGTATATCAGGTATACTAGTATGTTCTTGCTTGATTAGGATGAGTATGTCAATATTGGTGATGATAAGTATTACATTTTAGATATATACAAGTCCCCGTTTCCATCCAGTGAAAAAAATAATATTTATTTTCGGGGGATACTATCATACTTTTCAAGCTTGCCTGCATGAAAATAACACTCTAAAAATTGTTTTGCATTGAACTTTGGTGACTTCGGAGACTTTGATGTCAGACATGTTGACTGTTGAGTTAGACTGGTAATCATTTCTGAGTGATTTCTCTCTTTATCTATTCACACCAGGAATAATGCTCTGCTGCAGAGACTTGGTGCCAGACTGGTAGAGATAGAAGCTGAAGATGGCTGCCACCAAACCTTAGATTCTCTCACCGAACTTGGACAGTTGTGTCCCTTGGAGGAAACAAAACCTTCTGTAAGTTGAAATAGAAATTATTCGCTGAATTTAATTGTCCTAGTTGTTATCTCTGAGAGTTATTGATGTAATAGTTACTGTATGCTGTAGGCTGGGTTTTTCCTCACACAATTCAATTTTTGACATATATGGATGAAATTTTTTCTTCACTAGTCTCTAGTTAAAAGTACAGGATAAAAATGCACACTTTTGTCAATTCTAAGATAGAAGAGTTCCAATATTCTCAACTAGTTGGGGAAAAGATTGGATAGAAAATGATACGTCACAAATTCATCCTGAAAAAAGTGATGTGTTTAGTTGATTTCAATTAGGTTAAAACCAGTTTATATGAATGCTTTCTAATGTAAAATGAAATAATATAAAAAGTAAGGTTTGTGGTCACCTTTTTAGTCTTTTTAGAGTATGTTCTTGCACATTAGTGAGCATACATTACATTTAAATTTGTTTTCAAACGTAAGGCAACTTACCAGAAATAAATAATATAAATGACAAAAGAGCAAGGTAATTGGACTTCCCTAGGATTTGAACCCGAGACCTCTTGATTGCTAGACTACCAAAAGAGCTATCTACGCTTTCTGTAAGTCGTTCGTCCCTGAAACCCTAGTCATTGCTCTAGGGTCAGAAGCTATTTTATTTGTTAATTATTTGTTAAAATCTGTAATGATTTCTTTTCTTGACCTCTTTATTGTTACAGCCTGTGATCAATGGCTATCGCAACAAGTCAGAATTCAGCATTGGTCGGGGACCAGACAGCAACCCTAAGACAGTTGGCTACTATGTGGGTGACTGGAAAAGTAAGTTGAATACAGTGCTCAAAATTAGCCTTGGCCCGCTGGCCCGGGACCACTGAAAATTAGCCTTGGGCCGCCAAAATTCATTGATGCTAAATTCCACTTTGTAATATTGTCTTTGTTTGGCGCCACCAGATTCAGTTTTTGGGCCACTAAAATTGACAAAATCTTGTTTTTACTTGCCTGATGGGGCCACAAGGCAACAAAATTAATTTCTAGATTTGTTCTATGATAAATCAATAAATTTATTAATATAATTTCAAATATGTTATTATAATTATTTCCAAACATATAAGGAAACTGACCAAGAATATATTGTGATTAAAAGTGAGCAAAGAAAAATGGGATTCCAACGGGATTCGAACCCGAGACCTCCGGATTGCCAGACCGGTCTGGCAATCCGGAGGTCTCGGGTTCGAATCCCATTGGAATCCTATTTTTCTTTGCTCACTTTTAATCATAATTATTTCCATTTACAAACTATTATATTTCTGAATGTAATGTAATTTGTATTAATTAGCCTTCTTGTGTTATAACAACTAAAGGAACTAATATAAGGATTCCTTACATAATGCATGGGCAATGCTATGTTGCTCTCTAAGATGTTGCATCTGTTTGTTTTCAAGTAGTGAAGTAATTCAAAGTAAAGTTAAGTACAATCCACTAAATTGGGTCTTACAAGTGCATTTTCCCTTCGGGCAAGTGTTTTTTAAAACTTATTGCAAAATTTACTTGCAAGAAAGAAAAGTTGGGTACGTATCGCCCTAATTGTAAATAAATTGATTGCCTGATAATTGCATTTGTTTCTGTTATTGGTAATATTTCCTTCAGAGAAGACTAGGATGTGTGTGCCACCAGGAGCCAACCTGAATGACAAGGAAGACCACAAGCAAATAGCACAGGTAGGTTTTATATTTGGTAAATAATGTACATGTAGGAACATGCGAGTTGTTAAACGAAGATTGAAGTCAGGATCAATATAAGATTTTCAAGTTTTAATTAAGGAATATGATGTTAATGATATGATTTTCTGTCAATATGAATGTATTAATGAAACAAATCATAGCCAATTGTTGAACTATTGACTTCCGGAACCTTGTATCAATGGGTTAATAGTTTACATTCTGTTCAGGCCTATGAGGTTAGGATTAGGGTTATAACTTATGATTTGGACCTCTGACCTGGAGCCAGTGGGGGACTTCCAAGATGGCAGCCACATGAAAAATACCGTATTTGTCGGTGTATTAACCGCTCCGGTGTATTAACCGCACCCCTAAAAGTGCGGTTAATACGGTCGTGTATTAGCCGCACCCCCTTTTTTTTCTTCTTTTTTTTGTTGAAAAAAGGTGCGGTTAATACACCAGCAAATACGGTAGTCACTGTTCACTAAAAACCAGCAGGGCCAGCTGATGGCAGTTGTGATAATTTCACTCCTTCAAACTAATTTGAACAAGAGAATGAGTAAAACATTTTCTTTTACTTTCAATTTGTTTGTAGACTTTTGAGAACCTGATTCGATCCTCTCCCCTGGAGCCAATGGAGGACTTCCAATATGGCGGCCACTGGAGGTCAGTCACGGTCCGGTCGAACCAGCAGGGCCAGCTCATGGCAGTCGTGACCTTTCACCCCCAGGATCTCTCGGAGATGGAAATCAATGATGTCAAGAGAGATGTGAAAGAACACTTCATCCGAGGAGAACGAAATGAGATTGATTCACTTTACTTTCAGGAGAGGTGAGGCATCAGTGAGTACTTGATATGAATTCATAGCTAGCAGCTCTAGTACTGATAGACTAATAATGTTCAATGAATATTTATCTGGCAAGCTGCTCTGCAAATCAATGAAGTCAAGAGAGCTGTGGAAAGACACTTCATCAAAGAAAAGGAAAAACTGTTTTATTCGCTTTACTTATTCATGAACCCATACTAGCTTATTTCCATTCTTAGTCTATTTTAGATGCTATCATGCTAGAGCTCGTTATCCATCTCAAAGTTTTCTTTGTCACTAACAGTGGTTTTCTGGGTAAGTAGTTGTGATTTTGAAAGCTTGAGAAAATTTCAATCTCTTAAACGAACATTTCTCTAGATGCATTTTGGTATCCAGGGAACTAGGGTTTATCATGAGGAGGCTTCAGTTAATCAATGGCACCCCTAACCTCTGGGAGATGGTAGGTGGCCTGCAGTTCCAAATGTCTCCCTCATTCCAGAGAATTGAATGATAGCAGTAGTTAATAGAAACTGTATTTCTCATTTTGATACAAAGACATTTCACTAAACATTCAAATTCCCCGCTTTTTCCCAGCCAGAGAACCAGGGTTTATCATGAGGAGTCTCCTTATCGGGACTTTGCTTCATGGTGTGCCTCAGTTGTGGGACACATTCGGTAGCCTGTGGTTTCACATCTCTCTTACGTTACAGAGACTTGAATAATGAACACTCTATTTTTAATTTTGAGAGCAAACAAACCTTACTAACAAATTTAATTTTCTGCTTTTCCCAGCCAGAGAACCAGGGTTTATCATGAGGAGTCTCCCTTTGAGTTGCTTCATGGCACCCCTCACCTCTGGGAGATGGTAGGTGGTCTGCAGTTCCAAATATCTCCCTCATTCCTGAGAATTTAATGAACACCTGAATACTACATTTGTAGTTAATGAAAGCTGTATTTTTTATTTTGATACAAACAAATCTTACTAACAAATTTTATTTCCTGCTTTTCCCAGCCAGAGAACCAGGGCTTATCATGAGGAGTCTCCATTTGAGTTGCTCCATGGCACCCCTCACCTCTGGGAGATGTTAGGTGGGCTGCGCTTCCGCATATCTCCCTCCTCATTCTTCCAGGTCAATACCCCTGCAGCCGAGGTCCTCTATTCAACAGTTCGGGACATGTGTCGAGCCGATGAGTAAGTTTGTACAATTTTCAATTATAATTCAATCACCTATTTGTGTATTATAAATTAATGTTATGGAAATTAGTTGATCTGTTTTAATCGGCCAATGGTTAAACAAAGAATGCATGATTTCTCTTAACTTGTTCAGGACTGGTCCGGAAACTACACTGGCTAGGATGTATAAAGAATGCATGTTAATGTTATGTCCAAATCCAGAGCTCTTTACAGTTTAAGTCTCAATCACTCTTCCTGAAGAAATATTAAACAATGATTCAGCAAAAAGACTGCTTTCGCAGCACATGCATTATGCTGTGACAGTTGTATCAACTCTGTTACCAGTTTTATAGTCAATTGTTACAAACTTAGAGTTCACACTCTAGTTATCTCTGCTGCGTTATGGATGCTCTATTTATCAACAATTTTGGTTTATATTTGCAGGTCCACCACTCTCATTGACGTGTGTTGTGGGACCGGTGCCATAGGACTGTTGATGGCGCCCTCTGTCAAGGAGGTCATCGGTATCGAGATCATTCAGCAAGCTGTGGACGACGCTCACCTCAATGCCAGGGAAAATGGTACGTCAACCATGTTTAGCAGTCTTGGAGGTCTCGAGGCCGGCCTCGAGGCCGACTTTGCCAGGCCTCGGCCTCGGCCTTGGCCTCGTAATGCCGTGACTCGGACTCGTCCTCGGCCTCGTAGCATGCGGCCTCGGCCTCGATGACTCGAGGCCGGTTCGAGGCCGGAAGATTTCATAGAATCTGGTGAATTTAAGATTCAACATCTATTCACTATTTTGAAGTATTTTCCAATAATATTTCATTAAAAAAAAATTAAAATGTAAATCATACGATTGATAGTTAAGTTCATGCGCAGCTACGACCTACGTACGTACCGTACCCATCGATATCTCTCGATGTAATATAGTACGGTACAGTCAAAGATCCTACATACAGCGCTGCAGCGCTCTGATATACAGCGTGCGCACCCTAGAATTTGAAGATCTTGGTTGTTCAAAATTTTAAACAGCGTTGTTAGAGGGACCGGCTTAAACAGCGTTTTTGGTTGTTTAAAAAGTTGTTTAATTTGTTTTGCTGTGTATGCACACAAGGCAAAGTAAGTTACGCAATGGCATGTGATCGATTAGATCACGATTATTTGGTAATACTGAAGTATCTCGAAAATACTTTTGCATTTTCATGAAATTCTCAGTCTTGGAGCTGGAGGTATTGAGGCCGGCCTCGGCCTCGAGGCCGGCCTCGAGGCCGACTTTGCCAGGCCTCGGCCTCGGCCTTGGCCTCGTAATGCCGTGACTCGGACTCGTCCTCGGCCTCGACCATGGTGACTCGGACTCGGACTCGGCCTCGGACCATGGTGACTCGACTACAACACTGATGTTTAGGGATTATAGCGAAAGTATGAGGCATAATGAGTCAGTTGGAACATCAATATAAAAAATGAACATTTAAAGGGATTTAGTAACTTTGTATCAAACCAAATTAGATGCAACTCTAGTGGTTCTGTCATACCTTGCTGTTTTCATCTTAGGAATAGAAATATGAAACCAGTTGAGGTTTTTTTCTGAATTTTGGAAAACATATTGGGGATTGTTTTTTACAGTGTAAAAACCTAAGATGGCAATGCCATATGACATTCAGCTATGATAAAAAAATTCACACATCACTCGGTACACATCAGAGTGAAGGAAATGAACCCTTTATGTCATCCATGTGTAGGGTGCTTAAAACAAATGTGGGCTTTAATTTAGATGGTAGCATCAACTCAGTACCAGAGAAGAGACAACTACTCCAAATGATATTAAAGAGAAGCTAAGTAAATACATGTACATCAAATACTTGTAGATATTAATTGTTGATTTTCATACCAACAACTACAATTTACTACAACATGATGTTACTGTAAGCTCCACATAACAACAACACCATGAAAGCCATCAGAATCATCTCATTGATACCATGATGGAAGCCCAATTATCTTTGCTCATTTTCATTTATATTAATGTAGGGATTTATTTAGTACATTTCCACCCCCTTTTATTATTTGGCACTTGCTATGCCACTCTATCACCCATGGCAACCCATTCAGTCATTTAACCCATTCATCCCATTGTACCATTCATCCATTCAACTGACCATCACCATTTCATGGTCAGTTGCACATCACACCTTCATATGAATATGATTTCCTTGGGCAACATGAATATGCATCAAGTATGTATTGGTTCTATGAATATTCAGTAGAGGTTTATTATGTGTTTATATTTGCATGTACTTGAAGATTCAAGACAGACATTGTTGTGTTACCTTATTTGCATATTATGGGATATGCCACATGGTTCATTTGCACTATACATTAAATGTGCTCTGGGCAGTTGGCCCACGAGACTTCTTACAAGTAACACATGCCTGTGTTTCCTCCTTGCTGCTGTGTTAGGAGTGTCTGGGATTGTGTGTGGTATTGAGAACCCAATTCTACATTAACTGTATATATTTCTGCTCAGTTTCCCTATGTTAGAAATTTAGCACTATTCATACATTTGTAAAATGTGATTTCTTTTCCGCTACCATTCCATGTTTACAGGTGTTGATAATGCAACATTTGTATGCGGTGCTGCAGAGAAGGTATTGCCCAACCTAGTCTCTTCACTGGATGACAATGCCAATGTGGTAGTGGTTGCAAACCCAGCTAGAGCAGGGCTTCGTAAGTGTACAACTTATTAGTAAAGTCACTTCTTAACCCCTCTCAATGTGGAAATGTCTGGGTATATTGGTTTAGGTATTGATCTTTCAATACGAAGGTCATGGGTTTGGTGCACAATTTTTTTTCCTCACTGGATGACAACATCAATGAGGTGGTGGTGGCAAACCCAGCTAGAGTAGGATTGCGTAAGTATGCTATTAAAAAAAAAAACACACACAGAATGAAGTATCTCTGTAATGCAGTACAATCAAATATGTGTATAGGGACCATATAAGGGAAATAGGGAAGTGACCACTGTAGACAGATGACCTCTGTGGACAGGTTCTATAACATTGTTTTTTCTCTTCAGGGGATCACTTTATGTGGCTATTATAGGCAGGTTTGCTGCTATAGACAGGTGGCCACTAATACAGGTTTGACTGTATTTGAAGTAATGTCCTGCATCAAATTATTTTATGAATAATATTGCTAATTTTTGTAATTCCAATAATCATTTTTATTTGCATTCCTATAACTGGTGAAAATAATCTCAACTTATTCTTGTGGACAAAATTTTGCCCTTTTATCTCTCCCGCATTAAAGCCAGAATTTCACTGATTACATAAAACTTGTCTTGAAAAACCCCCACTAATTTGGTTCTGAGTCTTGGCAATTTCCTCCCGGAAATTCCTTAATTGAAGAGGAGAATTGAGTGTGATAATAGTAACAAGTTTGTTAACCTGTTCCCTACTACATTTTGCAATCCTCATAAAGTTTATACAGGGCCCACCAGGTTCCTGTAGGCAATGGGTTAATATCCGGCATAATTTGTTTGGTCCAATACGCCTGTTTTCCCCGGAGCTCCAAAACAACAAGAGCACAGAATTTAATTTAACCCTAGGTGATTTTAAACCCATGAACTAAAGAGATTAGTTAAAATGATGCAATGTAACCAAGGGATAAATGTAATAAACTATAGAATATTTGGTCCAAACTGTTAAATGCATTATTTAGGCTTGAAAAATTAGATCTTGAAAATGACATTGTATTTTTCCCCCTGTGTGCAATAGATCCCAAAGTTGTAAGAGCCATCAGGGCGTGTGAGTCTATCAAAAGACTCGTCTATGTTTCCTGTAAGCCGGAGGGAACAGCTTTTGAAAACTTTATCAAGTAAGTTTACTCGTTAATAGCCCGGTCACATATCAACGGATTGCGCAAACGGATGTCAAACGGAGAGCTAAATTTTTCATCCGTTCTATACTTTTCTTGTCCGTTCCTTGTCTGGTGATGTACGTTGTTCTATGTTTTGTACATGAAGCAATGGAGACGACTTTCATCACCGGATAATTTAATTTGGCAAATTGTCTATTCGTTGGGCATACGTTTCCGCTATCCGTTGATATCTGACCGGGCCATTACATAGACCAATCTCATGGAAATTAACAACAATGTTAAAACATGGTAACACAGAAACAGCTGCTTCAGCAAATGTCTTTCTTTACCAAATTTGAAATTTTAAAAAGATTATATTGAAGTCAAAGTCTGGTTGTAATGTCATATCTTGTAATGAAATATCTTTTACCTGGCAATAGACAGTCAAATAGTAGTAAATCATTTTGATTCAAGGTATAATAGAAAAATATATGTTATTTGGCAAATGTTTTCTTTTATTAATAAGTCTTTTTCTTGATATATATAAGTTTGTAATAATAAAGATTAGTGACTGTTTCTGTCTTTTATATAACACCTTGCTCTTCATCTTCACCTGGTTGTGTTTGCTAGTTAATGACAACTTTACCATTTTTATGAAGATAACACAATTATATTTATTGAATTCATGATTTTAACTATGCCATTCTCTTTGGTCTACTTTTTACATTTCCACAGTTTGTGTCAGCCACCCGATGGCAGGATTAGGGGGACTCCGTTCCGTCCAGTCAGTGCCGTGCCTGTCGACCTCTTCCCCAACACGCTGCACTGCGAGCTGGTTGTTCTTCTAGAGAGGTGACATCCGTAGTAATTGTGACAAACAGACATTTCTGTGGATATGTTGTATTGGAAATCTTATGCTTGATATAATCATGTTGATTATAACATGATTATGGTTAATACGAAAAACAGCCGAGTAATCCAGTCTGTTAGTGATCATGAATCATGAATTGAGAGAGGTAACATTCAAAGTTAATGTGACCAAAACAATGTTTGTGGATAAGGTTTACTGCGATGTCATAATTTTGTTATTACTGATTTTTGAAATAATAACAACAATGTAGCTACATGTACAAGTATCTATAAATTATGGATCCTTCCCCAACATGCTGCACTTTGAGCTGGTGGTTCTGTATTAATAGAGAATTACATCTGTATTACATAATAACCCTTGGGTTAGTGTCAGGTTTATAAAGCGTCTGACCATGGGCGTCAATCCTTACATAATACCATGGGCATAGATCTGTCATTGACACCCATTCAACAGGGGGGGGGATGATCTATTCATTCATCCCCCCCTGATGAATAGGTATTACGTAAGTATCTACGCCCATGCATAATACCTATTGTTCAGCAGGGGATGAATGAATAGATCATCCCACCTGAACAATAGGTATCAATTACAGATCGATGCCCATGCTTTCGACAATTAAAAGTGTTTCATGGGAATTTCTCCCATTCAAGGGTCTTTGTGGGTCAATTGTTGATTACCGGTCTAGCAATCCAAAGGTCTCCGCTTGTATTCCTGGCAAAGCCCATTTTGATTTATTTCTATATATTTTTGGTCAGTTTCCTATTCTGTTGAATCTGTAATAATTAAGACAGAGAAAAATGTACATGTATGTAGATAAGATGTACAGTGAAGTAATAATTTTGTCATTATCAAGAAAGCGGCTAAATATAAATTTGTGATTATTCAAAATATCATTCACTTATCTGGGTTTATAAACTTTAACAGAGGCATAAATCTACTGTGAAGCACTTGTCTGAGCAGTAACGATGCAAGATTCCTCTTCAAAATCAAAATAACCTTCATATTTATTCACTACAATTCACTAATTATCAAACTGTATATATCCTGCTTTAATTCTGTTAATAGTGCATTCTGGTGACGTTGATCTCAAACTGAACAGACAATTCAAAGATCAAGAGTTTTCCCCAAAACAAAAATATCAGGGCATAGATTTGTTTTGTGCATTCAATGGGAATTGTCAATTAGCAAACTGGAGCATGCTATAAGTTCTAGGGCTTGAATGCACAGTACGTTACTTGGTGTCTATGTCACCAACATCTTCAAATAGCTTGTCGTACAGCTCATCTTTGTTTTGTGGGTCAGATGCAAAGATAGGATCTACTGTAAGCATCTTTCTTCAGTACATGGAGTTTAGTTTGCAGGTGGTGGAGTGTGGTTCAGATGAAGGATGTTGTCAGCAGTTTTGATGAGATGCCAAATGTCGGGTATGGGATCTGTGCCTGCCCCTCTCAATCTTGACCCGTTTACACCACATGAATGAATACAGTCACAGGTCTTGTATACGGGCATTTTAATCATGCTTCCTTTATTGTCATCATTCCTTGAAGAAAGTTTTTACAGGCTTACAATCTCACTCTCAAATATCGAATAAGCCGTTATCTTGATAGATGACGCCGATTTAGCTGATTTAGCCGTCAACTCGGAAGTCGCTTTACATGTTGCCGTAAGAACTATAAAACAAAGTAAACAAAGAAATTTAGTCTATCAATTGATGTCCCGTTAACCTTTCAACTTTGGTTATTATGTGTCTAACTTGACCTTAACATTCTGGACCAAACCATGCAAATGTGCGCAAAGCACATTGCACGCTTGATAATAAATCTGACAAACAATTAACTATTACAAGCAGGTACCCATCTTATAGAAAGCACAGTGCTTACTAAACATTTGCACAAATACCTTGTTATCAATATAATGAGCTAGCATGCTTCATGGCATGCATAAACTACTAAATATGTGTATCAAAACCAACAACAGTGTAATGTAAAGTAATGTACCTAAACTCCATGCTATTATTATTAAACATGTATATCTGAGCAGCAAGATTGGAGATCAAATATAAACAACTTAATTTAAAGGGACAGTTCCACTTTTACAAACGCAATCAAAGACAAACTACTAATGTAAAGGGCACAAAGGCATTGTTAATGAAATAGCAATATAGGCCCCTCCTATTCGGTTTTAGGAGATTGGGGACACTCCAACAGGAGAATCAACTTCTGTACGGGTCGCCTAAGCTCAGTCAACTTCTTGATTGGACGCCCTCCCTTGTCGAGACTCTTCGTCCCAACTCGCACTCTCACTTGTCTCACAAGGCCCACTTCACCTGGAGTGGCTTCTATCACCATCGCAAGTTTCACCATTTCATGCGAGTCACTTCTTCGTCTGTCAGCAACACAACATGTCCGACTTGCACTCTTCTGCATGGGTTCAACCTAGCCGACTCCCTTGCGGCACTTCTCCTGCAGAATTCTCCTTCCATTCAGTACCACAGGAAACACGAATCTTAGAGGATCATACAGGGATGCCACTGTTGACAGAATTCCACGACGAGTCATTGGTTGATCCTTCGAGGATGTCTTGAAGAAAAATGCATCAGTAGCTATGTTCCACATGATCCCCCAGAGCTCGCTCCACAGGTTCCTCAAAGTCTAGGTTTGAGTTGGTGACTGCAACTGCACGCTCTGACTCTGGGATGCTTTTGATTACCGCCTCGGCGTTGGAAACGAACTTGTGAAGACGTAGGCCGCGCGCCCTTTCTGCATAGTTCTCT
Organism: Echinarachnius parma; assembly: GCA_037951105.1. Classification (NCBI taxonomy): domain Eukaryota; kingdom Metazoa; phylum Echinodermata; class Echinoidea; order Clypeasteroida; family Echinarachniidae; genus Echinarachnius; species Echinarachnius parma. The sequence continues at coordinate 58,488 of JBAMJV010002354.1, read as the reverse complement.
TGCTTCCTTCGTGAGGTGGATGGCCTCTTCTCGACTTGACACAGTCACTACCCCATCATCCACACAGAAGTTTCTCTCTAGGAGACATATACAGGCGTATGGAGTATGGAGTACCGACAGTTACAGGATCGTTATTCTTATGGGCAAATGGAAAGGTACATAAATGAAGCAAAGGAGTAGACATATATTACCGGAGTAATAGAAGTATTTATTATACTCCAAACTTTGGAGTAAAGAAACTGTCACATCGATGGCATTACAATAACGCGAAAATCCACTCCCGCACTGTCTTCACGTCGGCGTGGCAACAGTGGACGTGCATATGCTGCCCGCGTCCTGCGTGTTGCTTCAGGAGGGCCAAGCATTTCCGATAGGCAAATCGGCTGGCCGTATCCTTCTTCGATCCCCTAACATGGATGACCAGTACTCGAGCGCCCATGCCGAGTCCCAAGATCCTCTGCATCAGCTCCAGCTGTGCGTCCCACTGTAGCCTGGGCGCCGAATAATCGATCCCGAGCTCGCTGATCGCGATCACTTCGGGATTGCACAATGCGTGCACCACTCTCTTCCAGGCGTCCCTGGGAAGCGCAAGGTGAGCTTTCTTGGGGTGTACCCCCACTGCGAGGGCCCACCGGCCTCCTGCCGGAAGTGCGACCTGGTCATGCCGTTCAGGGTCGCAGTAATTGAGGACACCGCCCTCGACCCTGACTGGCACCCGTGGCCGCCCGCCTGGAGTGCGTTGGATGCACTCCTGCCAATCGCGGCTGTTCAGATGGCTCTCCAGCCAGTCTGGGTGGAAGTGGCTATCCACCACCACGGGCAACCCGCCTCGTGGTTCCTCAGTACGACTTCCTGCCGTTGGGGCCTGGGGCCATGACGCCCTCCCAGGCTCCCGGCAGTCCATGAAGGGGGATGCATAGGCTGGCGGCCCTTCCACCCATTCATCGGGGCATGGAATCAGTGCCATGTCTTCGTCTGACGAATAGGCTGGCGGCCCAACCACCCATTCATCAGGGCATGGAATCGGTGCCATGTCTTCGTCTGACGAATAGGCTGGCGGCCCTTCCACCCATTCATCGGGGCATGGAATCGGTGCCATGTCTTCGTCTGACGAATAGGCTGGCGGCCCATCCACCCATTCATCGGGGCATGGAATCGGTGCCATGTCTTCGTCTGACGAATAGGCTGGCGGCCCATCCACCCATTCACCGGGGCATGGAGTCGGTGCCATGTCTTCGTCTGACGAATACTCTTCGTCACGGGGCGAAGCAGGGCGAGTGCCCAAGGCAGCGGGAACCGGTGCTTCATGCCCGGGCTCCCGCTCATGCTCGCAGCTATTTCCTTGGGGAGGAGGTTCCCGAGAGGGGGAAACGTCTCCTCTCGCTGTTCCTCATGACAACTTCCCCACCAGGAAAAGCAGAATTCTCCAATGGATGAGTTCCGCGGGGGACCGGAGAGGGTTCAGATCGAAGGCGGGGGAGTTTGGCCACCTGGCGTGTGTCGCCAACGCCCGCATGTCCGCGGACGTCCCGGGCGCCACCTGCTCGGAGACGAGCACAAACTCCCTGCGAACAAGGTTCTCAGGCATGCCTCCAGGCCCTTCTATGGCTTTCACCAAGAAGCGTAGGGCCTCCAATTGGAGGGGCAATCGCGTGTCGCTTCCCATGCCTCTAGCACGCCCATACTGAAAACAGGCGGGGAAATGGGATGCCCCCACGTGGCCCCTGAGCCGAGTGGTCTTAAACCTACACTGAGGGTAGGGGCAGATGGGGGCCGCGGAAGTTCGACGGTTCCGGACTGGGCCGGAGGGCTCCTGCGATTTGGGGAAGGTACTCGTCCCACTCGTTCTGTTTCTTACCGACGAAACAGCGTACGGCATCCATCAAGGTGCGGACAAACCGCTCGACTTGGCCATTGGCCGAGGGCCGGTATGGCGTGGTCCGAGCCTTGTGGATTTGGAGGACTTGGCAAAGCGTGGTGAACAGCTTGCTCTCGAAGTTCCTGCCCTGGTCGGTGAATATCTGCCAGGGGCACCCAAACCGACTGAAAAACTCACAGACGGCCGCCCGTGCGATGTCTTCAGGGTCTTGGGCTACATTAGCTGGGATTATGTTACCTTGTAGGGTTGATGGTCCGGAGTTATTATACAAGGGGCATATGAGGGTAATAATACTTTTACTAAGAAGGGGAGGGGTGTTTGATACGATCACTACATTACAAAATGAGGCTATGTCACTAGTTTAAAGAAGAGACCAAGGGCTCTCATCTCTGCTCGGTATACTTTCTCAGCAGCATCTGCCTTCTCAGCCTGGAGAAGGAGGTTTTCTTCTGGCAACATACCAACAAAATTGTGGTCCAGGTGAAAGTAAATTGCAGCTGCACACTCAAAGACAATGTTGCCATGGTTTCCCACATCGTGCACCAAGTGATTCATAACAGCATGCTCATGGTTTTGGTATGCAGTGAATGAGTCCTCCATACCACTCTGATCTGACCCTCTGTGATGGAATGCCTTGCTTGCTGTCCTAACAACGCGTGTTGATCCAGATTCTCCGGCCTCCATGATATGCCTCTCTCTAGCTTGTGTGGAAATGTCCTCAAATTACTTGAGTGTCTTGTTGATGGTATCTGCGAAATTGATTAGTGGGTACATCTTGCAGTAGAAGGTGCCCCCCCCCCCATGATATGGCTCTCTCTAGCTTGTGTTGAAATGTCCTCAAATGACTTGAGTGTCTTGTTGATGGCATCTGCGAAATTGATCAGTGGGTGCATCTTGCAGAAGAAGGTGCCCCCCATGATATGCCTCTCTCTAGCTTGTGTGGAAATGTCCTCAAATGAATCGGGTGTCTTGTTGATGGTATCTGCGAAATTGATTAGTGGGTACATCTTGCAGTAGAAGGTGCCCCCCCCCCCCCCCCCCCAATGATATGGCTCTCTCTAGCTTGTGTGGAAATGTCCTCAAATGACCTGAGTGTCTTGTTGATGGTATCTGCGAAATTGATGAGTGGGTGCATCTTGCAGTAGAAGGTGCCTCCCCATGATATGCCTCTCTCTAGCTTGTGTGGAAATGTCCTCAAATGACTAGAGTGTCTTGTTGATGGTATCTGCGAAATTGATGAGTGGGTGCATCTTGCAGTAGAAGGTGCCCCCCCCCTCCCCCCCCTTCCCCCCATGATATGGCTTTCTCTAGCTTGTGTGGAAATGTCCTCAAATGACTAGAGTGTCTTGTGGATGGTATCTGCGAAATTGATGAGTGGGTGCATCTTGCAGTAGAAGGTGCCTCCCCCCCCCCCCCCCCATGATATGGCTCTCTCTAGCTTGTGATGAAATGTCCTCAAATGACCTGAGTGTCTTGTTGATGGTATCTGCGAAATTGATTAGTGGGTACATCTTGCAGTAGAAGGTGCCCCCCCCCCCCATGATATGGCTCTCTCTAGCTTGAGTGGAAATGTCCTCAAATGACTCAAGTGTCTTGTTGATGGTATCTGCGAAATTGATCAGTGGTGCATCTTGCAGTAGAAGATGCCAAAGTCCGCTGCTGATTGCTGAACTGGGAGAGGAAGGACATCCCAGTTGTCCATGACTTTGGGCAGGAGAGTATTTCTACGACTGCTCAGTCGTTTGCTGTATTGGAGCATCGTGGGTCCTTGGTCGGTCATGGTAGAGCGTTAAGTGGTAATCAGTGCTTGATATATTTCTTCTGTGTTGCCTTGTTGGATGTCTTTTAGAGAATCTGTTATTATACAAGGGGCATATGAGGGTAATAATACTTTTACTAAGAAGGGGAGGGGTGTTTGATACGATCACTACATTACAAAATGAGGCTATGTCACTAGTTTAAAGAAGAGACCAAGGGCTCTCATCTCTGCTCGGTATACTTTCTCAGCAGCATCTGCCTTCTCAGCCTGGAGAAGGAGGTTTTCTCCCCCCCCCCCCCCCCCCATTCTTGCCCCCCCCCCATGATATGGCTCTCTCTAGCTTGAGTGGAAATGTCCTCAAATGACTAAGTGTCTTGTTGATGGTATCTGCGAAATTGATTAGTGGGTACATCTTGCAGTAGAAGGTGCCCCCCATGATATGGCTCTCTCTAGCTTGTGTGGAAATGTCCTCAAATGAATCGAGTGTCTTGTTGATGTTATCTGCGAAATTGATTAGTGGGTACATCTTGCAGTAGAAGGTGCCCCCCCCCCCCCCATGATATGGCTCTCTCTAGCTTGTGTGGAAATGTCCTCAAATGACTTGAGTGTCTTGTTGATGGTATCTGCGAAATTGATCAGTGGTGCATCTTGCAGTAGAAGATGCCAAAGTCCGCTGCTGATTGCTGAACTGGGAGAGGAAGGACATCCCAGTTGTCCATGACTTTGGGCAGGAGAGTATTTCTACGACTGCTCAGTCGTTTGCTGTATTGGAGCTCATGTATCCGGTTGGTGAACGCCCTCATGACTACTGATGTGTCTCCATGGCCCATTTCCATCATCCCAAAGCTCCTTTGCTCACCATTTGGTAGGGTTACTTGCCAGTTTTGGTACTTTTTGTGATACTTGGTAGTGCCGTCCCCATGGATGCAGTTCCCTAATGTTCCGGTAGTGTTGTTTAGCATTGACTGGGTAATCTCTATGTCGGCGAGATGCCTTGCCTCCAGAGGAAATTGGGAAATGGTACCAATACATGGCATCCGTGCAACATCCTTCTTTGCTAGTTTTCTTAGGACAAGTCTCATCACTGTGGAGACCTTCGACATTGACACATTGAGAGACAATAGCTCCATTATTGTTTCACAAATTTTGTCCGTGAATCTCCCTCCCTCGTAGGTTTGAATTTCATCGTCCTGGAGTAACTCCAGTAGTCCTAGGTCCTGCACCTTGCTTTGCAGGACTGCTATGCTTGAAATATGAGTTTCACAGGCGGGACTGGTGTTCGTTGGCAGCTCGCTTCTACCCGGACTGGAAGAGCGTGTCTTATAGTACCAAGTCTGCTTTCCTTTTTGTTTTGCCTTATCTCTTTTCGCTTTGATTTCATTTTGCAGCCGAACCAATTCCTTTTCTGTCTCGATCAGTTTGTCCTTGGTTACTCGCAAATCACGTTTGTTGCCGGTTTGTTTCTGAACATGTCCTTGGTTTGGAAGAGAAGGCTGCCACTAGCGTCCCTTCGGCAGCTGGTCCTTGCAATGGCGTTCTAAGATTTGCAAATTGGCACAAGCAATCAGTTTTGAGGCTTGAATGCAGAGTACTTTAAAGTCTATGTCACTCACATCTTTAAATAGCTCATCGTACAGCTCATCTTTGCTTTGTGGGACAGATGCGAATATAGGCTCTCCTTTATAAGCAGAGGAATTGCATCTTCCTTCTGGTCATGGAGTTTAGTTTGCCAGTGGTGGAGTGTGGGGTTCAGATGAAGGATGTTGTCGGCAGTTTTAATGAGGTGCCAAAGTGGCTCTGTCATTAGTTTAAAGAAGATACCAAGGGCTCTCACCTCTGCTCGGTATGCTTTCTCAGCAGCATCTGCCTTTACAGCCTGGTGGAGGAGGTTTTATTCTGGCAAAATACCAACAAAAATTGATGATGTGATCAAGGTGAAAGTCTGGAGCATCAGTTGACCAGTTGTTGTCCACGATGTTTGAGTCATAGCGGTCATCATGATTATGGACCCCAAGTGAGATGACTTCCAATGCAATAATCTGCAAAATAGTAAAGAAGAGAAAATTGTCCGAATCACACATTTGATTTTATTTAGGCCAGTAGTAAAGACCCAACCTAACCCTAATCAGGCTGTTGTTGTTTATTTGTTTGTTTTTTTAACATTCAAAAGAGCCAAAATTATGCAATTGATGTTTTCTTGAATATTAAGTGTAAGCATTTAAAAAAAAAAAAAAAAAAAAAATCATCAAATAAATCTGGGGCCCAGATTTATTCTGATTGGATATATTTATTGATATATCAGACGTTTCGAGGTATTCGCTGATCAGCTCCCTGTTCGTTGGTCCCATTTGGGATTTGAAGACTGCCTTCGCCCTCTGCCACATGGCTTCCACGTGGTTGGTTGTCATCCCGGTGTTCGGATTGACGAATTTGATGGAGTGGTTCATGGTGCCGTGCTGGTACTGTCGACCGGCAATGTTGGGAAGTCTGTTGTACACCGCCCATATGTCGGTCAAAACGATGGACCCGGGCCTCGCCCAGTGCTCGCTGATGGGTAGCATCATCGCCGCGTCTCTCCTCGGGACCCGAAGCAAGAAGCCCTTTCTTGATGCCGACTCATAGCCTCCTAGGGCCCACGCCTCTTGTACCACGTGTCCGACGTTGGCCTTTCGACGATGATGCCATCTCCACCGATTTGCGCGTCGTGATTCTGGAAATATCTCACGCAAACATCCCGCATGGACTGTTTCCAGTCAACGACTGTGTGCTGTCGTTATTCTGATCTCCCTGTTCGTTGGTCCCATTTGGGATTTGAAGACTGCCTTCGCCCTCTGTCACATGGCTTCCACGTGGTTGTCACCCCGGTGTTCGGATTGACGAATTTGATGGAGTGGCTTGATGTCCCCATCGTCGTCTTCATCTTCCACCTCACTAATTACTGTGTTAGCAGTATCACTACTGTGTGGGGTTGTTGCTTGTCTTTGCCTTGTAACTGGTGGCTTGGTAAGTCAGGGTCATTGGGTTTTTCATATAGGAGGTCTGTAATATGGGAGTAGGAGGTTACGATGGAGGACTCTAGGGGTATCCGTGCTTCCTTCCTTCTGCACCCGGTAGACAGGGGAGTCACCTATCTTATGTAGAATGACATATACGTTGTCACCCCACCTATTCGCTAGCTTGTGCTTGCCGCGCAAGTGCACATTCTTCACCAGAACACGGTCACCTACCTCCAAAACAGGCGCTTTAGCAAGCTGATCATAACGCCTTTTATTGGCTTCACTGCACCTTGCCATATTGCTAGCTGCGAGTTCATATGCCTCGTTCAAGCGCTCTTGCAGATCCTTGATGTAGCTAGTTTTGTCTTGGGAAGATGACCATTGAGGGTCAATGCCTAGGGCTAAGTCAATTGGGAGGCGTGCATTTCTTCCAAATATGAGAAAGTATGGAGAAAATGTTGTTGTGTCGTGGTCACACGCATTATACGCATGGATGAGGGTACTTGCATGGCGCCTCCATTCGGACTTGTTCTTGTCAGACAAGCACCCAAGCATGTCTAACAGTACTCGGTTGAATCTTTCGACTGGGTTCGATTGTGGGTGGTAGGAGGTAGTTTTTATCTTCTTAACGCCAGCCATATTACAGAGTTCCTGTATCAAACAAGAGTTGAAATCCTGCGCTTGATTGGTAAGAATTTTGGCCAGCCACCCATAGTGGACAATAAAATACAGCATACTTACTGAAATGGTCAGTCATGACCAGTACGTTTTCTATGCCACCATCGTCTGGTTCAATACTAAGAAAGTCTATGCATAGCAATTCAAGGGGCTGAGTAGTTGTAATGGATTCCATTTCGGCCTTTTCCTGCTTCTTTTTACGCTTAATGCAACGGTCGCACTGATCTATCCACTGCTTTATAATCGAAGCCATAAGTGGAAAATTGAACCTTGTTCGTGTCAATGAAAAACATTTATCAAACCCGAGGTAGCCACACTCATTATGTATACTATGTATGGCTTGGTTTACAAAGCTGTCAGGTAGAAGGAGTTGGCACCTAGAGTCACCAGAGAGATGGTCAATAGTATTGCGGTAAACAATATGTTTCAAGGCTTGAATGCAGAGTACGTTGAGGTCCATGTCACTCACATCTTCAAATAGTTTGTCGTACAGCTCATCTTTCTTTTGTGGGACAAATGTGAAGATAGGCTCTCCTGTATAAGCAGAGGACTTGCATCTTTCTTCAGTTCATGTAGTCTAGTTTGCAGGTGGTGGAGTGTGGGGTTCAGATCAAGGATGTTGTCTGCAGTCCTGATGAGATGCCAAGTGTTGGGTATGGGATCGGTATTCTAAAAAGGCTCTGTCACTAGTTTGAAGAATATACCAAGGGCTCTCACCTCTGATCGGTCTACATTCTCTGCTCCATCTGCCTTCACTGCCTGAAGGAGGCAAATCGATTCTGGCAACATACCAACAAAATATTGATAATCTAGCTTCTCTTTGTACATGGCCAAAGCATCTAGTGATTCAACCTACCTGTTTGCTAGCTTGTGCTTGCCGCGCAAGTGCACGTTCTTCACCAAAACACGGTCACCTACCTCCAAAACAAGGGCCTTAGCTTTAAGATCATATTGCTTTTTGTTTGCACTACTACGACTCGCCATATTTCTAGACGCTATATCATATGCTTCCTTGAGCTGCTCCCGCAGTTTCTTTACATATGATGTCTTGTCCTTTTCCGACGACCACTGGGGGTCAATGCCAAAGGCAAGATCAATGGGCAAGCGAGCATTCCTGCCGAACATCAAGAAATATGGAGAAAAGTGCATTGTATCATGCTCACAAACATTGTAAGCATGTACAAGGGGGCTGACATGTCTTGTCCATTCGGACTTCCCCTTATCTGAAAGACAACCTAACATGTCCAGCAGGACACGGTTAAACCATTCTACGGGGTTGGATTGGGGATGTTATGGGGTAGTGCGGACTTTCTCTACTCCGGCCATGCTGCATAATTCCTTGATCAACTTAGAATTAAAGTCCTGTGCTTGGTCGGTTAAGATCTTGGCTGACCAACCATAGTAAACAATAAATTTCTCCCACAGGGCTTTCGCAACTGTCGAACTACGCTGGTCTTTGGTTGGGACTGATACGGAGTATTTGTTAAAGTGGTCTGTCATGACTAGGACATTTTCTACCCCTCCATTTTTGGGTTCTATGCTTACCTGGCCAATGTCTGGGTCATCCATCTGGAGTTGATGCCAATCGGTGTCACTAAGACCTGGAAGGGAGTTGTTACCTTGTAAGCTATTTGTGTAGGGGCCTGGAATGGGCGAGGGTTGCATTGCAAGACTTGTTGCAATTACAACTGGGTCTGGTTGGGACTGGGAGGGATATTTGCGGGTATGATTACCCTGTATCTTACCTGTCTCGTTGGCTGGCTGTTGGACATTCCCTTGGAATAATGCTGATACTTCAGCGGTATCCATCTGCTGGACCCTAGACTTAAGGAATTCTACTTGAGTACTAACCTCTTCCTGGATCTGGTTGTCATCTGGTTCTGGGCCCGGCCTCCTGCTGAGAGAGTCGGCATCATTCAGGTTCTTTCCTGGGCAGTATCTAATGTCAAAATCGAACACGGACAAGCTTGCCACCCATCTCTGGCCGGTAGCGTCAAGCTTGGCATTAGTCATGACGTTAGTTAGAGGATTGTTGTCAGTTATAACGATAAACTTTTCTCCATAGAGGTAGTCCGCAAACTTTTCAGTTACTGCCCACTTGAGACATAAGAATTCACGTTTCCAAGCACAGTAATTTTGTTTGGTCTGGCTGAGGCCACGTGAGGCGTAAGTAATGACCGCTTTACGTCACCCTGCTCTTGGTAGAGAACGGCCCCAAGACCAAACCCAGATGCATCACAATGCAGACGGTAATCTACTGTCATCCTTAGTTTCCCAAATTTCTTGCACATCAAGCAGTTGGTGGAGGTTTGTCACAGAGAGGTTGTACTCATCCTGGCATCCCATCCTGAACCTGTCCAAAAGTTTCTGGTCTGCCGAGTCTGTGACAAACTCTCCTGCCTCCACCAACTTGTTAATTTTTAGTTGTATCCTCTTTTAAAAAAAGGCTCAGGGCTTATCTCCTTTGTCCTGGCACATACACATGAACTCAGTTAAGAGAAGGGACTTGTTCTCCCCTGCCCCATAGACATTGTCCAAAAAGAATACAAGTCCATGGGCAATGGAGCTTGGGGACACTTGTCTGGCAAAGTCCTTTGCAGGTCCGCAGAGCCTAGTTACAATCTCGTGCCTTTTGGTTTGTTCGCCTATTGAGGCCATTGACGCGACCTCAATTGCGACATCCCTAAATATCTCCCAGTCTACCTTGCCTTGTTTTGATGGCTCTTTTCTTGAGAAGAGGCCAAGACGAGGAAAAAGGGGAGCATTTACTACGCCATGACTAGGTGCAGGTGGCGGGGAAAGGGAGCTATCCAATCCAAAAGTTTCTGGTCTGCCGAGTCTGGGACAAACTCTCCTACCTCCACCAACTTGTTAATTTTTAGTTGTATCCTCTTTAAAAAGTCTGAGGGCTTCTCTCCTTTGTCCAAAGCACCCATGGAGGACGTCATCAATCCTGAGGTATGATGGTCCCCTCTGCTCTACTTTGACCGCGAGCTCCCACAAGCTATAGCAATCTGCCTTGTTGTCTCTTCTCTCCTATGCACTTTTGAATAGAACTTACTCAAGATGGAGGTCTCTTTCTTTCCATAGGCCTCTTGCAGTGTCGTAGAAATCTATACGGTTCTTTGATCTTCAATGATACATCTCTGAATGTAATACTCGGTACCTAATCTGCAAGTGAGACTATTGTACTATCTAATACTTTTCTACCCGTGCATGGTTGTATTTTGTTGTATTTCTGGTTGTGACCTTCAATATATTAATTAAGAATCACAAATTATAAATTGATAGTAGAAAGTACAAAGCCAAACACGTAGATTTCTCACTCTCACTCATAATCTGAACGGAAGGCTGTCCCTAGTTCAGGCCTGATCAGCTCCCTCCGTCCCATATTCAGGTCCCAGTTAGCCACACCGAGAAGTGCGACCCCATCCAGAACAAGCTTGGCAGCTTGGCAGCTTGGCAAAGGTCGAAAGACTCCTTCTCTGAACCCAAAAGCGACACCGCTGCGCGAGTGAGCGGGGTAGCGGCCCATAGAAACAGTACTCCCTGAACTGAGCATGTCCTCGCTAGAGTGCATCTTGCAGATATATGTCCAGGTTTAAGACAGTTGAAACAGAGCCTCTGCAAAAATGTGCTCACCTTGCGAGATTGGTCCTCAAACATGCGCATATATGTATGATCCATTACCACACATTGCATGTCCTTACGAGAGGATTCGATGACACTGACAAAGTCTTGAAAGTCATAAATAGCTACTAGGCTATTTATCTTGGCCGAGATGTTCCCATGGACACTATCACAGGCCATAAATGTGTGACCTGGTTCCAAGTACTTTACAGTTATGGTCTGTACTGCCACGGCTGGATCGATGATCTTTTTCCTGTATTACTCGTCAGATTTATTTGATGGTTCATGATGCCCCATCCTATCTTCCCCTGCTCCCACTATCACGCCACTTGTTGAAGCTACATTGATGTTCCTTAATGCAGCTAATACAATCTAGTCACTTGTGAACCCTAGTATGCAGAAAGAAGGTCTTGCAGACCTTTGTATCACCTAGTTTCCATATTCAGTTCAGTTCAATATAACATTTATTTCCAAATATTTCAATAACATACATTAACAAAATTTGCAACAATATAATTGGAGGTGAACATCTCTAAAAGCACAGCTTGAATCGAGAGCACCTAATTAAATGATGGTAAGTACCGTTTCTTTGGGGCATGGTCTCGCTTGTAATGCGAGATTTGTGGGCGAAACGACTTGATGTGGTCAATGATCTTTTTCCTGTATTCCTCGTCAAATTTATTTGATGGTTCATGAGGCCCCTTCCTTTCTTTCCCTGCTCCACTTGTTGAAGCTACATTATTTATTATTATTATTATTATTATTATTATTTATTCGACCAAAAAGCATAATACAATGTAAAATACAACACAACTATATATGCACATAATACAAAAATACAAGTTACAAGACTGAAGAAAATAGACAAAAGAAAATAGTGAGGAGCAGTGTGTGGGCCAGGGTTCACAAAAGTAAAATACATTACTGTTGCCATAGGGCATGTGAACCGTCACACACAATTGATGTTCCTTAATGCAGCTAATACAACCTTGTCACTTGTGAACCCTAGTGTATGCAGAAAGAAGGTCTTGCAGACCTTTGTATCACCTAGTTTCCATATTCAGTCCAGTTCAATATAACATTTATTTCCAAATATTTTCAATAACATACATTAACAAAATTTGCAACAATATAATTGGAGGTGAACATCCCTAAAAGCACATGGCTGTGAAGGAATTCTATTCCTTCCACTTTCCAGAATTTCGATTCCCTCCTCTAAGGGGACCGTTGACGAGTCCATCCCACTGGGGTTCTAACAGCATATACCTCTCCAGGTATACCAGTCCTTACCTCAAGAGGCACCATTGCTTCAGGAACATCCTGTCCTATCAGCATTGTGACGTTCGGCATGTCTGTTGTATGGTAGATGTAGGCCATGTAGATGAGGAAGTCCACTGATGTCTTCCTCACTTCCCATATTTTCTGCACTGATGTTGAGGCTCGGTCTGGTGTGCACCTGTACATCAAACTCTTTCAGAGTGGTCAGCCCCATTAGCTTCAGCTTTACCGCCAGACATGTAATCTTGCTGTTCGCCTTCTCTAGAGTGGATACAGTCAATGTTTTGTGTTTTCCTTTTGCCTGGAGAGTGCCAACTAGGTCTTGGTTGCAAAAAGGAGTTTGTTGACCCGCTGTCCAAAAGTGCTAGGGTGTCGATAACCTTGTCACCACCTGGTACCCAAACTTTAACCAGGACGATGGGTAGTGCGACTCGATATCTACCGGCCCTTGTGACATTACTTGAGGCATGAGATGACAGATTTTCAGTATCTTCTTCTGGTTCCAGTCCATCTACCTCATGTGGGCTGTGTGCAATTGTGGAACCATAGTGCAGGAATTGTGTGTGTTTTCTCTTACATCCCTGAACAGAGCATGTCCTCGCTATAGTGCATCTTGCAGATATATGTCCAGGTTTAAGACAGTTGAAACAGAGCCTTAATATGGACATCCCCAAATACACAGGAAATGGAGTTTCTCGTTCTTTCGAATGTCTGTGTGTAGGTGCCCCTTCTTTGAACCGGGAGTAGCAGTTGTACTGTAAGAGCTGAGCCATTGCTAAGTCTGTTTGTGGCGCATCAAATCTTAGCTGGGACTTGATGTCGGCTCCATGTTCAACCATCCCCACAAATTGTAGAAGCGTCTTAGGAAGTGATTCCTCAATGCACCCTTTGTGGAACTGTCCATCAAACTTTGACTTGTGGTCAAGCATGTGTCTTCTAAGTATCTTAGCAGCTCTTGCTAGGAGAATTGCTTCAGTGTATTCACTTGCTTTAGAAAGGTAGCTGCTTACATGTTGTCGAAATGCAAGGAGCACGTCCCGTCCTTGCGTGTGTGCGTCCAGTTCAGGCATCTGTTCCAGTAGTCTGCATTTCAATCTTGTTGGGTGCTCTCTTGAGAACTCAAACCGTTGCTCTGGCGTCATGCTCTTGAATTTGCCACATCCGAAGAGGTCATGCTCTCCCTGGCACATGTAGCAGTTCTTGCCTGTTGCTGGTGGTGGTGTGACAGAGGCAGCGGAGTTGCTAGGAGTTTGTCGACCAGGCTGCCAGTACCCACCCCCTTGGCTTTTTTTGGTTATTTTCAAATTTTCTGAATCCAGGGGTTGGTCATATCTTATTTTAAATATTAACTTCAATCATAAATCTTATTTTGAAATGTTTTTGCAAAATATGGAAGTATTTATGAAATCTTTAATGATTGTAACTCAACATCGTAATTGCCAGAAACAAAGAAAGCCCCACCCCCGTATAAAAGTACATTGAAGTTAGTAGGTCCTATTTTAAAAGGGATCTTATATCCTACAATGCCTTGCACACATATATTAACGATCAAATTTGAATATAGGCCTATTTATACTGCACCTTCTTTTGATGATTTACGGACATTCATCTTTTTAAAAATCAGAGCAAGATTAAACACCTGTCGATTGGTTTCAATGAATAGATCCCAGTTTGAAACACTGCATGAACCTTAATCAGTATTGAAGCCATCTTGTTAAGTCTTTTTCATTAACTTGTGGAGATGCTGTAGCATGACGAGATACATGGACACAAGTCTTCCAATGAAGAGGTCATGAGTTCCAAACTAGTGCTGAAGACTACATCACTATTCAAAACCACAAACGCATTTATGATTTAGTCATCGACCTCCACCTCTAGGTCAGCTGCCTGGTCATTTACTTTGAGATTTTCAAAGAAAATTCTCTTGTGGCTTGGAATTGTTGTGGCTAGGTGCATTAATTCCTTCTTCTTGACTTGTGGAATGCCTCGAGATGATGGCACAGTGGCAACTGCTTCCACCAGGCTCTTTCTTTTGCGAATCATAGTGTGTTGATGTCTTTGATCACCGTCTCTTTGGGGCATGGTCTCGCTTGTAATTGGAGATTTGAGGGTGAAACGACTCAATGTGGTCAATGATCTTTTGCCTGTACTCGTCTTCAAATTTATTTGATGGTTCATGATGCCCCTTCCTATCTTCCCCTGCTCCCACTATCACGCCACTTGTTGAAGCTACATTGATGTTCCTTAATGCAGCTAATACAACCTTGTCACTTGTGAACCCTAGTGTATGCAGTGTATCACCTAGTTTCCATATTCAGTTCAGTTCAATATAACATTTATTTCCAAATATTTTCAATTTGATAACAAACATTAACAAAATTTGCAACAATATAATTGGAGGTGAACATCTCTAAAAGCACAGCTTGAATCGAGAGCACCTAATTAAATGATGGTAAGTACCGTTTCTTTGGGGCATGGTCTCGCTTGTAATGCGAGATTTGGGGGCGAAACGACTTGATGTGGTCAGTGATCTTTTTCCTGTATTCCTCGTCAAATTTATTTGATGGTTCATGATGCCCCATCCTATCTTCCCCTGCTCCCACTATCACGCCACTTGTTGAAGCTACATTGATGTTCCTTAATGCAGCTAATACAACCTTGTCACTTGTGAACCCTAGTGTATGCAGAAAGAAGGTCTTGCAGACCTTTGTATCACCTAGTTTCCATATTACGGTGTGAGAGCGGCGAGATTTATGGTTTGCAAATGAATATGGGAAAAAGAGCTACAGACACCTTGTATTGTATGTGATATTTGCTTAAATCCATCATGGCATACTAATTATCAGAACAGTCAAGTCATACTGTGGAACCCTGTTCTAACAAGGTAGGCGAGACTACTTTCAGAAACTACAGTTGTGATAAAAAATACACACTTTTTTTTTTTTAAAGTGATTTTTATTCCTCCAAATTGTATACATGTACATTTACAATTGAATACATAAACAAAATATGTCCAATGTTAAGATCTTATTCATGAACAGAGAATAGAACAATTACAATTCTAATGAAACGAAGTAGAAATAATTACCTTACATACATAAACAATTACAAATCAACTGTATATTCAATTCACTGACTCCATGGAATAAACATAATGGAGGTTATAACTAAGATAAAAGTAACTAAAACATGCTCCTTTACCCCCCCCCCCCCCTACCCCCCTTTAGCCCAAGAAAAACCCCATCCCCACCAAAGCACTGATCACACCGTGCAGATATATGTCCAGGTTTAAGACAGTTTAAACAGAGCCTCTGCTCTCTTGAGAACTCAAACCGTTGCTCTGGCGTCATGCCCTTGAATTAGCCTGATGAGATACATCCATGGACACAAGTCTTCCAATGAAGAGGTCATGAGTTCCAAACTAGTGCTGAAAGACTACATCACTATTCAAAACCACAAACGCATTTATGATTTAGTCATCGACCTCCACCTCTAGGTCAGCTGCCTGGTCATTTACTTTCAGATTTTCAAAGAAAATTCTCTTGTGGCTTGGAATTGTTGTGGCTAGGTGCATCAGCTCCTTTTTCTTCATTTGTGGAATGCCTCGAGATGATGGCATAGTGGCAACTGCTTCCACCAGGTTCTTTCTTTCGCGAATCACAGTGTTGATGTCTTTGATCACCACCTTTTTGAGAAATTCTAGCTCCTTGTACTCCGGGTCCTCTTGCGATGATTTAGCAAATAAGCTAAGTGACCCCCTGCGAAACTGTATGACTCGCACTTTCCTTAGCAAAAATGTGCTCACCTTGGGAGATTGGTCCTCAAACATGTGCATGGATGTGTGATCCATTACCACATATTGCAGAGGGTTCAATGACACTGTCTTGAAAGTCTTAAATCGCTGCTTGGCAATTTATCTTGGCCGAGATGTTCCCATGGACACTATCACAGGCCATGAATGTGTGACCTGGCTCCAAGTACTTTACAGTTATGGTCTGTACTGCCACGGCTGGATCATTTACCACTCTAGGTAATGCCGAAATTGGCGTCCAATTCTTATTTTGAGATGAGCAATTGTCAACATAAATAATAATCTCATCCTTGTCTCTGTTTTCTCTAATGATCTGCACATAGGAGCTGGCAATGTTAGATGCCTTCCTCTCAGCTTCTGCTTCGTGCCATAACATGCAGGTTTTAGGTCCCTTTTAAGCAAGTGAAGCAAAAGTCTCGCTGAATAGGACCATCGTCAAGTCTGATGGTAAGTACCGTCTCTTTGGGGCATGGTCTCGCTTGTAATGCGAGATTTGACACGACTCGATGTGGTCAATGATCTTTTTCCTGTACTCGTCAAATTTATTTGATGGTTCATGATGCCCCTTCCTATCTTCCCCTGCTCCCACTATCACGCTACCTGTTGAAGCTACATTGATGTTCCTTAATGCAGCTAATACAACCTTGTCACTTTTGAAACCTAGTGTATGCAGAAAGAAGGTCTTGCAGACCTTTGTATCTCCTAGTTTCCATATTAGTATAACCCTTCATCATCTGAATCGAAAACGGTAAAAAGTATAACTGCCACTGTTGACTGATTGGCTGACATGTTATAAAAAAGGCATTTGTTTCCCTATCATAAAGCATTTATTTCACTACCTTAAAAGCGTGGGCTAACATAAACCTGAACCCTCGGCTTGGGAGACATGCTATTCAAAGGATACTGCAGAGTCTCATCTACCCGTTCAAACTCAAATGAGTATATTTGTTATATATTTTTCTACTATGTTATTTTGACTAATATTCTTGTTTCATATGTAGTATCCAATTCTAACAGCATGCTTGAATTTGCCTCCCGTTCCTGCCCAGAAATGCCATGAACTGCCTGGGTGGCAAGGGCGGTGAGGATTGCCTCATACTTCACGTTTGTGTTCGGCTTTGGTCCGCCCCCTGATAAATCAAGAAAATGGAAATAAAAAGAAGAAAAAATATATCAGTTTATTGAAATTCAACCCAAATAATGTCTAGACTTCTAATTTATCCCTGAAGGGGTAATTCAGTTTGTGTACATTAGAGGGCGCTGCACAAAAACTTTTTTTTTTTAGATAATGAAAAACTGAGAGTAAAATTCGAAAGAGCATACACTTCTAATGGCAGAATAAACTTTATTTGATGAAAATCGGTTCAGAAATGGCTGAAATATCAATAAATATATCCGGTTGGAATAAATTCTGGCCCCAGATTTATTTGATGATTTTTTTCTTTTAAATCTAAAAAATGCTCACACATAAACAAAAATTGGTTTTAAATAGTTGTTGATGATCTCTATTTGCAGTGTTGGGCTGCCCACCAGATGCGATTGGTGAGTGCCTTTATCCAGTCGCGCTGCTTTGCCTTCGCAGTTAATCTCTTTGTGACTGACTTTGTAAGATGCCAGACATCGAATTGGTTGTTGATTGCAGGGTATTCCTCCCGCATCTCCTTCCGGATTCCCATATGCCGGTCTGTCACGACAACCTCGACATCCAAGCCACTTTCCAACAAGGTGTCGACTGTCCTCCGGAATCCAACCTTCTCCATAGCGACCGAGCTGGTAGCTTCCCTAACATGAACGAGCGCCATTGACAGAATCTTTTGTGTAGACATATCAAGCGTTGTGTAAGTGCAATACTTTGCGTTGTAACCCGATGAGTCGCAACTCCCATCCCCGCAGACTGTCACTGGTCTTCCATGAACTTCTCCTTGTCTTGTCTTCAGTTCTTCCTCATAGAATGTGTTGATGACTGGTAGAAGAATATCATTCTGTATCTCATAAAATTTGGTGTCAGACAGGAACTGAAGATTCCTGGAGTGATGTCACATGGTGCATACATGTATCTTCGTAAGTCTTTCCCCCGAAGAGAATTGCTGCACAAGTGAGGAGATTCCCCACTGGCTGTCTCCCTATGCACGGCTGGCTATGCCAGGTAGTGACAACATTGCCACATTATGACCTTTACAGACATTAGTGTTCCTACAGTTGATTTTTTCAGTTCTACATGAGTTGCACTTAAGTCCATACAAGAGTTTGTTGAGTTCGCTGTCGAAGACCATGTACTTTATGTCAGTACAGTACCTAATTTCGTCTGGTTCGTCATCTGAGTCCGAGTCCAAGTCAGAAGATGAAGATGCACTGAATGATGGATCGCTCGAGTGTGTTGGTGATTTTGATGGTGACGAGGCTGGTGACTGTAATGTTAAGTTAACTGATCACTGATGTATGAAGGTTTGACTCTGAAACCACCAAAAATCAGGAACAAGACAAAGCATATAAGTTTGCAGTTATTTATTGTTGCATCTTAAGTCTAGCACCTCACAAGTTGGAATGCCCATATTCTAAATGTACAGTCCTATATCCGTATGCATGACCTAGACATTTCTACATGTGCCCAAATATGTGGGTCAGACAGTGACCTGTTGATGCACTTACTAACTGAAGACATGAACAAAAACAGGCATGAGATAATGTTTTCCATTCAACTCAAACAGATCTATGCTATTTTCTCCCATGGGCGATCAGGTCCATGTGGTTGTAGGGTCTCCTTCTGATTTTGGCTCTCATACGTCTGCAAGATGCATATCTTTACCTTTGGTCCATGTGATCTCAGTGTCGTAGTGAAGCATGCGCATCAGCATACCTTGAAGTCTTCGTGGTTCACGGTGTAACGGCTTCTTTACAATCGTTTCCAAGGGTTTGTGATCACTCTGCACTTTGACTGTCCTACCAAATGTGTACTGGTGAAACCTTTCCAGTGAGTACACTATCGCCTAAGCCTCCTTTTCGATCTGAGCATACCTCTGCTCCATTTCTGTTAATGCTCTGCTTGCGTAGGCTATTGGTCTTCCTTCTTGAAGGATAGTCGTTCCAAGGCCAGACTTGCTTGCATCACACCGGATGACGAGTTCCTTTGCTGGGTCATAGAATGCGAGCACTGGTGCAGACGTTAGCAGTTGCTTTAGCTCTTTCATGGCTTGTTCATGACCTTCGTTCCATTCCCAGGGCACATCCCTGTGTGTTAGCTTGTGGAGCCGGCTCAAAGACATCTGATAGTCTTGGAAGAAATCTAGCGAGATACTGGACGCCCCCTTGTAACCTCTGGATATCCGTCGGGTTGGTAGGTGTGGGAAGCTCCAGAATGGCTTGCACCTTCTTTGGGTCGAGCTTCAACCCTTGGTTCGATACAACGTGTCCCAGAAAGGTGATGCTTGAAGTCTTCAGCTCAGACTTCTTTCTGTTCAGGGTGATGTTCATCTCTCTGCATCGCTAGAAAGTTTAGTCAAGAGACCAAAAGCTCTTCAAGACTTTTTACACCGTTATAGTTTTTATTGACATGCAGTCTTTTACTGTCCATGTTTTTCTCCTTCTTTTCACAAATAACTGTTCGCATAAAAATAACTCAAATGTTTCCTAAACTATAATACTAAACTATGAGGGGAGAGGTTCCAGAACATACACCCTCTTCCTGGGTCTTTACCACCCAGGTTTCCTATAAATTGCGATGCTCCAAGATCAACAATCGCTCCTCGTCATCATAAAATAATCCATGTCATCATCTGGAACATGCTTGACTTGAAAGTACAGCTTGATCCGTTGCTGAAACATAGCGAACTAGTCAGCAAGATTGGGCGTTGCCCAGTCCATAATTGTTCTGGCGGTGAACAAGGTGCTGGCGGTGGCGGTGAACAAGGTGCTGGCGGTGGCGGTGAACAAGGTGCTGGCGATGAATCAGATACTGGTAATACTAGTGCTTCAACAGATGCCGATGTCTCCATGGGCTCCAATAAGTCTGTGTCAGATGTGCCAGGGGGAATCGTTGATTTAGATGCAAGTGATTCCCATGACGAAACTATTAGAAGCAACGTCTTCGCGTATGCCTGTTCCTTTGTCAAGTATGAAAAGTCTTCAGGGCACTGGTTGCTCCGGTCCTATGTGACCGGTCCTATGTGACCACTCCTTAACGTACGATTCGGATATATTATTACGCTTCTTGTGGAGTGAAATTCTGCCGTTTGAAATCGCAACAACATTACAAATTGTGTTACTGCTAAAGTAAAGGACATAACGTGATTTAATACTTATCTGGACGTTTGACTTGGAGCTTAATAACAGTTCGTGTTGTATTTACCGGCAAGCAACATTTGATAGACCATGGTGCTGACTTGCCGCACGGTTCCTGGAGATAATCCGGCCCAGCCCGCCAGGGGAACACCATCTGTGTCTGCACCCCCAAAAAGCTCAACTGGTCACCCAACCAAAACGGTGACTTCAATAGAGGGTGCAGACAATGACATGAATAGAGTGGCGGATAACAAGACAAAAAAAAAAAAAAAAAAAGTCTATGTTGATTGGTTCGTCTGCCAAAGTAAGAAATTGTTTAATTGATATTTATGTTGGTCAAGAAAAGGTTGATCAGGTGACTGAATTAAATATCTAGGGCTTCTAATTGATTGTTCTTTGCGTTGGAAAATGCACATTGATATGATATGTAATAAGATATCACGAACGATAGGTTACATTAGAAGTATTTACCTCGAAACATATTGATATTATTATATAATACGTTGATCTTGCCACACATAGATAATTATAATGTGATATGGGGTCTTAGTGCATCTTATAATATATTGAAATTGCAAAGACTACAAAATCGTTATGCTAGACTTGTTTTACAGGCTCATTTTTTAACCCCTCATACTGTGATGCTATCTGAATTAAAATGGCAATCAATTCATCAAAGAATATATTACCAAATTGCCGTATATATGTTTAAAATTCAAAATAGTTGACATTGATTGGCTGCTCGGCTCCTTGCGTAACTCCCTTGCCATGTTTGCCCCTGTTTTCTTTCTTGTTTTTTTTGTCCCCTTGTTTTCCTTGCTTTGTGGCTTTGTGGCTGGAATCGAGAATGTCGGTTGCGGGAGCAGTGAAATAGCGTCCCTTCGGCCTGTGATTCACTTTTGTGGGACAGCGTTTCTTGACTGGTTTGAGGTCTGTCTCACCGACCCTTCCCATGACGTTGAGATATGCATGACGGATGAACTGACCGGCCCAAAGTCATATTTTTTACCTCAAAACATATTGATATTATTATATAATACGTTGATCTTGCCACACATAGATAATTATAATGTGATATGGGGTCTTAGTGCATCTTATAATATATTGAAATTGCAAAGACTACAAAATCGTTATGCTAGACTTGTTTTACAGGCTCATTTTTTAACCCCTCATACTGTGATGCTATCTGAATTAAAATGGCAATCAATTCATCAAAGAATATATTACTAATTGCCGTATATATGTTTAAAATTCAAAATAGTTTTATGCCTGAGTATTTAAAAAGTGTTGTAATTCCAAAGAAAATTGTATATAATACTAGATATAATGCTCATTCAACTCTCTGTGTAAAAACCCCACGAACTGATTATTATAAACGATCCTTGCATTTCACTGGTTCATCTGTTTGGAATAGACTACCTCCCAATTTAACAACAATAAATTCTTTATGCTCATTCAAAAAGCAACTCAAAATTCTCAGCTTTTCTGACGAAATTCAATTTGTTTTCTCTTATATAAAGCTGATTTTATATATTTAATGTGCATGTTCTATTTCTTGTTTTATTGTATATTTTGATACTTTTATTTTTGTAGATAGATAGATTTGTTTTTTGTTTTTCTTTTTTTTTTGCTTTATTCGTAATTTCACTCTATATTTATGTTGTTTGTAAATTGTTGTTTTTTTTTTTTGGTACAGAACTCTGTTTTTATATGTAACTTATATCTTAGTCATGTTTTACCCATGTCATGATTGTATGTTTTTATTGTATACAGGGCCCCTTGGTAGAGCAGTACTCGATACTGAAAGGGCTACCCTGTTTAAATAAATCGGATATAAATAAATCTCAGCAGCGCCTGATGAAAAGGTCTGCGTGGAGGCATCCATCTTGAGAACATGAGTGTGTGCACATTGCTGCTTCTGAGATTAGAAATGAGAACAAACAAAAACCAAACTTGCCGATGCCAAAAGTTATAGAAGAGATCCATTAACCCTGTAAACTTCAACCAGAATCACTTGGAGCTTATACCTTTCTGTTTGGCTTATGGTAACACAAGAATGAAAGAGTTTAGATTTGTAAAATTTCTTCCTATTTCAAAGAGAGCCCCCACCCTCCCCCTCCCCACCCCTGTGTAAAAGTATATTGATGAAAGTGTATTGATTCCGCAGTACTTGCCGCACTGACTGGATCAGGATATACCTGTTTTGTTTGAGTCCCTCCCCTCCCCCCCTATTTTGATACGTTAGCCAGACTGAGGTGTACTGAAGAAAGGTCTCTGCCTCTGCACCCTCGTCATCATCTTTTCCCCCCTCCATTCTTCCAGGAAGGTTCAAGGGAAACCAATACAGACTCCCAGCAATACTAGCTGCATGAGCCGTTGAAACGTGGATGGAGCATTGCGTAAACCCATAGGCATGACCTTGAACTCGAACAGGTCCGACCCAGTCATGAATGCTGTTTTTGAGGCGTCTTGGTGGTCCATACCCACCTGCCAGTAGCCACTAGACAAGTCCATGGTGCTAAAACAGCAATTGCCAGCTAGGGCATCAAGTGTATCGTCTATCTGGGGTAATGGATGCGAGCCGGGGCATGTAACATGATTCAGTTTACGATAATCAACGCAAAAGCGATAGTCCCCTTTCTTCTTTTTCACCATGACGACAGGCAAACTCCAGGGGCTGGAGCTCGGTTCAATCCACCTGCCGACTGCTCCTTTATTCACGGTGAAACCTTTCAATCCCCCTCTTGTCTTTGAATCTCTGTTCACTGTTTGCTCTATGGTTTGGTCACATGGAACTCCCGCAAAACCATACGCATCCTGCCGTTGCACTGCAGAGTTTCCGTCTTGGAATTCCTTGTGAATGTCTGGATGAGTACGAGCCAGCTCATGCATCTCCATCCAATAGATGCGTAAGTATCGGGAGTAATTGGTCCGATTGTAGCTGAACATCCACAGCAACATTGCTCTGATGGCTGCTAGATGTAAATCCCAACTTCCTTCTCTAGTTGCTCTTGTAAATTGCAAAAGTGTGTCGACCATATCTAAATATGAACACCAAAAAGCAAATGGTCCACTCGCCTTCTTCCGCTCTTCGACATATTCGGCATACGCTTTCATCAGCTCATCAAATTCATCACTGTCCAGTTTATCTGCATAGATTTGGCTTGGAAATGAATCTTGCAGTCTCCCGATGAACTTACAGATATCTATCCTTAGAAAGTTTCAACCCAGCATACAAACAGGTCGACCTATCTATACCTCGTCCCTTGCATGCTGTCGGAGAACTACACAATACAGTAACATAATGGAGATAAACTTGCATCTTTTAACTAATTATAATAAGGCTTATATTAACCATGTTATCTCAAATACTAATACTATTTATTTTGTACGTGTACATTAATTACTAACACTATATAATTGTCAATTACAAAAAAAAAGGCTGTTGCTAACGACGTGGTGAATGTCATCCATATTTAAGCATTCTCAAGAAATATAATATAATTTACGCATCATAAACATCATTATAATGATCACTAATAAATCTTGAATCATACCAGTACATTAAACTTTCCTAGTTACAAGCAATCATCGCCACAAAAAGAAATGTATGCGTCTCTCAAACAGACACGACATTATGCAAATGAGCGTATAGAAGGCGGAGTCGCCGCGACGCTCCAAAATCGCGGATATGCAAATTAGTTCTCCCGCAATGCACGTGCTTCGGGAAGCTAAAAATAGTACATGTAGCTACATGTAGAGTATGTGGCGATGCTTGCTACGGCAAGATCCAATATGTGTTGCATTCTAATAAACACATTGCAAATAAGTATACTTTGATGGTGGCATTAAAAATAAATCACCAAACAAACAAACAACAACAACAAATGTAGGGTGGGGTCTGCGTCACACTGCCCCCCCCCCCCCCCCCCTTTCAAATTGCTGTCCCCAGCAATTAAGTTTTTAGTACATAATTCATAACTTGACTCATCTTATTGACCTTTTTTTATTTAATTTTTTTTATTTCACAATTACTATCACTTCTACTGTATTTACAAAGTACAATGACTACAACTTGTGTAAACATTAACACCAAAAACAAAACAACAAAATAATAGTGACCATGAAAAAAGAAGAAAAAAATCACTACTGAAATAGACCTAAACAATTTTCTCTTCCTCAACGTCTGTCAGCAGTGTCCAGCTGTGCCCGGGGGTGGAAGGTAGACACCTTCCTCTCGGTTCAGGCCGGTCCTCTGTCCTTCTTCTTTTCTGGTTACTCTTCTCTTCTCTCTCCTCCCTTGCCCGCTTCTCTACCCCCACCTGCCGGGACACATCCCTAGCCCTCTGGTTATTTCACTGTCGTTCCCGTTCTCTGCGCTCCACGAATCGCTCGCTGGCGGGGCGGTAGTTAATGTACTGTGCCTCATTCTTGCCTCATGCATCTCCATCCAATAGATGCGTAAGTATCGGGAGTAATTGGTCCGATTGTAGCTAAACATCCACGGCAACATTGCTCTGATGGCTGCTAGATGTAAATCCATATGAAAAACTTTCAGCCCTAAACGCGCATAAAAGAATACCAGCACTAAACAACCGCTTTCACGAAGAGAGACCGCTCGAGTGCACTCTTGCGTGAAAGTACACTGATCGGACTAGTCCAATGCGACAAAGCGGGGGTGCGAGCGCTCGCTCTCGGAGGGAGGGTTTGTTTATGGAAACCCGCACATCGTTTTGTGCGCTTTTCATTGTCATACAATTGATATCGTGATCGTAGGCTATTTATAAGAGTTTAATTATTGAATGTGTGTAATGCTTTTCATTTATGTTCACATGTCTTATGTTTTATTTTTAAAATGAAATCTGGGAGACATGTGCTAATACTGACTTCCCTCTAGTCGGGAGTACAATGGCCCATTCGGGTACACGTGGACTGTATGTACAGTAGAACAATGCAGGCCAGTAAGATGAATAAAAAGTCTTCAGATAAATCACGTTAAATTGTTAATATCTGAATGTTCTCACTAGCAAATTTCAAAATAAGCATCCGACATTATGGTTTATCATAAATATTGGTTTATTAGCCATACTAACAACTGCTACTTCTCCAAAATTGTGAATTAATCCTTGTTCGAGAACATTCAGCCGTCCAGTTTTGGCGAAGATCTACAACACAATCAAGCGGTCTCCGAGAGTTTGAGCGCAACACACACACTCTGTACGCACCGCGCGCGTTAATTGCACGTGTAGCTAATGACTGTTTTTTGTTCGTACGGGCGCACTCATCATGCGTAGCTAGCTAGCGCTACACTATCCCAGCCACCTTGATTTATTATGAAAAGCTACTTTTTATTGGTTGAAAAAGTGTTACCGTTTCCTCTCCACGAATGAAAACAATCGTTATATCAACGTAAAGGTGTGATGTCATGGTTTCTGAATCCGTCCGAAGATTTTTTATACGTCACTCGTGTGAGATTTGCCGACTGGTTGACTGTGCGAAATCCGACAAAAATGGGTAAAAACAGTGCAATCTCCATAGGCAGACTGAAAAAATCAAAACTTTTAGGCAAAAAGTGTTACCGTTTCCCCTGAAAGAAAAATCACAAATTTAGTATCATTTTTAAGACGACATTTCAAATAATAAAAAACCGTCCGAAGATTTTTTAAACAAATTTCTATTTTCCCGTAATACCAGCAATTCTATCAAAACATGGTGTTTTTAGTGTACGTTCCCCGTGCTTAACGGATAAGCGACGAGGCGCTCGGAGCAGATGCGTGCAAGTTTTTCATATGCAATTTCCTTCTCTAGTTGCTCTTGTAAATTGCAAAAGTGTGTCGACCATATCTAAATATGAACACCAACAAGCAAAGGGTCCACTCGTCTTCTTCTTCTCTTCGACATATTCGGCATACGCTTTCATCAGCTCATCAAATTCATCACTGTCCAGTTTATCTGCAAAGATTTGGCTTGGAAATGAATCTTGCAGTCTCCCGATGAAATCTCTGTAGACTTTAGCCTCATCCTCTGTTACTGAATCCATGAATGATTGCCAACGTAGTAGGTGAAGCGCATCAGACATCAGTTTGTGGCATCTGATACTTCTGTTGTAATGTCTCCCATTCATAACTCCATTTACTGAACCAGCAGCAAGCACTTCCGACTATATTAGGATATCCTCAAGACCCGCATCTCTGAGCCATGTACCAATGCAAGCGAGTAGTCTATCTCCATGCTGCTCAATGCGTCCATTTTGTCCAAGATTTGTTTCGTTTTTCTATTATTATAATCTACATCAATGACAAAAAATATTGATGTCAACTCACAGAGAATACTGTCATGACAATGCAATGAGAATGATTCAAACAACTGGCAAGCTTCTTGCCTCTATAGACTGCCTTTCCTCCCCATCTTGGGAGATTGTCTCCTTTCCCTCGTCTGTCACTGGATGAGTGTGACGTTTTCCCTTTAGGCTTCTGCAACCTCGGACCATTGTGAAGTGGAGAGTTGAGACTTGAGGGGGTTCCTTTCTCTTTGTTTGCTCTTACGGCACTGTTCCTCTGGATCGGCAGCATCTTCGTTGGTTCCATTTTTGACATTGATTGGCTGCTCGGCTCCTTGCGTAACTCCCTTACCTTGCCATGTTTGCCCCTGTTTTCTTTCTTGTTTTTTTTTTGTCCTTTTGTTTTCCTTGCTTTGTGGCTTTGTGGCTGGAATCGAGAATGTCGGTTGCGGGAGCAGTGAAATAGCGTCCCTTCGGCCTGTGATTCACTTTTGTGGGACAGCGTTTCTTGACTGGTTTGAGGTCTGTCTCACCGACCCTTCCCATGACGTTGAGATATGCATGATGGATGAACTGACCGGCCCAAAGTCGATGGGATTTGCCATCCAGAAAAAATCTTTCTTGATGTTGCTATTAAAAACGAAGAGAACAAACTTTCAATATGTTTGTAATAATTTTCTGTACATTTTCATACTGGTTTGGTCAACTGCCACTGATGGGACTATGAAACAACACAATACAGTGACTTGGCCTACAGTCTACAATTATTACTCCAGCATCCAGCAGGCGGCAGCATTGATGTTTGATTTCTTTGATTTCACAACATTGTAATGCTTTAAATGTCGGCTATCATTTGATCTTTCATTTTATTTTCCTGTTGCATATTTGTGCACTTTTGTTCTGGTACTCATTAAAAAGTTTGTGATAGCATGTTTCCATGGCAGCGAGCACCAGCTGCAAAGGGGTCAATGTTGTTGATCTTACGATGGAGGTTTGTCTTTCCAAGCGCTTTTGCCATTAGCTTAATTTTCAATTGAGAAACTTGAAACTGGGAAAAGTAGTGGTGGTCCCTTCCTGTATGAAATCCAAATAATTGTGAACCTCAGTTACTGATTCAGTTGACATTCCTTGAAGTTAACCTTCCCCACAAGCCATGACAGTTATCTTTGAACACCCTGTTCTGGTGTTCCATAACTGTGTCCACCTCAATATATCCATTTGCCCTACCCGAGGTGTTAATAAATATATTCCAAGTAAGCTCAAAAGAGAGCCTGTCCAAAGTATGTGCAAACTGTATTTTGGTTTCTTAGCTACCTTGCAAATGAAGAAGCATGAACATGAACAACAGCATCGTTCTTGCTTTGGAACAGATGACTTGATCCATTTATAAAGTTCTGCTGTGTTAAGTGCAGAGACTGGAAACTGGGAAAAGTGATGGTGTTCTCTACCCGGATGGAACCCCGAAAATGTCATCTTTGTGGAGATCAGTTGCAAGTGAAACAGTATCCCATGTAGGCATGCACTTTGTGTTTGCTTGCACCTCTAGGTTTGACTGCCATTTCTTTGTTGTCATGCTGAAGAAGAGCATGGATCGCATGGTCAGACCTGCTGATTCAGTTGACATTCCTTGTGGTTATTTAACCGTCTTGTGATGCTTCCACTATTGCCTCCTTGTTCTTTCGTCGCAAATTTCATCTTGTATTTGGAGATGGGAAAAATGCATACAGAAATATAAAAAAAGTGAACAAACATGTACATGTATACACGTTCCTTCATCAGTTTTTGAACTGTGCCGGTCAATAGCTACTGTATCAATATCAAGGCATATATTGTCTGACTCTTCACAACACCTGACAAATGACCTCACATAAGCTGAAGTATGAATCTTTACCCAGTTTTGCAACACAGACTTGAACAGATTCTCTGCCAACTTCTCTTCTAAATTGCATGAAGCCAGAGAATACCACATTCTTTGTACATAGGGGTTTGCACTGATGTATTTCATCATCTTCTCTTTTATTGTTTCATCATCCTGATGCAAACAATCTCCAATCAAAACCCTCCTCGATACTAACTCCATGGATCTAAAAAAAAAGATTAACTTTATCAGAAACAATATAAAATTTCCCCCCCCTGTTCTGATACGTTAACCAGACTTAGGTCTACTGAAGAAAGGTGTCTGCCTCTGTACCCTCATTGTCCTCTTTTATCCATTCTTCTAGGAAGGTTTGTACACCTGGGTTTGTATGTCCTTTGCTCGAAAAGACTGGAGTCTGCCATAGGGCTTCATCAATGCATGAGGGAAAGAAGACTCGGTCCCTGGCGAGTGCCAGGAATCTCATCCTGCACGTTGCCGATCTCGTTGGGCCACACCTTACAGGGTGTGCAGCCCGGAACCTCCTTGGAGTAAATATCTGGTCAATCTCTGTGTACAGTCCTTGCCCTGCCGCATTGTGCATGGCATCCACGCAATTTTGAATTAGGTTTCGGAAATCATCGTCGTTCCCTGTTAAAAGTTACGTAAGAAATTGAATTGAAAATAAACTAAAAGCAATAATAGAAACGTGCACGACAAAGGATTAACTAGAAAGAATAGCAACATTGTATAAATATAATTTTGCATTTAAAATTGATTTTTAATGGTATTTTATATTGTACTTCACTGTCTAAAATTATAAAAACAAAAACAATGCCATGAAAATCACTTATTCTAATAGATTACTCACTGGTTGCTGCTGGTCGCTTTACTTGCTCTGTTCTGCTGCTATCATTTTTGTGTTCATCTCGCCCAGGGCAAGATTATGTCCCTTGTACGTGTACCTCTCCTGGTGGGTTTGTTCGTTCAGAGACTGCTGGACCGTATTGCGAGTGCCATCTGCATAGATGAAGTTTCAAGTGTTCTGTGATGTCAGCAGTGTAGATATTGTAGAGTGTTGGCGCCAGGTTCATGTGTGAGAGGATTCGCAATACTTTGGTTGGACTCCCTCCCCCAAACAAGATGGCTGCAGACAGAAGGACATCGCCAGCCATCAGGTTGCCAATCTTTGGTTGGCTGTACCATTCTCGTGTTGAGTCGCATGAAGTACACGTGATGACTACTTTGAGTTGTGACCCAAAGCACTTGGGCCGCACTTTGTTGATCAGCACATTTGTAGACAGGCATCTGAAGTAAATGGAGAACAAAGTCAGGAGGCAGCTTTCGAAGACAATACATTTTTCCTTCTCCAACATATTTGTCTGGTTCATGCTGCAAAAAAAAAAAACAATGAGAAAAAGAAAAAAGAAAGAAAATTATGATTGTAATCACATATCATGCCCTATATCATGCAGACACATGTATTATACACATTGTTTTCTTTTTTTAAGTCTACATGTTGGACCAGTCTGAAAATTACAAGCTCCTTTCCAGTCATTGTTGGCATAAGCCTACTAAATGAACTTTTAGAATACATCTCAGGTGATGACAAGTTAAAAGGGAGGAGGTATACAGGGGCAGGGCCGGGGGAGGGGGGGGGAGAGGATTTAGTGTAAAAGAAAATGACAGATTTACTAAACAATGCTTTTACCTTCTTTATATGTTTGGACTCCGGGCGTCTTTTGGCCTGTGTTGGTGAGAACACAGTTGAACTGGCACTGCTAATGTGGAAATCCGTCCTTTCATGATCCTCTACAGAAGCACTCTCCTCTGTGCTGGCATCTGTGTCTGTAGGCACCTTTGCAGCATCTCCTTCAAGTGATGAGGTTGGCGTGTCGGTCTCAAGGTGGTCCCCAGTCTTGATCGCTGAAGCAAGGGCATGTGGTCCCAATGTGGTATAAACCACTCTGGTGGGAACGGATGAACCGCAACATCCAAACTTGAGGAAGCATTTTGTAGAAGCCTTGGTGGGTTCTTACGAAGGCCTCTACTGTACATTTGGGCTTGAGTCGGTTCAAAGTCGTCCTGTCTGAAATGTCCAGCACACAGGATTATCTTCTTGCATGATTTAGCAACTTTGGCTTCGAACTGTCTTCTCTTGTTGATGAAATCGATCCATGACTTCTGGAGGGGAGAGAAATGCTCCTTTTCTCTTGGCATCTTCCCCAGCAAACTGTGCATGGACATGGTGCAATTCGTTGAACAATTGCCGCAGCCATATGCCAAGCACCTTTTCCCGACTTTACGATTCGAATTTGACGCTGTAGACACTGATGAACTCGCGATTTCCATCTCCAAACCATGCCTGACATATTTAGCTCCTTTAGACATTTCCGCCATTCTCCGATTTCACAGATTTCAGTTCTAATCTCAAAACAAAATTGCTATTGACAAGGTAGCGTTCTATCGATTGAGCAGGGCAGCATAACTCTAGCGGGAACACGCGCGCGCTGCGCCGGACTGGGGAATCGTTGGGGGAGGCAAAGGGTACTAGCGGTCTATACCGCGGCCAGGATCCACGTATGCGGCCGACCGAGTGACGGCTGTTTGGGTTGTTCAACCCGTGACGTCATCAAATTTCACTGCACGAAATCGCCGTCAAACGGCGATAATTGTGGTTCAGAATGAGAGTTTACATTTGCTTTTAGTTGTTTTCTGGGCAGCGTTAGGGCTTCAAAATTAACTTTTTCATGCTCAGTATGTTCTCAGCTTTCAGAAGAGGTAAAAATATGCCTATTTTAGGATTTTCAATGAGTGTTCGGTTTAAGCAAGTATAATTAACAAGAGAGAGTGTTTTGAGAAGTGTATGTAAAAATCAATGTTTGTTTAGAAATGAGGTTACAAAGGTAATTTCTAGTTCAGTTCTGTAATAACATTTGCACCATTTTATGATGCCATATACTGCCATAATAATGAAATGAAGTTACTTCTATTCAATGGCTTATAAATGTGTTCAGGCCTTCAGCATTATGATACGTTCACATGTCCAGAAATTCCTCTCGAGTGAGTTTTGATCGAATTTGTTAACTACTAGATATTGAATTCAAAGTACATAGAGGAAACTGACCAGAAATATATTAATTAATGAGAAATGAGCAAATGAAATCTGGCTTTGCTGGGGCCTCGGGTTTGATTCTCAGCAAGCCCCAATTTTCTTTCCTTATTTGTCAACTACTAAATATTCAGTACAACTCATTATTGTCATAAGGCTAATTCACAATATGCAGCTCAAAGTCCCTTGTGAATGAATTTGTTTGGGTAAATAAATATATTAAATATATTTTTTTCTTCAAAATATGCCTTTTTTTGTATCAATAAATATTGTCAAACGTATGTTTTCCAAAATGCAATATATGTATACATTTATGTTGTTTTTTCATGTTAAAATCAAATAAAGTTGTCTAATGTGAAAATGATAACAAATACATTAGTTACAAAATGTTTTCTATTCTGTGTGATGTTCAGGGATATTGTATTTATCTTACTACATAAACTTTACTTGTTTTGGTTATCAACACATTCATTTAGGAAGAATCTTTCTAATGGCAAATGTTCATACATACGAAACTGTAGTAAAACACAATCTCTGATTCTTTGAAAGCACTGTCCTACTCCAAATTAATGTAAATATAAATGTGTACACAATGCATATGTTGCTGTGTGTGTGTGTGTGTGTATCTGTATGTGCATCTATGCAGGGAATAGGTGATTTTTGTTCAGCTACTCCCTTCCCCCCCCCCCCCCCCCCCTCCAAAAAACAACAACAAGATAATTTACCATTGTAGGGTTTACCCCGGGGTCTAACTTCTCCCAACACTGTCATGTCACACACACACACATACACACACACACACATACTTGTAGGAGTCTTCAAACGGGGATAAAATTTATAACACCTTCAAACGGGGATATCCCCGCTTTTTTCGGCTTTTTTGGCTTATCCCCGGTTTGCCGGTGTGTAAACATGGACATATGCCCAATGGGCATACACACACACACATTCACACACACTCACATACACAAACAGTCCATTCATACACACCATCGGTTACATAGATGTAAAATGGGCATTTAAGGGATATCCTTCAAAAATCATAATAACATACAGTACAGCCCTTAAGACGATCCCTAAAGCACTATAGAGGCTGTTCGGAAACCGGGGATATCCCCGGTTTCCGACATATCCCCGTTTGCCGGTGTGTAAACCCGTGTGTATCCTCGTTTGCCGGTCCTTACAAGTGCACATGCACGGACACACACACACATGTACACACACACACATGTACACATGCACGGAAACACACACACACACACACACACACACACATACACACACACACACATACTTACCCAGGCATACTTGTGGGCACCCGACTTGTGGGGTACTTGCGCTACTACAGGCTGAAGGAGTGCTACTGCAAACTGCTTTTTTTCACAAAATCTTTGCAACGAAAAAAGGCAACCTTCTGAGTGCATGGGAGGGTAGGGGTGTGTCTAGAAAAAAAAATCCTCAAGTATCACTTATGGGGCACAGTCACAAGATTTTGTCACATAACTCTTTGAAGCTAAATACGCCGATTTAAGGCTATTCCTTAGTGGGATCCATGATTTATTCCCCACAAGGAAAAAATACCCCACAAGTATATAATTGTACCCACACGAGACCCCACAAGAATGCCGGCGTGAGAACATACACACTCATGCCCACACACATACACACACACACACACACACACACACACATGCCCCACATACTCACACACATACATTCTTACACATTACGTATACAGCCATGAACTCACAGCCATTCTCACAGTATAACTAATGGCTAACGCCTTCCACACACATACAAGCAACCAAGATGATTTTTTTAAGGGTATAATTACATTTTATTAATCATTCATTCTTTCATCAACATACCTATCTACATAATAACTAAATTGAAAGATTATATACATAATCGTTACCAGCCAAATTTTCTGAAACTGTACTCTCCATATCTTAAAAATAACTAGTACTTAATACATAATTAAACAGACTAAATATTTATCTGACTAACATATCAGGTATTTACATATTTCTAGAAAAAATATTCAATCCATTAGTCTTGGCTCTTTAGATATATTGAATAACCAACACAAGGTGTTACTTCTCAAAACTTTGACATTTATCACTTTCTAATATACAAGAAATAACAATTGAAGTGATAATTGTGTTATCTTTCTGAAATTAAAAAGAGAAATACAAATATGTTTAAAGTAAAACATGTTGGACTAATCATTTTCTACAGAAATGCGAAAAATAGATTAAAGATAATTATCTAGTACTGGTTGGTAGATTTTTCCATAGCAATACTTAAAGGGGTAGTACAGTTTTGGTAAGGCAGAGCTTTAGTAACCAAAACCTGCACAATAACATTACAAACTAAAAGTTATAACTCTACAATGCTGTAGGTATAGAAAATTACAAACGACTAAGTAAAAGCCTATTATCATTTTTTTAAAAGAGCCATTAAAACACAAGAGGGCGCTCTGTAAAAAGCATTGGTTTCAACCATTTAAAACAAAAAAAATTGTGCATGTGATGTTTTGTTAAAATAATGATTGAATAGAGCCGAGATCATAACCAACTATTTAAAAACATCTTTTGTACATTTTTGAAAAGTGTAAGCATTTTTTTTTGTCAACGGCTGGTTCAAAATGATTGAACTATCGTGGGGCCCCACAATAATTACAAGTTGTTATATTTATGGATATTTCAACCGTCTCCGAACCGATTTTGATCAAATGAAGTTTATTCTGTCATTAAAATTGAATGCTCTTTCAAATTCGACACTCAGTTTGTTATTACCTCGTGAAAAAAATTGTTTTGTGCAGCGCCCTCTATACCAAAATTCAACTATCCCTTTAAAGTGAAAAGATAGAGGTAAGCTACATGGCTACATACTTTCTATCTGCTACATTGACCCCCTCAGTACCATCCTATGAAAAGTTCCATTGAGTTACAGTCAAACCAGTGTATAGTGACCACCCATGGAGAAACGAGAAATATATATATAACCCGTCTAGACAGGCGACCTCTATAGACAGGTTCCATAAGTTTAGTCAAACCTGTGTATAGTGACCACCCATGGAGAAACGAGAAATCTATATATTACCCTTCTAGACAGGCGACCTTTATAGACTAGACGGGTTCCATGACAATATATAGTCAAACCTGTGTATAGTGACCACCCATGGAGAAACGAGAAATATATATATAACCCTTCTAGACAGGCGACCTTTATAGACTGGTTCCATGACAAAATATAGTCAAACCTGTGTATAGTGACCACCCATGGAGAAACGAGAAATCTATATATTACCCTTCTAGACAGGCGACCTTTATAGACTAGACGGGTTCCATGACAATATATAGTCAAACCTGTGTATAGTGACCACCCATGGAGAAACGAGAAATCTATATATTACCCTTCTAGACAGGCGACCTTTATAGACTAGACGGGTTCCATGACAATATATAGTCAAACCTGTGTATAGTGACCACCCATGGAGAAACGAGAAATATATATATATAACCCGTCTAGACAGGCGACCTTTATAGACGGGTTCCACGACAATATATAGTCAAACCTGTGTATAGTGACCACCCACGGGGAAGCGAGAAATATAACCCTTCTATACAGTTGACCTCTATAGACAGGTTCCATAAGTTTAGTCAAACCTGTGTATAGTGACCACCCACGGGGAAACGAGAAATATAACCCTTCTAGACAGGTGATCTATATAGACAGGTTTGAATGTATTGCAAATACAATGGATACCTCTAGCCGCTTGGTCTATACAGTATACACTCCATTGATCTACACAATCTGAATCCATTGGTCTAAAATTGAGCAAAGTCAGAATTAAGAAGCTTAGAATTCAAATTAGGGATTATAATTTAGGTTAGGGTTGAGTTTACGGTTTGGGGTAAATTTCGGGGCCGGAGAAAAGTGATAGACCTTGTATACTATAGGGTTTATGTTCACTTGGTCTAATCTCAGTTGGTCTACTTCCCATTTGGTCTACTACCTGATGCCTCCAAAACCCTAACCCTAACCCTAACCCTTACCCTAATCCACAACCCTAACCCTAATCATAATCCATAATCATAATCGTAATTAAGCCGCCAGATTCATAATTTTCTAGTAGACCAAATGGGAATAGACCAAATGGTTGTAGACCAAGTGGCAATTTACCTACTATAGACCTATGCAATGAAGACCAAAATAAGTGTATAATAAGCGACCACAATGTGCTGCTCTAGGTACGAGGGGGGTTAAAGGAGACCAACACTCCCAAAATAAATATTAACATAATGAATTAATATTAATTCCATCAACAATTACAGAAATATGTCATCCGCAGATATTTTCATTACATGAGCAGGTACTAATTCGTTTGTAATAGGTCTCAGCAGAGAAAGACTAATTGTCTTGATCGTGTATATGACCTGGGTCCCGTTGCAGAAAGAGATGCAATCGATTGCAAAGTTGCAATTAATTGCAAGTCAGAAAAATTTGCGCATTTGAACCAATCAGATGTGCGCATTTGGTCTCATGATCGGACTTACAATTAATTGCAACTTTACAATCAATTGCATCTCTTTCTGCAACGGGGCCTATATAACTTAATTAAGCATAAAAGTGAAATGAGGGCTTGTTGAAAGTTTTGCTAGAATCGAAAGCTCAGGTCCTCTATTAACTCATTTATTTAAATTTTCATTTTTGATAAACATTTCTCAGCAGTAAATGTTTCAATCTTTGAACATATTCCTTGACTATTATATCTATTCTTGTACTGCAGACCCATATAAAACAGGTTTGAAGTAGTTTTTTATAATTATTTTATTCTGATAAAACATTTCTGGCATCGTCGTTTTCTTTAGTAATTGTTGAAGGAATTGCATAAATCTTACACCAATGGAGTATTTATATGTGTTGGTCCCCTTTAAGTGAAATAATACATCGGTGATGATTCTCAAAAGTAATGCTGCTTAGGAATTCATCTTCATAACGTAACACATACAATGCAAATTACGCACTAATACAATATTTTCATAGTTTCTATATTCCCTACAAGTACAGACACACATAATATACTTTCAATTTCATGATTTTTCATAAATTGTAAATAATTCAGTTCTATTCTTTCACATTTTACGCAATAACATACAGTACCTGCATTCCCCTGCCATAGCAACTTCTTTATCTGAGTGTTGCCGATGTGGATTAATTTGTTAGTTGGGAAATTACGAATTTTTCAGATTCACAATATTCATATTTGTTACGCTATTTAGAAAATGTTATTCAGCAATCTCTCACTCGGGTTAAAAATGAGCTGTTTGAAAAAGGGGAAATCGTTTCCGCCCCGAATGACCGATACATTTTTGTGTTGTTATTTTGGAACATGTCACTAAGCGATCTCTTAATCGGGGTATAAGCGATGGTCTGTTGGAAGAACAGCCGCTTGAGGAAGGAGGCACCGAAGCGCGTAGGCCTATATAGGCGCGTCGGGTGCGCGTTCCGCACAATTATAGTCGTTTGGCACAATTTGTGCAAGTGATAATTTCTTTAGCTATTTTGAAACATGTCACTCAGCAATCTTTCAATCGGGGTATTGCCGAGGGTCTGTTGGAAGAACAGCCGCTTGAGGAAGTCGTTCTCGACGCCCCGAATTGCCGGGAACGCAAGGCGTACTGCACAATAGTTGTTCGGCACAATTTGTGCAAGTGATAATTTCTTTAGCTATTTTGGAACATGTCACTCAGCAATCTCTCAATCGGGGTATTGCCGATGGTCTGTTGGAAGAACAGCCGCTTGAGGAAGTCGTTCTCGACGCCCCGAATGGCTGGGAGCGCAAGAAGGAGGCGACCGAAGCGCGTAGGGCGCGTCGGGTGCGCGTACCGCACGTAGTCATTCAGCATGACTTGTGCCTGGTCCTGCAGTGACTCCACTCGGTGCGGCTCACGCAATCCGGGGGTTTCTGTGGGTGGAAAAATGAAAACGAAATAATACTCAATTAAATGAATTCGATGATTTTCAGTCACCCTTAGAAATTGATAGAGTCGCTTATATTTATAAGTAACTATTATTATTATTATATTTTACAATACCAGTGTTTAAAAGAAAGACAAAATAATATTTCGTTGGGTAAAAACCTTCAACCGCTTACGTGCAATTCAAGTAGTACAAACACATATTTTTTATTTTGTTAGTCAATTGTTCTTGCCTTTTGTATCATTCAGCCTCTGACAGAGTCCGCGAATTTTAAAAGCTCAATACTTATAGGCCACTCTAAAATTATGTCATGTTTCTATGTTGATTGCTTTGACAACAAATTTCAAAATGATTTTGTTTTTTTACATTTTTTTTATAATCATGTTTATGTGCAACGCATCTTATTTACCTGATTTAAAGAGCGCCACCGCCTTGAGACACGCGAACTCCGTAAAGTCGACTTTCATTGCACGCAGCTTGGCGACCACGTCCTTCATGTAGCGGATCTGCGACGCGAGCTCCGCCGCCTCGTCGGCAGTCATCGTCTTCTCCCCGCTCACGGACGCGAAACTCGACGTTACTCCGCCGCCTGAAAAGCGACCCGACGCCGCTGTAGCTCCGCTTTCCCGACGCGACGCGATGAATGAGCGGATAAGAGTGTCCGGCTCCAGCGGCACGGCCCATTGGCAGAGTCCCATTAGGAAGAGGTCTCGCCACGTCTCCTCCAGCAGGATTAACTGTGCCAACGAAAGAAAACAAAATAATGAGAAAATACAGCGATAATACATGCTAACAGAGAAATTTGCCGTTTCAAGAACAGTTCAATTTTGAAATGTATTGATCAATTAAAATGTTGGATAAAACGTTCAGACGAACAGTTAACAAATCATACACATCGTACACATCACGAAATCCTATACCCATCACATATTAAACATATTATATTTTATCAGATGAGGGGTATGACGAATTACCAAATCCGAGTAGGTTGCGAGCGCATTTGGCCACGAGTTAAACACAAAATAATAATAATTAAATAAAAATGCATAATCTAATAGTGATAAATATGACTGAAAATCGTATAGACAAGCCTGTATAAGGAGACCGAATGGTGACCTTTATAAGCAGGTGGTCGCTAGAGAAGGGCTGGCAACAATTTTTATAAACACACGAAATATATATCTGGCTTTTATCAAAAGCACGAAGAATCAAACTGATAATGAAGGATATAATTATGCATGAATTGTCAAAATATATCAAGCGATACAAATAATCAACACTTATGCAGATGGTTTATCGCAATGGTTAGAGGGTTGGTGGGGGCGGGGGGGGGGGGGGGGCACCAATGTTTTCCACACAGGAGAGGGGTAGGCTACTCAAGTGTTCAAACAATAAAACGGGTTTGTAGAGTACATTATTTTGTTTTTGTTCTTCAAACTATAGTGTATGCAGGCATTG
Source organism: Echinarachnius parma (assembly GCA_037951105.1). Taxonomy (NCBI): domain Eukaryota; kingdom Metazoa; phylum Echinodermata; class Echinoidea; order Clypeasteroida; family Echinarachniidae; genus Echinarachnius; species Echinarachnius parma. The sequence goes on along the minus strand of JBAMJV010002354.1, from coordinate 19,486 downwards.
CAGGGGAGAAGGGGGTGGGGATCGCCCCCTTGGGTTTTATTCCATCGGGGGGGGGGGGGGGGGAACATAAAACTGCAGTATCATTTATTTTAAAACAACTCAAATAAATTTACCTGATCCCTGAACGGAAGCAGTCTAAAGCAGGTGATATTTTTCGCCCACTTGATGGAGGTAAAAAGCAACCTCGCCGCAACCTCGGGCATGTTATCCGGCGAAGCTGCGATGGTGATGAATGGGCTCTCTCCCGCAACACCCCCGTCGGTCTCCATATCCTCCCCGTCGCTCCCCCGTGCCAGGTCGAGAGCAAGTGGGTTGATGTTGTAATGCTCCGCGGTGAGCAGGCTGTGGTAGAACGTGCCGTAGTAGACGGATGAAGATATGAAGCTGCCGGTAGTAGGGATAGTTACTCCGGCGGCCGCGGCGGTTGCTGCCAGCTGCGCCGCGCCCTTCTCCCCCGCGGTGGAGTGCGGGTAAGGCCGGTGAGGAACGGAGAGTTGGAGGATGGGGTGTGAGTGTGCGGGATGGTGCGGCGGCACGGGACTGAGGGATGTGGTGCTGGTAGGCGTCATGGAGCGGATCGTTCCCGGTGTTCCCATGAGGCGGCCGTCGGGATTCCCGTGCGGTTTGTTCTTTGGCTTGCGAGGTCCCCGTTCATGCTGAACAGCTGGAGAAAATAAGAACGCAATAAAGCAAAATATTTATGAAGAATTTCTAAAAGGCGATGTTGAATAATATATTTGGGAGAAAATAATTATAATATTCTAAAAAGTTTTCATCATTATCATCATCACCGGCGTCACCAACATCATCATCATAATCAGCCAATGTCATCTTCATCATTAACATCTGCACAGCCACCATAATCATACTCACTATCGCCATCATCATCACCATCATCATCATCATCATCATAATCATCATCGGTATCGTTATCATCATCCTCATTACCACCACCATCTCCTCATTTTAAATATCTAAGAAAGCAGTTGAACAAAAACATTATATGCATGATAATGTTTCCTTGGAGATTGGGGCATTATGATCATTGTCTAGCATTAACTATCTTTCTCAGTTTGGTGAAAGTAAAACAAGATTAATGATACCCACAGTTCTAAAAGCCATAAACTCTTGTCCCTAAGCAATTAAATCATTAACATGATTATGGGTCGTGTAGGCTTTCCACTCTCTCGAGTGCATGGGTGCGACACCATCGGAGAAATCGCTTTATTTATCGACAGTGTAAGTGGTCTCGTACTTTGAAGATGATAACAGCAGCGCTTCACTACTTGACGAGAAAAAAAAAATATGCAAGGTAATACAACAAATCCCATGCCGGTATAATAATTATTGTAGTTTACAATCAACACCATTGGTAAATGTCTCCGAGCAAGAATGGTTTGAGGATAAAATAAATCAATAACGAATAACAATGTGAAATACCTAAACCCTGCTAAATGGTTCTATACAAAAAGAGAAAGCCAGTAAGGGACAAGAGATGCGCTAAAATCCGACATAATCTTGGTATACATTTCCCATTTTCCGTTTAATGTGAATTTGCAGTATTTGACCACCGCAGAATTCTATGTAAAAACTTGTTTCATACAATATCAAGATGATTACTGCATGGGGAAAAATAATTTACGGCCACAGCATCTTGGTGTGAGTTGCATCTTCATATTTCAAGTTCAGCAATCGTCATAGTTTGTTTTGTTTAAATGTCATGACCAATGATTATACAAACGAGATTGCGAGCGACAATGGGGGGAAATTGGTAAAATGCTCTTGAGTAAGCTGACGTCGGTTGTTCTGTTTATGGTATTAATTGTATCGATGAAGAACAAGTTTTCTAATAAATTATAATGGCGAAGACTGTCTGACACAACTTCTTATATTAAATTGGGAAGTGTACATAACTGCTTTTAAAACGAACGTGTATTGTACAGTAACACATATTATAAAGGTCATGATAGATGACTATGTACACAGTCATTTTCATTTACATATCCACATAAATTATTACAAATGTTGTAAAATAAAAAATACAAAGGGAATAATTAATATACGATTTTGTTTACTGACTAACTGCAATAAATCAATAATGAATAATTACACGCCCAACAATGCTTTCATCATTTAATTTAGAAATTTGCTTCATCATCGTGGATGAAAATAAGCATGACTTTGCGATATTGAGTGTTTTTTAGAACATGTTTTATCAATTGGAACGGGTTTCAAAAAGTATATAACACGATATGGGACAAAATGCATGATGTGTTCAAGTTAACAATTTCGAAGGCTGCTCTATGTTAGATAGATTCCATTCATTTATATTATAGTGTATTAAAGGGATCTAGTAACCTTTTTCGAAATCCACAATACAAAGCTGTAGAACGCTTATAGCGGTTCTTATTTACCTCGTTATATTCGTATACAACCAAAGGAAACAGGGAACATGAATCCGTTTGTTCGAACTTCTCTTTCTCTATAGAGATATTTATGAGTGAGTTGTTCGGATTTGAAAGTCTCTATGGGAGACTTTCAACTGTGTACAAAGTTAGCGTTATGAGTTAGTAAATATCACAAAAGAATGTTTTTTAATGCCAATTTGTACCCCTTTGTGTTGAAAAGGGGGTATAATTTGCTGATGTACGCGAAATGTACGCGAAACGCCGCAAATAGGGGGTTCAGTTTTCACCTCCAGAACGATCATGATTGTGTCTTACCTTTGAATACGAAGTGACACGACCGGGACTAGATCCCTTTAATAATGTTGAAGGTTGTGCAATGAATATACGTTATTTATTTGTCATTCATTTAAACTGGAAAGTTGGGTGTTAAATTTAGTATTGGTGTGATGAGAGGCCGTTTGAAATGTCAATCTGACTTTTAAAAATATGGATTCTTTTCTGTGTCATCGATTTTCCCGCCGAACTGATTTGTCTCTGATTGGTGACATCTTTTGAAGTGTCTAGTCTGCTAATTGAAGTCACTTCGTCACCCATCTGCATCATCGTGTACATTGTCAACTGAAAATGGACGATGAATTAGCATTAACTACTTTTCGCAACAATGCCAACCTGCTTTGGAATATAGATTTCCATTTTTTTCTTTCTCTGTCTATCATTGATTCTCTTCTGTTTAAAAACGGTAACGTCAATCTAGCGGGGTGTCTAATGGACAATCGCTCATCGCGTGTGAAAGGTATTACGTGATTGATTGATAAAGATATAAGCTAATAGTAATACATTATATTGGAATCGACTTATATACGTAGTGACGGTGGGAGATGTCAATAGCCAGTTCCGCGATACGGTATGAATGCTGGGTCCACATTCACAGTAGCCTTTAACAAGGCTTCGTGTCTCAAGCAAGCAATGGCTGCGCTGCATGCAGGATCAGGAACGACTGAACGCCTGATGGAGGCTATCTGGCGAGTGGTGAATTCACGTGCGATCCCTCGTCAAATGATTGTGCAGGGTAGTCGCGCTGTCCAGCCGTTCCTGCATAATGCATACTATACCGTGCATTCAACTCGGCTCAGACGAGACATGCCTTGTCAAGAGGCTACATTCACAGACGTTCATTATTTTGTCCATTCTCAGTATTGCCCCAACACCCTATAACAATAATGTAACATTCACAGACGTTCGTTTGTCCATTCTCAGTATTGTCCCAACACCCTATAACAATAATGTAACATTCACAGACGTTCGTTTGTCCATTCTCAGTATTGCCCCAACACCCTATAACAATAATGTAACATTCACAGAGTGACGTTCGTTTGTCCATTCTCAGTATTGTCCCAACACCCTATAACAATAATGTAACATTCACAGACGTTCGTTTGTCCATTCTCAGTATTGTCCCAACACCCTATAACAATAATGTAACATTCACAGACGTTCGTTTGTCCATTCTCAGTATTGTCCCAACACCCTATAACAATAATGTAACATTCACAGACGTTCGTTCGTCCATTCACAGTATTGTCCCAACACCCTATAACAATAATGTAACATTCACAGACGTTCGTTTGTCCATTCTCAGTATTGTCCCAACACCCTATAACAATAATGTAACATTCACAGACGTTCGTTTGTCCATTCTCAGTATTGTCCCAACACCCTATAGTTATAACAATAATGTAACGTTCACAGACGTTCGTTTGTCCATTCTCAGTATTGTCCCAACACCCTATAACAATAATGTAACATTCACAGACGTTCGTTTGTCCATTCTCAGTATTGCCCCAACACCCTATAACAATAATGTAACATTCACAGACGTTCGTTTGTCCATTCTCAGTATTGCCCCAACACCCTATAACAATAATGTAACCATATCACATTGGACAATCACTCCTATATTAGGTGTATGACTAAAATAATTACTATAAAGTTGGCTTTGTGGTAGCATCATGTAAGAAGGAAGGGAGTGGATATTCCTAAAAACGGACTGTATTATTTTTGTTGGTTGACCTAGAAGGAGTGTAATAGTCATAGTAGTCCTCGAAAGGAACGCATTTGTATACGTTCTTGAATTTGCAGTCCTGCGAGAACTATATACAGTGCAGGTATATGAAAATAATTCAACTATTGGGTTGTAAGAATCAACTCAATGGTTCCAGACAAAGGTATATCTAAATCGTTACAACTTCTTAGCTACAATATGAATGATGGATTCAAATCTATGACTTTGTAAATAAAATGATGTCGAACTGATTTCAAAAACAGATTTCTGTTTTTTTCCCTGTCTCTTTTTGAATTCTCCCTCCGTTTTAGTATGCTATCATCAATGATACTAAGGTGGCTAATGGTCTTCGAATTTATGCGAAACACCCCCAAGTTTTTTTTTTAATATATAAAATTGTATACAAAATTGTACTTATATTTATGGACATTCCTATATAGTCTAATACAGTTGTTTTTAACCAGTCGTAATGAAAATTGGAAATCAATGAGATATGCACTTATTTTTTGTCCTTCCTCGGGACAAATCACCAAGCCCAAATTATGATTTTCTTTATTTTTGTTCAGTAAAAGATTGAACAAAAAATCCGCAACCTGTCCAGTTTTTTTATCCAAGCTGTATCAGCATTAGACTATTTACACAGAGTTGACAAAGCGCTTCCACACTTCCATTTTTTCGATCCGCATTACTTTACTCATTTATGAAATTGTGTATGGGGGACGTGTATTATAATAAAGATACACTGTATGATCGTACAAAAAAAGCATGCATGGGCGAGCGATTTGTAGTTTGCAGACGGCGGTAATTATTGACTTATTTATGTTTGAGAGTTAATAAGGACACACTCGCTTCCGATATGAATTGTACAAATTCCGTCTGTCATCATTCTGTCATCGACTTTCGATCCCCCAAAATTGTGTCCTCGCTTAAAGAAATAGTATGTCCGCAGTCTACCTTATACATATTACCTAATGTGAACTACCAAAAGAATACAAAAATAAATTACTAAAATGTGAAACAAGTGCAGTAGTATTATCCTTTTATTTTGTACGCACTAGATAATAATTATGTCACTCAATATATCAGTGCACCCATGTATAACCACAACATCGCATCACAAAAACGTAGGTCAAACATGGATTAAGATGAATAAAGAAAATCTTGAAATCTACACTGGTTTTTGCAAACATTAAAATAATAATTTGCTCATAACTATACAATAATCAGCATTATAAAATCGGGAATGAATGATAACCACGTAAAAGAACATCAACTCCTATTTGTACTTCTCATTTGACAAAAAATAATGTGAATTTAATTAAATGTTTTTTATAATGTTTTCAATTCTATAGAATAACCGATTTAATGAAATGCCAATACACACACAATGCGGACAACGATGTTCGGGGGTCTAGTTTTTTAACGACACCTTATCTCTGATTCCGAGACAAGAAAGTAAGCTTTCTAGATTTTCTCCGCCACATCGCCCTTTATGAGTATCCACGTCTGCCTTTCATAAATAATCACACACTATCATACAAGAACACCAGTCTCATGAGAAAAAAAATCATACTTCCTCAAATCAAAACGATACAAATAATTCGATTGTATTTATCCATCTGTCCAGAAGTCCCAATTATATTCATCGCTTTTGAAAAGCCATTTGTCTACATAAATACTGAACCCCGCGAAGACGTCTGCTCCCCCTCTTTTTACTGATATGGATGCTTTGTTAAATATAATAAAAGACGAAATACGATTATAAAGAGGAGGGGAGGAGCGGGCGGTGAAAGGGTGAACAGAGAGAAGAGGGATACATCTTTGGCCGACTGAACTTCGCGAAGGCGTAAAATTCCCCCTCTGTCATTCTTTTTACTGGAAGTATTATTAAATTATAATAAAATATGATACGAAAATATGTCATAAAAGAGGAGAGGTGGAGAGGGCGGTTAGAGTGTGGAAAGAGAAAAAAAGAGATACATTTTGACTGACTGCTTCTTTTCACTATACGCATTTCGGAGAGGATAGACTATAAAGCTATAGTGCGCTGTGGTCTTTCCTTCGTTTGTTTTTTTTTTTTCAATTTTGCGGCAGCCGCCTCTTGTATAAACAACAAGCCTATACTGCAAACTCGCGATACGCGCTCTCGAAGGCAGGCGCACCCAAAATATTGACCAGCGCTCGTTGACACATCCCCATTATTGGTATTAATTTGTCGCTAAATCGAGCGATTAAGCGGGCTATTGCGGTGTTTACATGGTTTAGACCCCCTTTTATCTGTGTATTGGTCGAAATGACAAGTGCGTCCTTTCTTCTCTGTGGTGAGAGGATGGTGTGCGTCGTTATTTTGTTGACGCGTTAACGGGAAAGAAAGTGCACTTTAACGCTGAATCTTACGCCGATTGCGCTGATTGTCAATTTCAAGTGGCGGAGAGAATTATATAGGCTACCTTATTTTATATACACTCGTTTACCTTCGTACGCTTACCAAATTAATTATGAAATAGATACATTATTATCGATCAAGGAAAGGGCAAAATATGGTGTGATCAATTTATAGGCGCAGTTATTCAATAAATAGAAACGAGGATCCCCTTGTAAAGGCTTCTTCACCCTAACCTATAATTACGGTTTTTAAATAAGTCAGAATGACGAAGTAACTAACTTGAAGAAATAACTTTAAGGCTACATAAATAACTGAGAGAAATAACCATACACACACACACAAAATATAGTTTTTAAAGAATTCAAATAACTTCAATAAATAACTTACATAATTACCCCGGTTTTAAAGAAATAAAACAATAACAAAAATAATCTTACCGTCTTTATTCATCTGAGCCTCGAAGCACTTCCTCAGCCTGCATGCCCTGCATTGGTTGCGATGGGTCTTATCGATGGGGCAGTCCCCGCCGCCCTTCCCCTGCTGCTTACACACGTACACCCGATTACGATGGATGCTGCGTTTGAAGAAGCCACTACAGCCGTCACAGGCGTACACCCCGTAATGCTTGCCGGAGCTCCGGTCGCCACACACCTTGCAGGGGATGTCTAGGAGACGATCGCCTGAAAGAGATGAAAATTCATCAATTTAAAAGTTTAATCAATTAATTGTTACAGAAGAGTTTAAAAACAAAGTACGTAGGTCAGGTTACGGTGGATGGTGAGCTCAAAACGCCGCTGCAGTACACCTCGTAGAAGATATTGTAAATGAATATAGATAATATTATTTAAATTTCATATTATGTATAATGAAGTTAACATAAATATATGAATAATACATTTCAAAATACAATTGTAACATGATGATTATAACAAGTGAAGATTTATAATTACTCCTATATGGAAATTTGACAGTTTCTCTATTATGACATCTCGAAGGATTTTTTAAAAATTATACAAAGATATCTACAATAAAATTAATTGTTTGACTTGGAAGAAAATACAATTTTCACAAAGATTAGATTGAAAAGGAAACTATGCGTTCAAAAAACTTCCCGCAAGTGACAACCCTTTTAACGAACATACCTCTTACAAAAGCTGGATCCCTCATTGTTATAAGATACGTCGAAGAAAATAAATTCAAAATCTGCTACAGTTGAAATAAGAATAACTGATATGAACATTCATTCAGGAGTAAGCAGAAAGAAAACTAATTTCCCTTGGGGCAACTGCTGGAGCGACGGGCACGATCTAAATGTCTCGTTGAAGTCCCGGGCCTCTTAAATAACTTTTCGACTGACAAAGAATAACATATTCCTGCAATGTGCGATAAATGTGTTTTTTTCCCCAGCAATATTCGGAAGCTCGGACAATAACTCCAGTTTGCTACTTCAAGTCCATAAGTTACGAACAAACAGACAACGCGTGCGAAATATTTGACCAATCAGAGAGAGCCAAAATGACTATGACACGCGAGCGAGCTTTGTGATTCGCGGGCTGGTCACACTGCCAGGCCGAGCACGCCGAGAACGCCGAGCACGACATACACGCGCTTCGGATTTGTTCGGCAAATAACGATCAAAGAACGAACGCATTCGGCAAACAGCGGACAAAGGGAACGTGTCTGAATACTCCTTAGACACACACTTGTCGCATCGGAACATTGCCAAATAAGATACAATACCCCGGCAAAATTATTATTGTTTAGCAAACACCTCTGTATTTATCACCAGTATTTGTAGTCGTTGATTATTAATTGTCAGTCCTCTGTTCAAAAAAGTTCAAGGCTAGTATTTTGTTGTCGAACTGTCGATTACTAGAAAAAAAGAAAGAAATCAAAACCGTAGAAATGATGACTGACAATAAAACTTATTTTCTTTCTTGTGCATGAAATATACTAGAACATAAAAAAGACTGCAGATTCGCGAAGAATGCGCTTCCTGTTTAAATAAAGCTGTCAGCTTAATTTGAATAAAATATTTCATGATTATTGTCATTCTTTGCAGGTACCGACACATTTTATTATACAATTTATAATACCAAGTGATTATTGATATTACTTTTGTTGGCGGTGACATGTAGGCCGCTTTTCACAACTTTTAAATGCGATTCAAAATCCTCAATCCTCGTCAAAAATAATATTTAATCTTCTCTGATTTGAGTCCATGGACGATGGAAAGAACGATGAAACGCTGACATTTATAAACATTAAGAGTACAATTTGTCACGGAATCTTTTGCCTTCTTGAAAAATATTATGATAACAGGAAGAAATTTATTTTCAATATTTACTTTCATCCCTTCGTCTTGTGTGACCATAAGTTTGAACTGATTTTGATACTGTATTTTCGACAGGATGATGCTTTAGTAACCTTTGGCAAGCGAGGTAATACAGGGTTGCGGGGAAGGTGTTCAGCAGTCACTGTCAGAGGTCTCCGCCGTGGGGTGCCTTGTCACCGTGGTCCCTGGTTATAGAAAAATGGCGAGACACAATGTAACAATAAAGAAGCTCATTGTGCACCTAAATCTAACAACCCCCATGACGTTAATATACAGGACCCATCTTGCATGTTCCCGTAGGCAAATGGTTAGCAATAATTCATAGAAAAAAATAAAATATATGATTTGGACCGGTTGTAGAAATATAATAATATATTTGTATAGCGCATATTGCAAAAAGCCTCTTAAGAAGCGCTTTAATATGAGTGTAAAATACTTACAACTAACATAACTTTTTAGAAAACGAGGGTATACATACATGTATATGATACAAAATTAACAATGACAAAGAGGTATATTATATTATACTCGTCATGTTACTTTTATCAAAGTAATTCATTCAAACAGAGGTTTTGGGTGTATGGATCAAGACAGTTGTGAAAATAATTATATTCCACCCTCCAAGTTACTTTTATCACCGAACGCTTGAAGAGTTTTCGACGTGTTATAATGAATAGTGATCTGGTTCAGTGGAGTACATAAAGGGGTACAAATGCCCCCAATAGGTGCAGATTCATGCCCCCTCTGTGCCCCCCGCCGCCCTGTGACCGGGTTTCTTCCCCCCCCCCCCCCCCCCCATACCCCCAGCATGGGGAGGAAATGTAATAACGAATTAAAAGTCATAACATTTATAAATTGATGTTGCGTTCCAGATTCAACTATTGTAGGAAATCGTGCGCCCCAACTCCCAACCCAAACTTAGAGCACCCCCTATTTTGTTTAAGCATGTCTATGCCACCGACCGGGTTGTCAAAACACCAATTGCTATCCTAAAAATTATAGACAATGGCGGATAAAAGGGGGTGTAATAGAACCATTCCGCCCGGTGGGGGGCGAGGTCTCCCCCCTTTGTTTACGTGGGGTACAAAAGTTCACCTCCTATTTTTGGTGTGCGATGCATTATACTCGCTACAAAAAAGTGGTTGTATAGCAGAAGAAACCGAATTGACACAAAACTTTTCTATTTGCATTAGGTAATCAACCGAGGTATAAAACGTAACACACGCTTGTCTTACAAATCGGAAATGTTGCCACATTTCTTTAAAAGTTTGTTCAATATACCTATTCCCAAAACATGTTTCGCCACTTTTGCGACAAGGTTAGGTCGGTTTGCGCCCCGGGAAACCTGACTTGACTTTTCTTTTCTTCCTCACAATTTCACATGTTTTACGCTTGTATTTGACGACATTTCTCTCAATATGTGACAAAGTTAAACATGCCCGTTCAAGATAGATCTTACAAGATTTTTTTTCACGCACAGTGTTCACGTTTAGAACTTATCGTATAAACTTGCTTTGTATGGCTTGTTACGAATTCGAAGATTTGTGTTTTCATTTGGGAAAATCTTTTTTTCACAACTCTTATTGTATTTGTTTCATTGAAAACCTTGTGTAGTTTTGACGTTGTATGGTTGTTGAATGCCATTAATCATTTATTATGTATTTTTTAAAATATGATAAAATAAGAGAAGGCCTGTTGTAAAGGACTGCTATTCTCAAGCGTGTCATTAACAATGAACAATGAACATTCTTAAATCTTGAAAAGTAAAACATTTGTATACGATTTTAAAAGATAGGGATTATTTGATTTAATTTTGTTCTGCATAAACAAATTGAAAATTGAAATTGACGATTAGTTCAGGGTATAAGTTTCACATTTTAATGAAGGCAAAATTGTTGTGGTATTTTCCTGGTAAAATTTAATTCAATACGATTAAACAAAATTAATACGTATTCATTATCTTATATAAATCATTCATGTTCATGTTTGTCAAGTTGAAGGTTAAATATTAAAGTTCCAAGAAGATATCATAAATATTCCCTTTTTGAATGAAACGCTTTTAGTAGAGTTTATTTTTAGTCAATCTGATTTTTGTTTTTTCGTTTTTACTCAGCATTAAAACTAGTCTTGTATACCTAGAGTCCGATTTGAAATAATAGAAACAAGATACTAAAACCAATATACGCCGTTTGTTTGTACGGCATTCACACTATCGTTTCGTACGTCGTTTCTTTAGACGTCGTGTTTCTTTTGAATACCCAACGTTCACTCTATCGTTCGAGATTACGTTTCTCAGACGTTTTTTTGCTTTACCCAACGTTCACTATATCGTTCAAAATGACGTTTTTCTTTACCCATCGTTTACTATATCGTTCGAGATGACGTTTCGCAGACGTTTTTTCTTTACTCAACGTTCACTATACCGTTCAAAATGACGTTTCTCAGACGTTTTTCTTTACCCATCGTTCACTATATCGTTCGAGATGACGTTTCGCAGACGTTTTTTCTTTACACAGCGTTCACTCTATCGTTCGAGATGACGTTTCGCAGACGTATTTTCTCTATACACAACGTTCAGGTTATTGTTCGAAATGCCGTTGCATATGTCGTTTCTTTAGACATAGTATACTGTAGTTTCTTATACCAATATCAATATCACTTTGCAGTTTTGCTCATTGCTCGGACATACGACATTCATGGAATTTACCATGTATATTGTTTGTTCACATACCGTATCACTCATTGGACATATAATATTAGTTTACAGAAATACACATTTTATTAACCCGTCTTTAGTTTTTGCACATATCGACAAAGTTAATACTGTATTACTAGTTCCCTTTAAAGGGATATAGTAACTTTATTGGCATGTGCAAAAAGTGGTGAATGGTTCATAAATGTGTTTTTTTGTGAACATTTCATATAAAATGGATGTTATATGGCAAAGTATAAATGAGCGAAAAGTGATATTCGCTAAATCATTGTACTGACTTTGTACACAGCTATAACTATCTAGTAGATAGTTACAAATCTGAACACTTTAATCGTAAATATTTTTTTAACGAAAGGGAAATTCGAAAAACCAAAACCTGTTCTGTGATTCTATTGGCAATACGATTACAACAAGGTATGAGAGAATTTATAGAGTTCTAAGATAAGTTGTTACCCGGTTACCCGAACGGTTACCGTGATCGCTTCAATTGCTCTCACAATACAATAATTTGTTTCTTTTATGGTGGATTATTTGCTCCATTTATTCCCTATTGATACGAATAACGTCATTGTGAAAGAATTTAAAATACAGTTTGCGGAGAGAACAATACCGCTTCATAAATCGTTTATCTAACTAATTTGTATGCGTTTGCAGAAAGAACGCGCAATCTACACTAACTGCATCATGGTGATTTCTGTGTTTATTTAAAAGTAGGTTATTCTAAGAAACAAATTACAACAAATTAAAAGACATAGGCAGATAATGACCTGATTACGAGAACATATTTTGACCCTGATTATTCACCAATAAATTACTAAGAAATATATTTTCATTTCGATATACAATAATATTTAGAATTTTAGAAGTTGGTACAAATTAAGATGAGGGATATATTTGTCTTCTAATCACTCATTAGGGGTCCTACTAATTAGCGCGAACAAGTGCGAACAAGCTATTTACTGCGAACAAATTTGTTTGCAGTATGAAATCCCGTTCGTGCTTGTTCGCAGTACATTTGTTCCCGCTTATTCCATCGATATGTAGGTTATCTTCTCACTAAAACCCAAAATAACCGATATGTATTTTTATATCGATGGCTTATTCGCGCTATATAGTTCGCGCTTGTTCGCAGTACTTCGCACTTGTTCGCGCTAATTAGTAGGACCACTCGTTAGTGCATTCTTTCTTTTCAAACTGTCATTTTTTCCAGAAAAACATACAAAGTTTTTTTTAAATTAAATTTGAATGCCATTATATATGATTAAGTAATTATAAGCAACATGCGAAGTTCTATTTATTGATTAATTACGATATCTTCGTAAACTGTTAAAATACTCCTCAGTACTTTACATAAATGTATCAATATTGAGGTGGAAATCCGAAATAAAAATCTTGTTTTATAATTCTATAAGCAAGATGAAAACAACAAGGCATGGACAAAATTTGTTCGATTCAGAAAAATTTACCCTTTTATTCAAAGGATCTAGTAGCTTTGTTGACATTAATGCATTTGTAAAATGTGTATTTCTGTGATCTGATAATTATGTTCACTGAGTGATTTGTGAACCTTTCATGGTACATGAATATCATATATATGACCTAGTAATGATCGGAAATGCAAAGTGTTGTATGTTAATTCATTGCACTTGCTTTGTACCCAGTTTTAAATATCCCAATAGAAAATTTAAAATCCGAACACTTCATTCATAAATATCTTTATAACCAAAGACAAAATACGGAATACAGAAACCTGTGCCATGATTCTTTTTGGTAATACGAATGCAATATAATAATGTGAGAACCCCTATAATTCTAAGTTAGCTTTGTGGATTCTGATGATGTAATACTAGATCCCTTTAAAACTGCGATGCACCCAGGTGTGCATCTGGGCACACTGGCAACCTAAATGAGTTTGTTTATGTTTTATTATTTGATTGTATTTACGATTCAAGACTTAGCAAGACATTCGGGAGAATTCCATTTGCCCTTATTAAGAACGTTGTTAGCTCAAAATACATTTATTTATAATGGTCCCAAATTTTGGAATACTTTCAATGATCATATTAAAAAGGCAACTTCAGTTAATTTGTTTAAGAAAAGGATTAAAATATTATTATTGTAATCTTACGAAATTCATTAAATTGAGAAGTATTGTTGTCTCCCTATGTACTGCTTCATTTGTATTATTCCTATTTTGTCAATAAAAGGTCATCATCTATAATTATGTTAGTGTTTTAAGTTTATCGAAAATTGCCTTCCATCTTTGTTTTTTCTTTCTTTTGTATTGAGCGCTCTTATATCGCTTATACCCGTACACACTAAGAAAAAAAGGAGCAAAAAGGGTGCAAAGTATGCAACACTGGCAGCTCCTTTTCAGGTACAACTTAGCACCTTTAAAGGTGCAATCTTGTACCTTTAGGGTGCAATCTTGTACCTTTATGGTACAACTTTGCACCTTTAAAGGTGCAAAGTGACACTTTGCACTTTAAGGTACAACTTAGCACCTTTAAAGGTGCAATCTTGTACCTTTAGGGTACAACTTTGCACCTTTAAAGGTGCTAAGTTGTACCTGAAAAGGAGCCGCCAGTGTTGCATACTTTGCACCCTTTTTGCTCCTTTTTTTCTTAGTGTGTATGCGTCAACAGTTCTGTATCTGTCCACATCCAACCATCCTTTCTCTTCATTTTACCATCACGTATGTTACTTTCAAATCTTTTCATTCATTCTTAATCTTATGTATTTGACACCCTGTGCTATCCTGCGCTATGCACGTTGTGTTGTGTTGTGTTGTGTCGTATTGTTTTGTTCTGCTCGTCGAAGTCTCTGTCGGCCCACCTTATTTGTTTTTAGTAACCTTTATTGGAAGCAATTCCAACTCAAATGTACAATTTATTGTAACAACAAAAAAAAGTACGTTTGTAAAGTATTATTTGACTTGTTTATGAATTATGATTTAATTGCTTTATTATTACTCGAGGGGTCCACAATCTACAAGCATTTCTTTTCAGTGGATCCCTCCATATACAAATACATTGTATATTATTTATTGTATATAATTATAATTCTAATTCTAATTAAACAGCTGTTTAATTTTACATAATCAATGTAAACTTTGTTTTGTTTTGTACAATGCTATGTATTTTAATTTTTTGTTGGAAATGAAATAAACTAAACGTAAACTGACACTGAAACTAATGTGTTTTAGTTGATTGATATATTACAGACTTTCAAAAGTCGTTTGATTTAAATGGCAGCGATTGTCAGAAGCTGAACAAATATAGCTGCCCCGAAAAGTCTCATCAAACTTGATTTTCCCACGATCGGCTCAGAAAAGGACAATCTCGTGTTGTAACAAATGATTAAAAAAAGAGAAAATCGCCTCGTTACATTTCAAGAAAAAAAGGTAACTGCACATCATTATTTCGACGCGTCACCCAAGGTTATGCAAGTATCAGTTTGCAGTGTTATATCAAGACAACAGTCGTGTTCCGAGCACGCTTCTGCCAAGTTCGCTCGCGAATCTCGCCTTCAAATAGAAGAAAGGGAATAGAGGGAAGAGAGATAAGACAGACGAGATAGGATGATCAACAAACAAAGGTAAACGCATCTTCCTCTAAAACTATTCGACTCACTTGTCAGTTCGTTGTTTTTGCACTGGTCTGAACTTATTTTACTTTTTATTTTAATTTTTGGGAACATATGTTCGGCTACAAAGGAATGCTTCCTCTCTGATTGCGTGCTATCAAAACATTTATTGAAGAGGGTCGAAATGGGACAATGCGCGAGCCGTGAAGTGGTCGTGTGCGCATCGCGTGGGAACGTTTAAGGTGGCGACCGACTCGGCGTGTGACTGGCTTTGTGTCCAGGGTAGGACTCATTGGGCATCACCCCCCCCCCCCCCCCCTCCACATCACCCCCTCCTGTCTGACAGGAGGGGAACTACCAGTCCCCTTATCCAAACCAGTAGGGCCCCCGCCCTCAGACCCTTCCCATGAACCATGATAAATCCTCTCTCCATACACGTTTAGGGATGGCGACCTACTTGGCGTGTGACTGGCTTTGTGCCCGGTGTGGGACCCTTTGGGCACCCATTCCTCGTTTGACATGGGAGGGGCTCTACCATCCCCATTATTAAATCCAGTAGGGGCTCTCACCCTTCTTCATACCCACATTTCCACCCCCATAAACCATAACCCCCTCCGAATAAACGATTAGGGGTGGCGACCGACCAAGCGTTTGACTTGCTCTGTGTCCAGGGTGAGGGTTCTTCCAACCTATCTGACATGATATAGGGGCTTTACCAGCCCTATTATTCAATCCAGTAGGGGCTCTCACCATCATACCCATCCCATAACCCTTCCCACGAACCATGACCCCTTTCCAAACCGTTTAGCGTGGCGACCGACCTGGCGTGTGACTGACTTTATGTTCAGTGTGGGGGGTCTACGGGCACCATCACCCTGTCCGACATAAGACATGGGCTCCTACCCTCCTAGCCACCCACCTGCCCTCCCCTATAAACCACACCTCCCCTTCAAAGGAACATGTATGGTGGCTCCCAACACAGCGGGTGGTTGAATGTGTCTCCTGTAATAAAAGGAGGGGTCCCTAGATAACCTCCCAAAATCAGAACCAAAGAGGCTCTCTAAACCAACATTCCGATCCAGAAGGGTGTTCACCCATCCACTTCTCCCCATAATGGCCCGGTCAGATATCAACGGATAGCGGAAACGAATGCCCAACGAATAGAACATTTGCGAAATGAAATTATCCGGTGATGAAAGTCGTCTCCATTGCGTTATATACAAAACATAGAACAGCGTACATCACCGGACAAGGAACGGACAAGAAACGCATACGAACGAACGGATGGAAAATTTAGCTCTCCGTTTGACTTCCGTTTACGCAATCCGTTGATATGTGACTGGGCTATATGCCATTAACGTTAAGATGTGACGACTGTATGAAATTATCCTTCTGGCTTAAAGTTAGTGTTCCGGTACGGGGTCACCCTCTGTTTCCTATGTTACCATGGTTACCATACTCTGTTACGCTCACCCTCTGTTTGAATATGAAATGGGCTCTACCATCACCATCCCGTTTTATATTAATCAGTGGCTCTCTGCCATCCACCCCTCTCTACAAACAGCATGTAGATTTCCCCAGTCATACCATTTAGACCCAAGGGATCCGTAGGGGACTCTCTTACCCCTTTTCCGAAATAACGTGAAGCATAATCACCCCCACCCCGTCCAGAACCATGGAGGGGACTCTACGATACCCTGCCCAAACTAGGTCGGTATGACTGTGGGGTTGGGGTGCGCGTTGATGGAGACCTGCTTATTATATTTAACAATGATAAATCTTAACTATCAGTTAAAGCTCTCCAGAAAAAAAAACATGACCCCGTTGCCCGTAGTTTTATTTATTTGGAGTCTGTGGGAATTTTTTATTACATCTAAACAAATATTAACAACACGATCGATGTCTTTATTATTTTGTTCAAGCTATATATAGTATCGTTTTTCCTTCTTCTTATGAACCTGTCGGAATGTTCTAGTGTTCACCATCTATCGATCTGTCGATTGTCCCAGATAGAGATGGGTGGGCAGGGGTGTGCATGCATGTGCATGAGACAGGCGAGGGAGGAGCTAGCTCACGTGGCCAGCCCCGATCAAGGGCCGTGGGAAGATTTGTCTATACCACCTGCTGTAACACGGTTACCCATCCACGATTTTCTTGTTTTCCGTTCTTTGCTTGCATGCCCCCCCCCCCCCCCCCCCCCCTCCCTCATCATCATGTATGTCTATATTTCTTTTCTATTTTCTCTATATCCGTTACTTTTTCCCCAGACGACGTAAGTATTACGAGTATCATCACGATCATCATTTGTGGCAATCATGATTGTAAGATCCCCTCTTAAAATCAATCTCAGACTTGCGTCATTTGTCATGTTCATATCTACCACTATACGTGTAAGGAATGCGCGTCCGTCATTTTCTAGCTGTATGATTGTGCGCCCCCATCCGAAGTCCAAGCCTTGTATCACTTCTTTTTTGAAGCACTGCTTCATTGTACTCTAATTAACAATTCCCTCAGTCTTTGTATTAACTTCGTTTATTTATTCATCGATAAATCTATCAATAATTTCTTATTTTATTTAATTTCCTTCTATCTTTCTTTTCGAGTTGTTTTGTCTTATTTATTTATATGTTTATTTATCTAGTTAGTTAGTTATTTAGTTAGTTAGTTAGTTTGTTATTTAGTTAAGTTATTTGTTCATTTATCTATTTCGTGCTACCACATTTATCAAAATGAATTGATATGAAATTTGATAAATAGGATATTAATGTATCGGTCCTATATACGCTACTCGTATGCTCATGGCTTTCCGAGAAAAAAAGTTCTTGCAATAATTCAACTGAAATTGTCATGTAAATGTAAACATAATAAAGTATTTGAACGAATTTCACGCAAGAAAGAAGATAGTTTTATATTAAACCGTTCCATATTCACGAATTTTAAAGAGTCTTATTGCCCTCTTTGTTTTAGTTCAAACATCATCATGATTTTATTTTCTGTCATATTTGGTGGTCAAGGAATATTCATATTAAAATTTAATTCACCGAAAGCTGCCGTCGTGTTCTGTCAACCGCTTGACCACTCATTAATTTGTGGGCGAGAAACATTTGGGGCCAGGGCGGTCTATCTGGCACCCCTTGTGCCAACACCAAGGTGCAGCTTAGCGGGCGGTGGGGGACGGGGATGCGATCCGTAGGGAGCTAGGGAGATATTTATGCCGTACCATCTTTTAAAATATTATCATGCTTGGGTGCAAAGTTGGTTATTTTGAAAAATCAAGAGGTCCAGTAGCGTACAACTGGGGAGGGGCATTAGGGAGGGTGTGTGCCCTTAAAAAATTGACAAAACAATACCAACAACACTGAAATACGTATACATCGTGGCCCTGAATACTGTAAGTAGCGTCCTACCTTTCCCTCTCATTTCAGAACCTTGTTTCCGACATCACCAACATAATGCGCGCTTAAATGCGACCACACATAAACAGACATCATGATTTGAATGATCTCAATATGTTCATACTACATAACAACGTTTATATATAATAATTGTTTTTATTTTATGAAGACAGGTCATAAAGATGAAAGTTCCATCACGCGCTTCATTTAGAGCCAAATTGCAGCTATACAGCTATACCGTTATAACCAAACCATGTGGGAATTTAAAAAACAAAACGTGATTCTAGTGCGATACCACCTGCGTTGATTGGTGTCATGATCGCCGCCTAGGTGTGGCCCCCCGGATGAGTGGGAGGGTGATGCTTGTGGAAAAAGGTGCGAAATGCAATAAACTTCAAATTAGGAGACTTCGTGATGCAGAAAGCCAGAAAACGCGTCTTACCCATCCGGAGTAACTCATTGGTCTTATCAAGAGCGATGGAAAAGCTATGCTGTCTATATTACCAATTAAGTATACTTAATTGGACGTGCCTGAATATATGAGGACTGGACTACTGACTTAACTTTCGCGAATCAGGCGTCGTACAGGCTAAGCGGTATTC